>OX451739.1:1031158922-1031576678 GCA_948472305.1 Vicia faba
CATCTGAAACCAGCTCCTGCAACATGTCAGGTACTCATGTTTTCTGTTTTGCAGGTACGCAAGTTCTCGCTAAGGAATCTCTTACGCGATCAAAACCCAGATGGAATCTATAAGCCCATCATCCTACTCATCAATCTCTAAATGGCATCTATAAGCCCATTTCCACCATCACTGCTACTATGTGAGCGCAAATTTCTGGGCACTCTAGTGTTCAATCATCTCCCACCCTCGGATTACGAAAGGCACGTCAGCCAATGTGCATCCTCAGGTCTAAGAAGATTGAACAGGGGCAACTGTTGTACCCCAAAATTTGCCCTCCCATATTCTTCAAGAAAATGCCAAGTCAAGCTTCAAAATTCTCCAAGGGTTGCACAGTGCAAAAGTCACCTATACAGTCAAAATTAGGGTTTTTGTTCTGATCAAGAAAATGAAGTTCCCAAAGGTCCAATCAAGTATCACATGCCTACAAATATTGTCAAGCATCCTCATATCAAGTTTCAAGACATTCAGCACAAAATTGCACAGTCAAAAACCCTAATTGCACTACAGTCAACTGTAGGGGCAAAATGGTCATTTGGCAGTCAAAAGTTCAAATTTTTGGTCAACATATCATTTTGAAGCCACAAACATCATTTGATCAATGCTTGATCATGATTCTCAAAGCTTGGCTCGGAAATCATCAAGATGCAAAAGTTTCCTTATTTGGACAGTTGAAAAAGTCAACTGTAAATTGACCAGGGCATAACTTTCACATGGATTATCAGAAAAATTCCATCCAAAGCTCATGTTGAAGAGAAAGACATTCCCTACAACTCATCTTCATACTTAAAGTCCAAGAAATGCTCTCACAAAAAGTTATCAATTTCAACATTATAGGCCATCTTCAAAAGTCAACAAAAAGGGACTTTAAGTCAAAGGCCATAACTTGAGATTGGTAAATCAAAATGACATGGGACCAGAGGCATTGGTTATAGGACTCAAAGACCTTTCCAAAATGTCCAAGAACATGAGAAAAGCTTAAACATTGAGCAAGTTATGCCTTGGGGAAGTTGGGAAATTTTTGGATATTTTGAAAAGTCAACATTGGTTCAAATGACCTAAAATTGCTAATGGGCCCATTTTTCTTCCATAATTCATTATCCATGGCATGTGCACGACCACTTGGCCCAAAGGGAAGTATTTCTTCATCTTTTATTTATTTATTTGAATTTTTATTTATAATAATTCATTTAAATCAAATTAAATACATGGAAAATATTTAACCTAAGTTTTACAATCCCTTTTTGCATAAAATCCACTCAATAATTCGTGCATATTCAAATAGGGAAAGATTTGGAGTGATTGGATCATGATTGGTACAAAATTGCATGAAAAATATTTGAAAAAAGATCTTGAAAATCAAATCTCCAAAAGCCATGAATGCAAGAGATTTTTATCAGAATTCTTGACCTAATTGATTCATACATAAGCATAGAACACAACCCTAATGCTTGGGACCATCAAGCTGCGCTAGAAACCAATTGACAAACTTGAATTTTTTGCAAAGAAACTCAAAACTGAAAACCTCATTCTAGGGCGATTCAAGGCACGATTTTTGTTTCATTAGCTTGCTGAAGGTTCACTGAACGTTTCCCAGTCAAAAACATTCCTCAAAGCTTAAAGAATTGGTAACACGAACCGGACCTGTGCACAAAAAATCTCATAATCTTGCATCTCAATTCATGCACTTTTAATGATTTTTGATGCTTGATTCATACTCCTTATGCAATTCTAAAGCTAACCCATATATTTAATTGTGTTTTTGAGCTGTGTACGCGATTATGCCATTATCGTTTTCTAGGGTTTACAGGACCTTGGATTAGGGGTTTTTGAATGAGGAAAAATTGGCCTTCAAGACCACCACCATTCAAATCAGGGCGTTCAGACGATCATAAGGCTACCCTCGCGCCTAATTTATAGAGCCCCTGGGGCTAGTCTCTATTTTCCCTAATATGGCCTAAGGGTACGGTGTAAAAACCGTTGCCTATGTTTGTTCTGTTTTCAGGAAAAACGAAGATGCGAGGAAGATGATGACGTGTGGAGTAATGGTTGGAGTATTCAAAAATTCGCGCGCAGAAGGCATTAATGAATTGTTTTATATTATAATGTTTGTTTATTATGTGATGTACAACAAATGTGTGTGGATCAACTAGCAAGGCTTACTATTGGTAACGTTCAGGACCTGGGTTCGAGCCCCAGGTCCTCACCCCCCTTCATATTATTTTCCATTTGATATTCTTATGCAATTTCAGCCTGGAGGAACACCATACACCCGTCACATCTGGCCATCCACGTGCCCCTGGAGATCCAATCAAAGGCCACAATCTGAAGCGCATCATAAGCTTGGGTCAATGAATCCACATGCCAGCGTGAAAGGTCAACAAAGGCCAAGGTCATTGGGCCTGAATTACCAAGGCCAAACCTCCTATTTGGGGTCTGAACCCCCTAGGTTTGCCATATCTTTTTTTTTATTTAATTCTATTTCTTTTAATTATTATTTGTTAATTTAATTATTATTTTCATAAAATCACAAAATACCATAAAAGTCAGAAAAGAGCAAAAATATAATAAATATTTTATTTTAAGTATTTTCATAAATAAATTGTATATAAATAAAATTAGTTTTAAATTAGGTTTTAATTTTAATTCTTTTAATAAAAAATATAAAAAACATAGAATTAGGGTTTAATTAATAATTTTTCATCTTTTTATTTTTCTTTCATGATAATCAAATATTCAATATTACTTATTTTATTTATTTTTATAATTAAATTTGTATATAAAAATTAGGGTTAATTTAGGTTAAAATTCAATTTCTTAATAAATTAAAAGCCATTAGAATTAGGGTTAGTATTTATTTTAATTAATTCTTTTTTCATATTAAATCCTAAAATACTAAAAAATACCAAAAAAAACAAATTCTTTCTTTCTTTTAATTTTAATTAATTCCTCATTAGTTTAATTTTGCAAAAAGGGTCCAACGCCCTCGTTTCGATTTAAATTTCAATTCGCATATTTATTTCTTCTTTCGTATAATATTTGTGTATCTCTCCCAAAGCCGTGTAAATAATTGCTCGCACTTTTAATTCTTTCTTTTCTTTACTTTCTTTATTTATCTGTCAAAATCGGGTCCTGGTTTAATTTTGGCGATGTGGACCCGCGCCTTTTGTAATAGCTTAGAATTTTTATTTCTCGCAATATTTTAACTGTTAAACAAATGGCATGAAAGAATGTATGGACAAAAAATAAAAACAAGCGTAGAACACCAATAACATGACAAGATAAATGCAAATGAAAACGACACACAAATCGCACACACCACCCCTAGGGTACGCCTCACTGTTGCCTTGCCTTTCGAAAGGTGATCGTCGAGTAGAGGATGTCTTAGTAAGTCCTCATGATCCGGGAACCTGGCATGAGGGTAGCTTCTAAGGTGTCTTCCCATTGCTCTGGTGATCACCATGTCCCGAACCTCGAATTGACCCGAACACCTCCAACAGTGGTGCTACCTACCTCTCAATGGTGGGATGGCACTACTTTAAGGACATTTACACAGACGAATTCCTTAGGGTAGGTAGACGACTCTAGATACTTGCTCTAATTTAAAAACAAATCAAAAATACTTTTCACACCGACACCTTTTCAAAAAGCTTTCGAAAGCAACTTTTCAAACACTCTTGAGGACCGATACAAGAGTCGAACTGAAATTTTCAAAGAAACTTTTTAAAACCCACAGTTCAAAAGCAAACAAACCATTTTTGAAAACACAATGAGCAAGTATCTAAGAGCCCATGGATAACGATGGATAGAAAGGGTGCTAACACCTTCCCTTTCTATAATCTACCTCCCGAACCGAGAGCAATCTCTATAAGGAATTTTTCTGTGCTTTTGTCCTTTCCATTTGGAGAAAATAAAAGACGGTGGCGACTCTTGCTTACCGCGACATTTCGCGAACCAGCGTTAAACAGTCAGTTCCAGATCCACCGATCACACAGTTGAAGACATTTCAAGACCTAGACCGGTTCAGTTAATCGACCCTAAGATTTTCTGTTTCTTATCCAGTCAAAGGCCTTCTCTAGTCCAGTTAAATCGACCCCTAACAGATTTTCCTGATAAAGACTCAGTAGAAGATATCCAAGATTCTCTCAATGATTACTGTTGAGGTTGTAGTCGCCTGTGGTTCTCTCCCCGTTACTGCGGAGGTAGTAATCACCCCCAAGATTCTCTCAGCGTCACTGTTGAAGTAGAAGATATCCAAGATTCTCTCAATGATTACTGTTGAGGTTGTAGTCGCCTGTGGTTCTCTCCCCGTTACTGCGGAGGTAGTAATCGCCCCAAGATTCTCTCAATGATTGCTGTTGAGGTTGAAGTCGCCCAAGATTCTCTCAATGATTGCTGTTGAGGTTGAAGTCGCCCAAGATTTTCTCAATGATTACTGTTGAGGTTGTAGTCGCCTATGGTTCTCTCCCCGTTACTGCGGAGGTAGTAATCGCCCTAAGATTCTCTCAATGATTATTGTTGAGGTTGAAGTCGCCCAAGATTTTCTCAATGATTACTGTTGAGGTTGAAGTCGCTCAAGGTTCTCTCAGCGTTCTTGTTGAGGTAGTAACTATCCTTGGTTCATTCATCACCTTTTGAAGCTCCAGATTCAGCTCCTGTAACCAGTCAGGGCACATCTATACAAAGAATCTGAAGACCAGCTCTGGTAACAGGTCAGGTAATCGTTTTCTTTTGCAGGTATGTAAGTTCTCGCTAAGGAATCTCTTATGCGATCAACATCCAGATGGCATATATAAGCCCATCCACCTTCCACCATCTCTTAGCATGGCATCTATAAGCCCATCATCCTATCCGTCAATCTCCAAATGGCATCTATAAGCCCATTCCCCACCATCATAATACTATGTGAGCGCAAATTTCTGGGCACTCTAGTGTTCAATCATCTTCCACCTTCGGATTACGAAAGGCACGTCAGCCAATCTGCATCCTCAGGTCTAAGAAGATTGAACAGGGGCAACTGTTGTACCCCAAAATTTGCCCTCCCATATTCTTCAAAATTTGCCAAGTCTAAACTTCAAAATCTTCCCAAGGGTTGCACAGTTCAAGGGCCTCCTAACAGTCAAAAACTAGGGTTTTGGTTCTGACAAAGAAAATGAAGTTTCCAAGGGTCCAAACAAGTCCCACATGCCTATAAACATGGTCAAGCATCCTCATACCAAGTTTCAAGACTTACAGCACAAAATCACACACCACCCCTAGGGTACGCCTCACTGTTTCCTTGCCTCGAAAGGTGATCGTCGAGTAGAGGATGTCTTAGTAAGTCCTCATGATCCGGGAACCTGGCATGAGGGTAGCTTCTAAGGTGTCTTCCCATTGCTCTGGTGATCACCATGTCCCGAACCTTCGAATTGACCCGAACACCTCCAACGTTGGTGCTACCTACCTCTCAATGGTGGGATGGCACTACTTTAAAGGACATCTACACAGACAAATTCCTTAGGGTAGGTAGACGACTCTAGATACTTGCTCTAATTTCAAAACAAATCAAAATACTTTTCACACCGACACCTTTTCAAAAAGCTTTCGAAAGCAATTTTTCAAACACTCTTGAGGACCGATACAAGAGTCGAACTGAAATTTTCAAAGAAACTTTTTAAAACCCACAGTTGAAAAGCAAACAAACCAATTTTTGAAAACACAATGAGCAAGTATCTAAGAGCCCATGGATAACCATGGATAGAAAGGGTGCTAACACCTTCCCTTTCTATAACCTACCTCCCGAACCGAGAGCAATCTCTTAAGGAATTTTTCTGTGCTTTTGTCCTTTCCATTTGGAGAAAATAAAAGACGGTGGCGACTCTTGCTTCCGCGACATTTCGCGAACCAGCTTTAAACAGTCAGTTCCAGATCCACCGATCACAGCTTCAATCCAATCCTGCTATGCATTGTGACAAGTTTGTATATTTGTATAGAAGTGATACAAAGTCAGCTCTTCACTAGTTGTGCAAGCCTTGGACCTTTTTGCAACTTTCCTTGCATTTTAAGTAAAGTGAAGTGACTAATCCCACATGCTTGTACTGGATAGCTTGAGGGCTGATAAGAGTTGGTATACATTGCTTGAGACCTGTAGAAATTTCTTGCACCAAAGGGACAGGTCCAAGGCTCAAGATTGACAAAGTTGCAAAAGTTTCCCTTTTTGAAAATGGCATTGTGAACTTTATGCCAAAAATGGAAATACACCTTGTACAAAGCTTCAAAAGCAAAGATAAAGCCTTTTTCAACTGAGTTTGAATTTAATTATGGAGTGTAAGGCAAGCTTAGGACCTGTAAAGCAAGATACAACCATCATAGATCTGATTTGCAACTTGATGCTTTGTAAAAATGGCTTGATCAAAAGTGATAAAATGCCAACTTCCCTTCTTCGATTCTCCCTACTCAAAAATGATCTTGGAGAGTTCTTGGACATTTTGGAAAGCTTGCAATGTGCTATATAATCCATATTTCAAATGAATTTTAAGATACCTCTTGGAACTAGGTGAAAAATGTCCATGAAGTTGGGTCCAAAACCTGCCTAAATTTGGGCAAAATTTCACTAAGTTAAGAAGTTCATGGGCCTATATTCACAAATTCATAACTTGAGATCCAAGCATATTTTGGGAAAAGTTTGTGAATCAAAGTTGTAGATTTAATTTAGGACTACAACTTTCATGTTGGGAGTTTTCTTTGAATAAAAATGCATCATGGTGAAAAAGTCGTGAAAAGTTGGGGAAAAATAAGAAAATTTTTATACTTAGAAAAATTCTAAGTTATGAAATTTTTCAAATTAAAACCCTAATTTTTAAATTTGAGTTTCTTGATGAACAAGTTTCATATTTTGACATATCTTGATGAATTATGACCCTTGGCACTTGATCTTGACCAAAAAGTCAAAGTTTGACTTTTCAGTACACAGTTGACTTTTGATCAGTTGACTGTAAAATTCATCTGTCAATCCAATGAACTTGAGATCTTTTGAACCACGTAATTAGGTCAATATGATGTCATTGGATCCTTGAAATCATGTTTGAACTCAATTGGTCATTGGCTAGGTTAAAAATCAGAAATTTCCCTTTCTCAGTCAAAACCCTAATTTTGACCATTTTGCCCTTTTGATGATTTGATCAAATTTCTTGAGGAGTTGTGATCCAAACTTGATCAAATGGTACATATGAGTCTAAAATGTTGATGTGGATCAAAAATTATGAAGTTTGACTGTAAATTGGCCATGGTTGACTTTTTCCCCAATACAGCTGATTTTTAGGTCAACTGTCCAATTGACTGATCAAAAATGTGGTTCAAGCCTTGAAACTTAACATGAACAATCTTAGGGGTCCAAAATGATGTATGAAGGTCACATGAAGCATTGGTGGTCCAAAAATCCTTATGCAAACCCAAACCCTAATTTTGGGTTATCAGTGCAAGATGAGATGTCTTGAGCTGACCAAACCCTAATCTTGTCTTGAGTCCAAGAAGTCTTGTGAGAAAAATCTTGATAAATGAGAGGGAAAATTTTAAGGTACAACAGCTGCCCCTGTTCAATCTTCTTGAACCTGAAGAGTTAGATTGGCGAGCTTTGTCGTTCGTGACTCGAAGGTAAAAGATGATTGGACACTAGAGTGCCCATAAATTTGTACTCGTCAAAGTGTAGTTGAGGGAATGGGCTTAAAGATGCCATTTGGAGAGGTGATAGAATCTTGTTGGAGATGTGCTTGTAGATGCCATCTAAGAATGTTTGTTGAATTGTAAGTTGTAAGTCAGAAGAATAAGTATCAGAATGGTGTCTGCGTCTGGAACGTATCTGAGCTGTATCTGGAGACTTGAAATCTGAATGAGTAATAGAATAGCATCTGTGTCTGGAGCGTATCTGTACTATATCTGAAATTGAAATCTGAATAAGGGCCAGAATGGCATCCATATCTGGAGCGTATCTGAACTGTATCTGAAAGATGAATCTGAATAAGTGACAGAATGGCAACCGTGTCTGGAGCATATCTGGATTGTATCTGATAGTTGAAAACTGAATGAGTATCAGAAAGGCTTCCGTGTTTGGAGCGTATTTGTACTGTATCTGAAAGCTGAATCTGAATGAGTAACAGAATGACTTCTGTGTCTGGAGTGTATCTAAACTGTATCTGATAGTTGAATCTGAATGAGTAACAGAATGACTTCCGTGTCTGGAGTGTATCTAAATTGTATCATGATTGCATATTGTTTAAACGGTAGCTGTTAATCTTATCCTGAAAAGGGTAAAATGTTAGCTAAAACACAAAGTTATGTTGCATGAAATGTATGATGCAATATATATGTTTTATCAATGTTTATGATATGTGGATTTAATGTATGCGCATGTAAGCTGATTTGCTGTATTGCTGAGGAAAATAAATCCTTGACTGGTGAGGATATGTTGGTTCTTCATGTCTTGAAGTTGGAGTATTGACACAAATTCTGTTGTGAGCAATGCCATATACTTCTTGAGTAATCTGCTTGGGGAATCCAGAGAATTTTGATGACTACTACTGGGGATTACACAATGGGAATCCTTGTTCTGTTGGGGAATAAAGAAAACTCTTTGGGGAAGAAAACTTATTCCTTCTTGGAAAAAAGTTCAGGAGTTTCGGTCGTCTGCCACTCTACTGGGGAATTATCCTAGGTTGGGGATAGACACAAGTTAACTGTTATCTGGTTGACTTTCAGGCTTCAAGACAACTTGCTGGGGAATTTGGAGAGACTGAATGGTTTCTGCTGGGGATTGATAGTTCGAAGTTTTGGCTCTGTTGGGGATCTTAATGATGTACTGTAGGGATTGCTCATGGAATAGCCTAAAGACATTTTCCTAATCTTTCAACTTGTCAGTAATTGTTCTTTTTCATTCTATTTATTTGTAAACAGTAATTATGTTCAAATGCATATGTTCATTAATGAATCATTGGACGTTTTTGCAAATAAAAACACAAGTGTAAAGAAAAAGGCAAGTAGTTTTCTGTACTTTGAAAGAGATATCTTTGTGTTTACTTTGAATAAGTATTTTGTACAAAGGAGTCAAACATCCTCGTAAGAGGATGGTGTCAGAAAAGTAAGAAAAATTTATACAAAGAAAGATAGCTATATGTGATAATCCCATGGGGTTCCCATTCTGCTATAGCCTTCGCATCTCTGAATATCTTATCTATCTGTTGCTTCGTCCAAAGATGATTGAATTGATCAGAAGCTTCGGGTTTATTAGTGAAGAGATTGTCCTCAAAGTGATCCGACGAGACATAGTCATACGCTTTAATTCCCTAACTTTGGCCTGGACCTCCCTTTTGGGTTTTCAGTCCACCGGGAAACCCTTTTTTGCCCAAGTCGCCCTTTCGGGTTTTCAACTTGCCGGGTGTACAGATTTTTTTTATTTTATCCCTAATTTTTTCCCGAACCTTTTTGGTTCGCCGGGATGCCCTTGTTTTGCCTAGGTGTGTCAACCTAGAGGGTCTCTTATGCGTAGTATCTTTTGACTATATCTGCGTTCGCAGGGTGTGGCAGGTCGTCACCGTCCATGGTGGTTAAGATCATTGCTCCACCAGAAAAGATGTTCTTGATTACAAATGGTCCTTCATAGGTAGGATTCCATTTGCCCCTGGGATCACTTTATGGCAAGATGATGTGCTTGATCACTAGATCTCCAACTTTATATACTTGGCGTCTGACTTTCTTGTTGAAGGCCTTGATCATCCGTTTTTGATATGTCTGACCATGGCAAACAGCAGTAAGTCTTTTTTCATCAATTAGGTTCAGTTGATCAAGTCGGGTCTGGATCCAATCGTCTTCACTCAAACCTTCATCCTTCATGATTCTTAAAGAGGGGATCAGAACCTCAATAGGTAGAACAACCTCCATGCCATAAACCAAATAATAGGGTGTTGCCCCAGTCGACGTGCGAGTCGTGGTACGGTACCCGTGGAGAGCAAACGGTAACATTTCATGCCAGTCCTTGTAGGTGACTGTCATCTTCTGTATGATCTTTTTAATGTTTTTATTAGCAGCTTCGACTGCACCATTCATCTTTGGCCGATAGGGGGATGAATTGTGATGTTGAATCTTGAACTGCTCGCACAGGGCGGTGATCATAGTATTGTTAAGGTTTGTATCGTTGTCAGTGATGATCCTTTCTGGGATACTGTACCGGCAAATGAGATTTTGCTTGATGAAGCGGGCAACAACATTCTTAGTAACGGATGCAAAGGAAGCTGCTTCGACCCACTTGGTGAAATAGTCAATGGCCACTAGAATGAAGCGGTGTCCATTAGAGGTTGTAGGCTTGATCTCCCTAATCTATCAATTCCCCACATAGCGAAGGGCCAAGGAGTTGTTAAGACATTTAGAGGAACCGGAGGCACGTGCACTTTGTCTGCATAGATTTGACATTTATGATAAGTTCGGGAGTGTTGATAGCAGTCTGCTTCCATGGTAGACCAGTAATAGCCTGCCCGTAGGATTTTCTTCGCCATCGTATGCCCACTAGAGTGAGTGCCAAAGGTACCTTCATGCAATTCAGCCATGTTCTTTTTAGCTTCAATCTAGTCCACACAACGGAGCAGAATAGAATCATGATTACGTTTGTACAGGATGCCATTACTTAGGAAGAACTTAGTTGAGAATCTCCTTAAGAACTTTTTGTAATTGACTGAAGCTCCTTCTGGATATTCTTGAGCCTCGAGATACCTTTTGACTTCATGAAACCATGGTTGGTCCACTACTTCTTCAGTATTAATCTCGTGACAGTGTGTCGGTTCGTCCATCCGTTCAATGGTGATCTTGGGAGCCTCGTTATCCCAATTAAGTTTAAACATAGATGACATTGTAGCTAGAGCATCTGCTAGCTAATTTTCTTCTCGCGAGAAGTGCTCGAAGGTAATCTGCTCGAAATGTGGTAACAATGTCAAAACATGTTCTTTGTAAGGGATAACGTTTGGATGCTTAGTGTCCCATTCTCCTTTGATCTGACTGATGACCAAAGCTGAATCCCCAAACACATCTAAAGATTTGATTCCCAAGTCTATGGCAGCCTTGAGACCAAAGATGCATGCTTCATATTCTGCCATGTTGTTCATACAGTTAAAGCAAAGTCTGGCAGTAAAAGGAGTATGGAATCCTTCCGGAGATATGAGCACAGCGCCGATACCGTTACCAAGTGCATTGGATGCCCCATCAAAGTACAGGGTCCATCGGGATCCTTGTTCAGGTCCGTCGTATGGCCTGATTTCTTCACTGTTGTCCAATGTCATGATGTATTCGTCAGGGAAGTCAAACTTCATGGATTGATAATCTTCTACAGCTTGATGGGCCATATGATCAGCTAGCACACTGCCCTTTATAGCTTTTTGGGTAGTGTATTGTATATCATATTCTGTTAGGATCATCTTCCATCTAGCTATCCTTCCAGACAGAGCAGGCTTTTCGAAGATGTATTTTATCGGATCCATCTTAGATATCAGCAAAGTGGTATGAGTCAACATATATTGTCTTAGCCGACGAGCAGCCCATACCAAAGCGCAGCAAGTTTTCTCGAGCAGTGAATAACTGGTTTCACAGTCGGTAAACTTTTTGCTTAGGTAATAAATAGCGTGCTCTTTTCGGCCAGACTCGTCATGCTGCCCCAGTACGCACCCCATTGAATTCTCTAAGACGGTCAGATACATGATTAGTGGTCTTCCTTCGACTGGCGGCATCAAGACAGGAGGTTCTAGTAAATACTCCTTGATTTTATAGAAAGCAATCTGACATTCATCATTCCATCTGACTACTTGATCTTTCTTCAACAGTTTGAAGATTGGCTCACAAGTAGACGTTAGGTGAGAAATGAATCTGGCAATATAGTTTAGGCATCCCAAAAAACCTCTGACTTCCTTCTCAGTGCGAGGAGTAGGCATTTCTTGTATCGCTTTAACCTTGGCAGGATCAACCTCGATGCCTTTGAGATCAACAAGGTAGTATGAGTCAGCATATACTGTCTCAGCCGGCGAGCAGCCCATACCAAAGCGCAGCAAGTTTTCTCAAGCAGTGAGTATCGGGTCTCACAGTCGGTAAACTTTTTGCTAAGGTAATAAATGGCATGCTCTTTTCGGCCAGACTCGTCATGCTGCCCCAGCACACACCCCATTGAGTTGTCAAGCACTGTTAGATATAGTATCAGAGGTCTCCCCTCAACCGGTGGCATAAGGATAGGTGGTTCTTGGAGATACTCTTTGATTTTATCAAAAGAAGCCTGACATTCATCATTCCAACGTACTACCTGATCTTTCTTCAGCAGCTTGAAGATTGGCTCACAGGTAGCAGTCAGATGCGAGATGAACCGAGCGATGTAATTCAGACGTCCTAAAAAGCCTCTGACCTCTTTCTCTGTCTTGGGAACTGGCATCTCTTGAATAGCTTTGACCTTAGCAGGGTCCACTGGAATTCCCTTATCACTTACCACGAAGCCTAGCAACTTCCCCGATCTTACCCCGAAGGTGCACTTGTTCGGGTTCAGCCTCAGTTTGTACAGTTTCAACCGGTCAAACAATTTTTGCAGATGATCTAGGTGCTCTTCCTCAGTCTGGGACCTTGCGATCATGTCGTCCACATACACTTCTATCTCATGATGGATCATGTCATGAGATAAAGCAACCATGGCACGTTGGTAGGTTGCCCCAGCGTTCTTCAACCCGAAAGGCATGACCTTGTAACAGAAGGTGCCCCACTGAGTAACAAATGTAGTCTTTTCCATGTCTTCAGGTGCCATCTTGATTTGATTGTAACCTGAAAAGCCATCCATGAAAGAGAATACCTTGTGCTGAGCTGTATTATCAACAAGGACATCAATGTGAGGTAAGGGGAAGTCATCCTTGGGGCTGGCCCTGTTCAGATCCCTGTAGTCGACACACATTCTGACCTTACCATCCTTCTTAGGTACCGGCACCACATTAGCAACCCACTGAGGGTAAGAAGTCACTGCAAGGAACCCGGCATCAAACTGTTTCATAACCTCGGCTTTAATCTTCTCAGACATCTCTGGACACATACGACGGACCTTTTGCTTAACTGGAGGGCAGTCTTCCTTAGTTGGCAAGTGATGGACCACAATATCGGTATCCAACCCGGGCATGTCTTCGTAGGACCAGGCAAAAATCTCCATATAATCATGCAGCATCTGAGTCAACCGTTGCTTCACGCTGAGCTCTAGGTTGGCACCAATCTTTACCTCTTTCCTGTCTTCTTCAGTACCCAGGTTTATGGTTTCCACTGGCTCTCCATGGGGTTGAATTGCCCTCTCCTCCTGAAGCAACAGTCTTGCGAGCTCGCCAGGCACTTCGCAATCATCTTCACCTTCGTCTTCGGCTAAGTTGATCGGATTTTCGAAGTCATAATTGGCAGTAGCAGAGTCGTTATCAGTGAGATCCAGAGTGGATTGAAACCTGTATGAGTGAGTGTGTGTGTAAATACAGCTGTTTTGAAATATATATAAAGGAAAGAAAGACAGAAAAGGAGCATAAGATTTGAAATGCGAGAAAACGTCCAAGATTTTCATTCATGATATATGAAATGACAATTTATATGCCCTCACAAATGAAACCACGGTGCCTCGGGTAAGACACCGGGCCATAGAGTTTATTATTGTTTATTACAGATACCAAAAACATAGGAATTCATTACTTAGTAACAAGAGAAACAGATAGGTTGTCTTTTGCACTCCAATTGTTAAGTCCATTGTCGGTTGCCGGGTAAATCCAGCTATCAAACTCAGCTTCATCCACTTCGTCTTCGTCCCCAATAGCATTCACTCCATGAGCAGGCAGGGGAGCTGTCACTACATTAGGCTTCTCAGATGCCTCAAACTGTACCTCCTTGGCATCAATAAGGTCCTGCAGCTTGTTCCTTAATGCCCAACAGTCATCAGTGGCATGCCCCGGGCTATCAGAATGATAAGCACAACGAGCATTCGGGTTGTACTTAGGAGATGTAGTATTTGGAAACTTCGGAGCCTCTCTGACGGTCACTAAATTGGTTGAGAGCAATTGTGGCAGGATTTGGGATAGGGTCATGCTCAACCGGGTGAATTCTCTCCGGGGTCTTTTAGCCCTTTGAGGATTAGTTGGCCGAGGAGCGGCAGCAGGCTTAGCAATCGTTACCGCACTGACAGATTGGCGGCGCTCAAATCTTTCTGATCTCCGGGAGCCATATACAGCACTAGCCTCCTTCTTGAAGGGTTTCTTCTCGGAACTAGATGATGCACCCTTCGGAATCTTTCCAGACTTCAACCCAGCCTCAATTCTCTCTCCAGTCAGAATCAGATCAGTGAACCCTGCAGACGAATTCCCGATAAGATGGTTGAAAAACAGCCCAGATAGGGTCCCCAAGAACATGTCTACCAATTCCCGATCAGTCAACGGTGGCTGCACCCTACCAGCCAGGTCTCTCCACTTCTGAGCGTACTCCTTAAAACCTTCACTTGAACCTAACGACATACCCTAGAGTTGGGTACGTGTAGGGGAAAGGTCGGCATTATTTTGATACTGCTTGTAGAAAGCAGTAGCCAACTCCTCCCAGTTACGAACCTTGGTCCCATCCAGCTGATAGAACCATTCGAGATGAGTCCCTGAAAGACTCTCCTGGAAGAAGTGGATCCACAAATTCTTATCCGCTGAGTACAGTTGGATTTTCCGAACATAGGACCTGAGATGTAGCTTGGGACAAGACGCCCCGTCATATTTAGTGAAAGATGGTGCTTTGAACTTCCGAGGAATGATCACACCAGTAGACAAACCCAGATCTCCAAAATCCAGCCCAGGTACCTATTGTATTTCCATAGCATTCAACCTATCCTCCAACTGCTTGTAACAGTCTTCTGCCGGAGGGTACTGCTCTTCATCAAAATCAGTCTCGTTGTCGGAGACTATCGGACTAGGACCCTTTTCTGACTGAGGAGTACTCTTGCCAACAGAAGAACCAGCCTCTTCATGCTGCAGAGCATTGCCAAACCTTCGGCCCGAGTTGAACAGAACCGTTCTTCTCTTCTTCTTCTTCTCCTTCTTCAGGAGCAGAGCCTTCAGCTCTTCTTGGCCTTGAGCCAAACCCTTGATTAATTCCTGAAATTGCGCATTCTGCGCCTGAAGAGCTTTGATGGATGTCTCAGTTGATGACGAGTCAGGATTCATGATGCTGAAATAAACAGCGAAGAACTGTAAGCAACCTGAAAAAGAAGAAACCTGCTATGCACATGATGAATGGAATGCATATGATTTATGTTTTCAAAGACAATCGGGAATCAACTTTGTAAACAAAAAGGAACACACTTCATTAGATTAACTTTGAAACTGAAATTATTCAACAGGTTGCCCTTAGGCGTTACATGAAAGGAAATACTGAAAAGGAAAATCAAATTGTGAAAGAACATCCATAGCTCCTTATTGATCCCATGGTCTCCTCTTCTCAGTACGGATGTAGGCATTCATAGCTCGCTCATTCTCCAACTGCTTTGTCAGCTTCTGGATCTTTGATTCCTGCTCGTTGAACTTTTCCCGGTAAGAATCCCGCTCTTCTCGCAGTTGCGACCAAGATCTCTTCAATGTCTCATAATCAGTAGGTATCTGAGGAGGAAGGACAGTTGGGGGAACACCATCCTTGTCAGGACACTCAAGAATGACGGGTCTGACAGCTTCATACGGCATACCTAACTTCTGAGCACGGATGCGAACCCATTTGTAGTAGGCTTCCATAGGTAAAGAAGTCTTTGGCCCTAGCTCTTGTGGGTCAGCTTTATGAACCTTGTCCCAAGCCTTGATGAACCTACGACGCAGCTCGTCACTATCCACCTGAAACTCAAAACTGATGTGAGGCACCAACATCTCATGGGGGCCTGCTCTTCTTGCTCTTCCAAACTGACGGAGTGCTAGACATGGATTGTAAGAGATCCCTCCTTGGGTACCAATCAGAGGAACATTAGGGTATTCCCCGCATCGATCAATAATAGCTATCTCATCCAAACCCCTGCAAGTCCAAATGATGTCTTTGTCGGTGAGAGACATTAACCTATGAGCCCAACCTCTTCCTTCTTGATTCTTCAGTACGAACTTAGGGAGGTGTGAAATAAACCACCTCACCAACAAAGGGATACAACACCATAGGGTTCCTCGTCTTCGGGTAGTACGAGCATGAAGTTGTTGCAAGATGTCACCCAAGAGAGTGGGTACCGGATTCTGAGACATAAAGATCCTTATGGCAGTGACACTGATGAAGTTGTCAGGATTAGGAAACAAGACTAGCCCATAGATTAGGAGAGCCAAGATGTCTTCATATGCCCTAAAGTCCAGGTCGTTCCAGAAACTGTTAGCTTTACTGATCAGAAATTTGGCCAAGAAACCCTTAACTCCGCTTCTAGTCACCCAGTTGTCTGTTACCTCTTGATGGGTCAAAGGAAGAGCTGCAGCAACATCCTCAAGTCTGAGGGTCTTTTCCCAACCAGTAAAGGGAGTCTGATCCAAGATAGGGATACCAAGCAAATCAGAGAACTCTTCCAGGGTAGGGACCAGCTGGAAGTCTTGAAAGGTGAAGCACTGGTACAGAGGGTCATAGAACTGGGTCAGAACACTCATCAACTGTTGATCCCGCTTTGCAGTGACTAAACTGAGAAGAGAACCATGCCTCTGAATGAAGGAAGTGGTATTTGGAATTCTACTAACCAACTCATCAAGCAACTCAGGTGAACGAACAAAGTTGAACCGGATAGTATTCCTTCGCACAGGCATCATAATGTCCTACAAAACAGAGCAAAGGTGAAACCCTTTTGTCTTTGAAATGGTCAGTCCTTATGCAGGATGCATGCAATGCTCATGATGTTATGATGTTATGGTAAAGCACACCACAAATAGATACAAAGGCAAACATGGTAAGGCACACAAGTCACACAAGGCAAGCCCTTAAAGTTTAGGTCAGCATGAGGTCTAGGTACTACCCTCTTTCAGTTTGTTGGTTCATACCTGTCCTATCAAAGTAACCGGGTTCTTAGAGGATCCCAATATCATTGACTACCCTCAATCGGTCATAACTCCAGCATCGCAATCTTTTCTTGCGGCCAGAACCATCTCGAGAGTTTAGCCTCAATGGGCGTAGCATACTGCTACAATTCTAAAGGCCAAGTTGTGTCAATTAAGGTTCTAAGGTTGTTGGTGCTTAATGACTCCTCAGAAGACCCATATTCTCCTCGTTGCAACACAAGGGATATCGGTACAGACCAAGGTGCCACACCAACGTAGCCACTGCTTCACCTGTGTCGGTCTACGCCGGACAGGTCCCTCACAGCTTATGCTACCTAAACAGGGTATCCCCAGATCCGGGTTAGGATCTATGTAACTCCCATGCAACCCACAATTTAAAGCACACAAGGAAAACAATTGAAAACACAGTTATGAACTAGCCCTAAGGTACACCTCACTTTAAAAAGATATCCCCAGCAGAGTCGCCAGTTCTGTGATCGGTGGATCTGGAACTGACTGTTTAACGCTGGTTCGCGAAATGTCGCGGAAGCAAGAGTCGCCACCGTCTTTTATTTTCTCCAAATGGAAAGGACAAAAGCACAGAGAAATTCCTTAAAGAGATTGCTCTCGGTTCGGGAGGTAGATTATAGAAAGGGAAGGTGTTAGCACCCTTTCTATCCATGGTTATCCATGGGCTCTTAGATACTTGCTCATTTGTGTTTTCAAAAATGGTTTGTTTTTCAACTGTGGGTTTTAAAAAGTTTCTTTGAAAATTCCAGTTCGACTCTTGTATCTGTCCTCAAGAGTGTTTGAAAAATTGCTTTCGAAAGTTTTTGAAAATGTGTTGGTGTGAAAAGTATTTTTGATTTGTTTTTGAAATTAGAGCAAGTATCTAGAGTCGTCTACCTACCCTAAGGAATTCGTCTGTGTAGATGTCCTTTAAAGTAATGTCATCCCACCATTGAGAGATAGGTAGCACCACCGTTGGAGGTGTTCGGGTCAATTCGAGGTTCGGGACATGGTGATCACCAGAGCAATGGGAAGACACCTTAGAAGCTACCCTCATGCCAGGTTCCCGGATCATGAGGACTTACTAAGACGTCCTCTACTCGACGATCACCTTTCGAGGCAAGGCAACAGTGAGGCATACCCTAGGGGTGGTGTGTGATTTGTGTGTCGTTTTCATTTATTTTGTCTTTTGTCATGTTATTGGTGATCTAGCGCTTGTTTTTATTTTTGTCCATACATTCTTTCATGCCTTGATTAACAATTAAAAATGCGAGAAAAGTAAAAGTCTAAAGCTATTACAAAAGGCGCGGGTCCACATCGCCAAAATTTCTCGAACCCGATTTGACAGAAAAAATAAAGGAATTAATGAAAGTAAAGAAATTAAAAGTGCGAGGAGTTAATTACAAGGCCTTGGGAGAGATACATAAATATGATAAAGAATAAAAATAAACATGCGAATTTAATAAGAATTAAACGAGGGCGTTGGACCCTTTTTGCAAAATTAAATTAAACGATGAATTAATTAAGATTAAAAAGAAAAGAAATTGTTTTTGGTATTTTTTAGTATTTTATGATTTTAATGAAAAAGAATTAAATGCAATTAAACCTAATTCTACAATTTTTATTTTATTATGAAAACATTGAATTTTAACCTAAAATTAACCCTAATTAATTTACATTCAATTTTAATTACAAAAATAAAAATTTAATTATTTAATTATTTATGAAAGAAAAATAAAAAGGGATAAAAAATTAATTAAACCCTAATTCTACCATTTTTTAGATTTTTATTATGAAAAGATTATAATTAACCCTAATTTAATAACTAAATGAATTAATGCAATTTATTTATGAAAATACTAAAAATAAAAATGTTTATTATTTTTCTCTTTTCTGATTTTTTTTTATGTGTTTTTTATATATTATGAAAATAATAAATTAATTAAAAACAATAATTAAAAAGAAAATAGAAATAATGAAGAATAATAAAAACTTGCAAACCTAGGGGGTCTCTGTCCCCAGAGTGGAGGTGAAATTGTGGTAATTCTGGCCCATTAAGGTCCTGGCCTTGTTGACTTTATTGACCACGTGTAGCTTCGTTGACTTATGCTTATGGTGTTCTCCAGATTCTAGCCTTCTGATTGATCTTGAGATAGACGTGGCAAGCTTGATTTGGAGGATGCACGGTGTTCCTTGGTCACGAAATTACATACAAACGCGTTAGTAAAAATAACATGAAAGGGATGGGGGACCTGGGGCTCGAACCCAGGTCCTAGAGATTACCAGTTTTATGCCTTGCCAATCGTACTGAACGCGCTTCTTGTATATTAAATAACTGAAGAATAATATAATGAGAAAATAATGGTTAATGGAAAGTCAGCGCGCGAAATTTGAATGCTCCAATGGTGCCCTTCCACGCATCATCTTCTTCCTCGCTTATTTGTTTTCCTGAAAATATCAAAACATTGGCAACGGTTTTAACCCGTTCCCTAAGACACCATTACAGAAAATAACGATTAGGCCATGGATGCTCATAAATTGGGCGCGAGGGTGGCCTTGTGATCGTCCAATCATGCTGAATCCAGTTATGGTACTGTGGGGTTCTAATTTTTCCTGAACTGGGAAACCCCAATTCAAAGTTCTTCAAACCCTAAAAAACGATAATGGTAGATTCGCGTAGGGTGCATAAAAATTCAATCAAACATATGGGTTAGCTTCAGAATTGAATATTGAATATGAATCAAGCATCAGAAATTATTAAAAGTGCATGAATCGAGATGCAAGATTATGAGATTTTTTCTGTACAGGGCGAGGTCGTGTTACCAATCTAGGGTGCTAGAACGATTGGTTTTGATTGGAAAACTCTTCTTGAAGCTTCAGGAAGCTAATGAGATGACAATCTTGCCTTGAATCGCCCTAGGACTAGGTTTTCAGAATTCACTTTTCAAGCAAAAATTTCAAGTTCTTTGGATGCTTTTCTGCGCAGCTGAGTGGTTCTCTGCATTAGGTTTGTGTTCAGGCTTAAGTATAGAGTGAATTAGGTCAAATAAAACAATCCAAATCCTTGGCATTCATGGTTTGAGAGATTTGATTTTCAAAGATCTTTTTTTCAATATTTTCCATGCTATTTTGTACCAATCATGATCAATTCTCTTCAAATCTTTCCATATTTGACTATGCACGAATTATTGAGTATATTTCATGCACAAAAAGATTGAAAAACTTAGGTTAAATATTTTTCATGTATTTAATTGATTTAAATGAATTATTATTAATAAAAATTCAAATAAATAAATAAAAAATGAAGAAATACTTCCCTTTGGGCCAAGTGGTCGTGCACATGCCTTGGATAATAAATTGTGGAAGAAAAATAGGCCCATTAGCAATTTTAGGTCATTTGAATCAATGTTGACTTTTCAAAATATCCAAAAATTTCCCAACTTCCACAAGGTATAACTTGCTCAATTTTTAAGCTTTGCTCATGTTCTTGGACATTTTGGAAAGGTCTTTGAGTCCTCTAACCAATTCTTTTGGTCCCATGTCATTTTGATTTACCAATCTCAAGTTATGGCCTTTGACTTAAAGTCCCTTTTTGTTGACTTTTGAAAATGACCTATAATGTTGAAATTGATAACTTTTTGTGAGAGCATTTCTTGGACTTGAAGTATGAATATGAGTTGTAGGAAATGTCTTTCTCTTCAAAATGAGCTTTGGATGGAATTTTTCTGATAATCCATGTGAAAGTTATGCCCTGGTCAATTTACAGTTGACTTTTTCAACTGTCCAAATAAGGAAACTTTTGCATCTTGATGATTTTTGAGCCAAGCTTTGAGAATCATGATCAAGCATTGATCAAATGATGTTTGTGGCTTCAAAATGATATGTTGACCAAAAATTTGAACTTTTGACTGCCAAATGACCATTTTGCCCCTACAGTTGACTGTAGTGCAATTAGGGTTTTGACTGTGCAGTTTTGTGCTGAAAGTCTTGAAACTTGATATGAGGATGCTTGACCATATTTGTAGGCATGTGAGACTTGATTGGACCTTTGGAAACTTCATTTTCTTGATCAGAACAAAAACCCTAATTTTGACTGCTTAAGAGGCCCTTGAACTGTGCAACCCTTGGGGAATTTTGAAGCTTTGACTTGGCAAATCTTTGAAGAATATGGGAGGGCAAATTTTGGGGTACAACAGTTTCCCCTGTTCAATCTTCTTAGACCTGAGGATGCAGATTGGCTGACGTGCCTTTCGTAATCCGAGGGTGGAAGATGATTGAACACTAGAGTGCCCAGAAATTTGTGCTCACATAGTAGCAGTGATGGTGGAAATGGGCTTACAGATGCCATTTAGAGGTTGATGAATAGGATGATGGGCTTATAGATGCCATCTGGATGTTGATCGCGTAAGAGATTCCTTAGCGAGAACTTGCGTACCTGCAAAACAGAAAATGATTACCTGACATGTTGCAGGAGCTGTTTTCAGATGCTTGGTATAGATGTGTCCTGACTGGTTACAGGAGCTGGATCTGGAGCTTCAAACGGTGATGAATGAACCAGGGGTGGTTACTACCTCAGCATGAACGGTGAGAGAACCTTGGGTGACTTTAACTTCAACAGTAATCATTGAGCAAAATCTTGGGATTACCACCTCCGCAGGATCGGGAAGAGAACCATAGGCAATTATAATCTCAACAGCGGACGTTTGAGAAAAACCTGGGTTGGAATTATCATCTCCACAACATTGGGGAGAGAACCATAGGAAATTATAATCTCAACAGCGGACGTTTGAGAAAAACCTGGGTTGGAATTATCATCTCTGCACCGTTGGGGAGAGAACCATAGGAAATTATAATCTCAACAGCGGACGTTTGAGAAAAACCTGGGATGGAATTATCATCTCCGCACCGTTGGGGAGAGAACCATAGGAAATTATAACCTCAAAAGCGGACGTTTGAGAAAAACCTGGGATGGAATTATCATCTCCGCACCGTTGGGGAGAGAACCATAGGAAATTATAATCTCAAAAGCGGACGTTTGAGAAAAACCTGGGCTGGAATTATCATCTCCACAACATTGGGGAGAGAACCATAGGAAATTATAATCTCAAAAGCGGACGTCTGAGAAAAACCTGGGCTGGAATTATCATCTCCACAACATTGGGGAGAGAACCATAGGAAATTATAATCTCAAAAGCGGACGTTTGAGAAAAACCTGGGATGGAATTATCGTCTCCGCACCGTTGGGGAGAGAACCATAGGAAATTATAATCTCAAAAGCGGATGTTTGAGAAAAACCTGGGATGGAATTATCGTCTCCGCACCGTTGGGGAGAGAACCATAGGAAATTATAATCTCAAAAGCGGACGTTTAAGAAAAACCTGATAACTTCTACTGAGTCTTCATCAGAAAAATCTGTTGGGAGTCGATTTAGCTGGACTAGAGAAGGCCTTGGACTGGATAAGAAATCTTTGGAGTCGATTAACTGAACCGGTCTAGGTCTTGAAATATGATGGAGAATTTAACTGGATCTTTCCTGAAAGGTAAAGGTTAGTCATGTGCAGTGCATGATATGGACCAAGCAATGATGTTCTCAACATAACTGAGATTTGTAAGATATGATGCGTCTATGCATGCTATAATGATTTATGTGATGTTTAGGAATGTATGTTTTCATCTAGGAAAATAAATCCTTGACGGGTGCTGGGAAGTCACTCCTGGGCTGATGTTGAAGAATAGATTTTACTTCCGCTGGGGATGATGGTTGCAAGAATACCGGTAGGAGAAGATAACTCCGTTGGGGAATAAACTTGGCGAATGGATAACTCTGCGGGGAGAAAAGTAATCTAGCGACCTTGCTGGGAAGCAATACTCTGTGGGGAGAGAGATACTTTGCTGGAGTGTTGATGGTAACTTTGCTGGGGATACCATTGTTGTATTGGAAGTGCTGGTAGACTTCGTTGGGGATAAGAAAGAACTGTGTTGACGACGCCCTTTCCGTGGCTTTTGGCTGAGGATAACCCAATTATATCCTGGTAAGGAAATAACTCTTTGAATAAAGCCGGACGACGCGTTCGTGCTCTACGAGGGTAAGCTTCCAGAACCTACTGGGGATAAGCTTACTGCTTGGGGAGATGGACTCCAACTTTCCTGGGGAAACTGGATTGAACTCTCCTGGGGAAGTTTTGAACTGCGGGAGAAGTGATTCCTTTGAATGTTTGATATGCCGCCGGGGAACAATCTTTAGACCAAGATTGCCGGGGGTGCTTGTTACGAATATGTATGCTGCTGGGAAAGATTGAGATCTGCTGGAAGGTACCCAACTTTCCTTAAGTTGATAGGAACTTCTCTTGAGGAGAGTGTATTGACTTGCTGACGTACTCTCTGGGGAATTAAGATATGACGGTTATGTTCTTTAGCTGAACCTACCTTAGTACCTTGGAGGACAGAACAATTAGATTGCCTAGACAACTCTTTATTGCCCCTGTTTCTAATGTTACCTGTAATCAATTCTTTGTTTCGTATGCAAATATTCATGAGTTAGCAAATTATTGTCAATGCATATATCACAAATTGAACCTTGGACGTTCTTCGCAAAACAAAACAGCAAAAGAAAAACAATTGGCACTTTTAACTGAAAAGTATATTTGTATTGATTTTTGAATGGCCTGAAAGTAGGCGTTTTGTGTACAAGAGGCTGACGTCCTAGTAAGAGAACGCCGCCGAACAAAAGAGTTTATACAAATTTTGTACAAAAGAAAATAAAACAGCTGTGTGAAATGAATGATCCCACTGGGTTTCAACTCTGCTATTGCCGTTATATCTCCGAGCGTCTCATCACTTGATGACCTTGGTTGAAGGTGAAGCTGACTGATCGATGCCGTCTGAACTTGGTGTAGATACCGGATTCTGGGTGCAAAGTGATCCAATGAGACATAGTATTACGCTTTTATCCCTAACTTTTGCTTGGACCGCCCTTTCGGGTTTTCAGTCCACCGGGATACCCATTTTTGCCCAAGCCGCCTTTTCAGGTTTTCGACTTGCCGGGTGTACAGATTTTTTTCATTTCATCCCTTCATTTTTCCCGAACCCTTTTGGTTCGCCGGGAAGCCCTAATTTTTGCCTAGGCGTGTCAGCCTAGCGGGTCTTTTTCATGCGTAGTATCTTTTTACTATGGCTGCATTTGCAGGGTGAGGAAGGTCGTCACCATCCATGTTGGTCAATATCATTGCTCCTCCTGAGAACACATGTTTAACCACAAATGGCCCTTCGTACGTAGGGGTCCATTTGCCCCTTGGATCACTCTGAGGAAGGATGATTCGCTTGATTACCAGATCCCCGACTCGATATTCCTGTGGTCTGACCTTTTTGTTAAATGCCCTGATCATCCGTTTTTGATACGTCTGACCATGACAGATAGCAGCAAGTCTCTTTTCATCAATGAGGTTGAGCTGATCAAGTCGTGTCTGGATCCAATCATCCTCGTTCAGATTTGTATCCTTCATTATCCGGAGAGAGGGTATCTGCACTTCAATCGGTAAGACTGCCTCCATACCATAAACCAAAGAGAAAGGAGTTGCCCCGGTTGACGTCCTGGCTGAGGTACGGTACCCATGTAGAGCGAACGGTAACATCTCGTGCCAATCTTTATAAGTCAATGTCATCTTCTGCACGATTTTCTTGATATTTTTATTTGCTGCTTCTACAACCCCATTCATCTTTGGTCTGTAAGGAGAAGAATTGTGGTGCTGTATTTTGAACTGTTCGCAGAGCTCAGTGATCATCTTGTTATTCAGATTGGTACCGTTATCTGTAATAATTCTCTCAGGGACGCCGTATCGACAGATCAGGTTATGCCGAATGAACCGTGCCACAACAGTCTTGGTTACCGTAGCATAGGATGCTGCTTCGACCCATTTTGTAAAGTAATCAATCACTACAAGGATGAAGCGATGACCGTTAGATGCCGTAGGTCTGATCTCACCGATCATATCAATGCCCCACATTGCAAAAGGCCAAGGTGCAGTCAGAACATTCAGGGGAACTGGAGGAACATGCACCTTGTCTGCATAAATCTGGCACTTATGGCATGTCCTGGAATGTTGGTAGCAGTCAGCTTCCATTGTGGACCAGTAGTACCCTGCCCGAAGGATCTTCTTAGCCATAGTGTGTCCACTGGAATGTGTACCGAAGGTCCCTTCATGTAGCTCTTCCATGATTCTTTCTGCTTCAGCTTTATCCACACAACGCAGTAAGGTTGAATCATGGTTTCGCTTGTACAAGATGCCGTTGCTAAGGAAGAACTTTGCTGCGAACCTCCTCAAGAACTTCTTATCATTGATAGAGACACCTTCAGGGTATTCCTGAGCTTCCAGATATCTCTTCACCTCATGGTACCAAGGCTTCTCAGTCACCAATTCAGTCTCGAGATCACAACAGTACGCCGGTTCGTCCAGTTTCCAGATGATGATCCGGGGGGCCTCATTATCCCATTTAACTTTGAACATAGAAGACATTGTAGCTAACGCGTCCGCCAGCTGATTCTCTTCTCTTGGAAAGTGCTCAAAGGTTATCTCTGTGAAGTGGGGGATCAAGGTCAACACACATTCTCTGTAAGGAATAAGGTTCGGATGTTTCGTATCCCACTCTCCTTTGATCTGATTGATCACAAGAGCGGAATCTCCGAAGACACTCAGAAACTTAATCCTTAGGTCGATCGCAGCTTGAAGACCCATGATGCACGCCTCATACTCCGCCATGTTGTTGGTACAGTTGAAACACAGTCGGGCAGTGAGTGGAGTATGAGTGCCTTGAGGGGATATGATTATGGCGCCGATACCGTTACCCAAAGTATTGGAGGCTCCGTCAAAGTGCATAGACCATCAGGATCCTTCCTCAGGTCCTTCATCCGGTCCAGGTACTTCACAATCAGTTACTATCATGATGCTTTCATCCGAAAACTCGAAGTTCATTGATTGATAATCATTACGGCCTGATGTGCCAAGTGGTCTGCCAATACACTTCCCTTGATGGCTTTCTGGGTTGTGTACTGAATGTCGTATTCCGTCAAGATCATCTGCCATCTTGCAATTCTCCCAGACAGAGCAGGCTTTTCAAATATGTACTTTATAGGATCCATCTTTGAGATCAACAAGGTGGTATGAGTCAGCATATACTGTCTCAGCCGGCGAGCAGCCCATACCAAAGCGCAGCAAGTTTTCTCAAGCAGTGAGTATCGGGTCTCACAGTCGGTAAACTTTTTGCTAAGGTAATAAATGGCATGCTCTTTTCGGCCAGACTCGTCATGCTGCCCCAGCACACACCCCATTGAGTTGTCAAGCACTGTTAGATATAGTATCAGAGGTCTCCCCTCAACCGGTGGCATAAGGATAGGTGGTTCTTGGAGATACTCTTTGATTTTATCAAAAGAAGCCTGACATTCATCATTCCAACGTACTACCTGATCTTTCTTCAGCAGCTTGAAGATTGGCTCACAGGTAGCAGTCAGATGCGAGATGAACCGAGCGATGTAATTCAGACGTCCTAAAAAGCCTCTGACCTCTTTCTCTGTCTTGGGAACTGGCATCTCTTGAATAGCTTTGACCTTAGCAGGGTCCACTGGAATTCCCTTATCACTTACCACGAAGCCTAGCAACTTCCCCGATCTTACCCCGAAGGTGCACTTGTTCGGGTTCAGCCTCAGTTTGTACAGTTTCAACCGGTCAAACAATTTTTGCAGATGATCTAGGTGCTCTTCCTCAGTCTGGGACCTTGCGATCATGTCGTCCACATACACTTCTATCTCATGATGGATCATGTCATGAGATAAAGCAACCATGGCACGTTGGTAGGTTTCCCCAGCGTTCTTCAACCCGAAAGGCATGACCTTGTAACAGAAGGTGCCCCACTGAGTAACAAATGTAGTCTTTTCCATGTCTTCAGGTGCCATCTTGATTTGATTGTAACCTGAAAAGCCATCCATGAAAGAGAATACCTTGTGCTGAGCTGTATTATCAACAAGGACATCAATGTGAGGTAAGGGGAAGTCATCCTTGGGGCTGGCCCTGTTCAGATCCCTGTAGTCGACACGCATTCTTACCTTACCGTCCTTCTTAGGTACCGGCACCACATTAGCAACCCACTGAGGGTAAGAAGTCACTGCAAGGAACCCGGCATCAAACTGTTTCATAACCTCGGCTTTAATCTTCTCAGACATCTCTGGACGCATACGACGGACCTTATCTTAACTGGAGGGCAGTCTTCCTTAGTTGGCAAGTGATGGACCACAATATCGGTATCCAAACCGGGCATGTCTTCGTAGGATCAGGCAAAAATCTCCATATAATCATGCAGCATCTGAGTCAACCGTTGCTTCACGCTGAGCTCTAGGTTGGCACCAATCTTTACCTCTTTCCTGTCTTCTTCAGTACCCAGGTTTATGGTTTCCACTGGCTCTCCATGGGGTTGAATTGCCCTCTCCTCCTGAAGCAACAGTCTTGCGAGCTTGCCAGGCACTTCTCAATCATCTTCACCTTCGTCTTCGGCTAAGTTGATCGGATTTTCGAAGTCATAATTGGCAGTAGCAGAGTCGTTATCAGTGAGATCCAGAGTGGATTGAAACCTGTATGAGTGAGTGTGTGTGTAAATACAGCTGTTTTGAAATATATATAAAGGAAAGAAAGACAGAAAAGGAGCATAAGATTTGAAATGCGAGAAAACGTCCAAGATTTTCATTCATGATATATGAAATGACAATTTATATGCCCTCACAAATGAAACCACGGTGCCTCGGGTAAGACACCGGGCCATAGAGTTTATTATTGTTTATTACAGATACCAAAAACATAGGAATTCATTACTTAGTAACAAGAGAAACAGATAGGTTGTCTTTTGCACTCCAATTGTTAAGTCCACTGTCGGTTGCCGGGTAAATCCAGCTATCAAACTCAGCTTCATCCACTTCGTCTTCGTCCCCAATAGCATTCACTCCATGAGCAGGCAGGGGAGCTGTCACTACATTAGGCTTCTCAGATGCCTCAAACTGTACCTCCTTGGCGTCAATAAGGTCCTGCAGCTTGTTCCTTAATGCCCAACAGTCATCAGTGGCATGCCCCGGGCTATCAGAATGATAAGCACAACGAGCATTCGGGTTGTACTTAGGAGATGTAGTATTTGGAAACTTCGGAGCCTCTCTGACGGTCACTAAATTGGTTGAGAGCAATTGTGGCAGGATTTGGGATAGGGTCATGCTCAACCGGGTGAATTCTCTCCGGGGTCTTTTAGCCCTTTGAGGATTAGTTGGCCGAGGAGCGGCAGCAGGCTTAGCAATCGTTACCGCACTGACAGATTGGCGGCGCTCAAATCTTTCTGATCTCCGGGAGCCATATACAGCACTAGCCTCCTTCTTGAAGGGTTTCTTCTCGGAACTAGATGATGCACCCTTCGGAATCTTTCCAGACTTCAACCCAGCCTCAATTCTCTCTCCAGTCAGAATCAGATCAGTGAACCCTGCAGACGAATTCCCGATAAGATGGTTGAAAAACGGCCCAGATAGGGTCCCCAAGAACATGTCTACCAATTCCCGATCAGTCAACGGTGGCTGCACCCTGCCAGCCAGGTCTCTCCACTTCTGAGCGTACTCCTTAAAACCTTCACTTGAACCTAACGACATACCCTAGAGTTGGGTACGTGTAGGGGCAAGGTCGGCATTATTTTGATACTGCTTGTAGAAAGCAGTAGCCAACTCCTCCCAGTTACGAACCTTGGTCCCATCCAGCTGATAGAACCATTCGAGATGAGTCCCTGAAAGACTCTCCTGGAAGAAGTGGATCCACAAATTCTTATCCGCTGAGTACGGTTGGATTTTCCGAACATAGGACCTGAGATGTAGCTTGGGACAAGACGCCCCGTCATATTTAGTGAAAGATGGTGCTTTGAACTTCCGAGGAATGATCACACCAGTAGACAAACCCAGATCTCCAAAATCTAGCCCAGGTACCTGTTGTATTTCCATAGCATTCAACATATCCTCCAACTGCTTGTAACGGTCTTCTGCCGGAGGGTACTGCTCTTCATCAAAATCAGTCTCGTTGTCGGAGACTACCGGACTAGGACCCTTTTCTGTCTGAGGAGTACTCTTGCCAACAGAAGAACCGGCCTCTTCATGCTGCAGAGCATTGCCAAACCTTCGGCCCGAGTTGAACAGAACCGTTCTTCTCTTCTTCTTCTTCTCCTTCTTCAGGAGCAGAGCCTTCAGCTCTTCTTGGCCTTGAGCCAAACCCTTGATTAATTCTTGAAATTGCGCATTCTGCGCCTGAAGAGCTTTGATGGATGTCTCAGTTGATGAAGAGTCAGGATTCATGATGCTGAAATAAACAGCGAAGAACTGTAAGCAACCTGAAAAAGAAGAAACCTGCTATGCACATGATGAATGGAATGCATATGATTTATGTTTTCAAAGACAATCGGGAATCAACTTTGTAAACAAAAAGGAACACACTTCATTAGATTAACTTTGAAACTGAAATTATTCAACAGGTTGCCCTTAGGCGTTACATGAAAGGAAATACTGAAAAGGAAAATCAAATTGTGAAAGAACATCCATAGCTCCTTATTGATCCCATGGTCTCCTCTTCTCAGTACGGATGTAGGCATTCATAGCTCGCTCATTCTCCAACTGCTTTGTCAGCTTCTGGATCTTTGATTCCTGCTCGTTGAACTTTTCCCGGTAAGAATCCCGCTCTTCTCGCAGTTGCGACCAAGATCTCTTCAATGTCTCATAATCAGTAGGTATCTGAGGAGGAAGTACAGTTGGAGGAACACCATCCTTGTCAGGACACTCAAGAATGACGGGTCTGACAGCTTCATACGGCATACCTAACTTCTGAGCACGGATGCGAACCCATTTGTAGTAGGCTTCCATAGGTAAAGAAGTCTTTGGCCCTAGCTCTTGTGGGTCAGCTTTATGAACCTTGTCCCAAGCCTTGATGAACCTACGACGCAGCTCGTCACTATCCACCTGAAACTCAAAACTGATGTGAGGCACCAACATCTCATGGGGGCCTGCTCTTCTTGCTCTTCCAAACTGACGGAGTGCTAGACATGGATTGTAAGAGATCCCTCCTTGGGTACCAATCAGAGGAACATTAGGGTATTCCCCGCATCGATCAATAATAGCTATCTCATCCAAACCCCTGCAAGTCCAAATGATGTCTTTGTCGGTGAGAGACATTAACCTATGAGCCCAACCTCTTCCTTCTTGATTCTTTAGTACGAACTTAGGGAGGTGTGAAATAAACCACCTCACCAACAAAGGGATACAACACCATAGGGTTCCTCGTCTTCGGGTAGTACGAGCATGAAGTTGTTGCAAGATGTCACCCAAGAGAGTGGGTACCGGATTCTGAGACATAAAGATCCTTATGGCAGTGACACTGATGAAGTTGTCAGGATTAGGAAACAAGACTAGCCCATAGATTAGGAGAGCCAAGATGTCTTCATATGCCCTAAAGTCCAGGTCGTTCCAGAAACTGTTAGCTTTACTGATCAGAAATTTGGCCAAGAAACCCTTAACTCCGCTTCTAGTCACCCAGTTGTCTGTTACCTCTTGATGGGTCAAAGGAAGAGCTGCAGCAACATCCTCAAGTCTGAGGGTCTTTTCCCAACCAGTAAAGGGAGTCTGATCCAAGATAGGGATACCAAGCAAATCAGAGAACTCTTCCAGGGTAGGGACCAGCTGGAAGTCTTGAAAGGTGAAGCACTGGTACAGAGGGTCATAGAACTGGGTCAGAACACTCATCAACTGTTGATCCCGCTTTGCAGTGACTAAACTGAGAAGAGAACCATGCCTCTGAATGAAGGAAGTGGTATTTGGAATTCTACTAACCAACTCATCAAGCAACTCAGGTGAACGAACAAAGTTGAACCGGATAGTATTCCTTCGCACAGGCATCATAATGTCCTACAAAACAGAGCAAAGGTGAAACCCTTTTGTCTTTGAAATGGTCAGTCCTTATGCAGGATGCATGCAATGCTCATGATGTTATGATGTTATGGTAAAGCACACCACAAATAGATACAAAGGCAAACATGGTAAGGCACACAAGTCACACAAGGCAAGCCCTTAAAGTTTAGGTCAGCATGAGGTCTAGGTACTACCCTCTTTCAGTTTGTTGGTTCATACCTGTCCTATCAAAGTAACCGGGTTCTTAGAGGATCCCAATATCATTGACTACCCTCAATCGGTCATAACTCCAGCATCGCAATCTTTTCTTGCGGCCAGAACCATCTCGAGAGTTTAGCCTCAATGGGCGTAGCATACTGCTACAATTCTAAAGGCCAAGTTGTGTCAATTAAGGTTCTAAGGTTGTTGGTGCTTAATGACTCCTCAGAAGACCCATATTCTCCTCGTTGCAACACAAGGGATATCGGTACAGACCAAGGTGCCACACCAACGTAGCCACTGCTTCACCTGTGTCGGTCTACGCCGGACAGGTCCCTCACAGCTTATGCTACCTAAACAGGGTATCCCCAGATCTGGGTTAGGATCTATGTAACTCCCATGCAACCCACAATTTAAAGCACACAAGGAAAACAATTGAAAACACAGTTATGAACTAGCCCTAAGGTACACCTCACTTTAAAAAGATATCCCCAGCAGAGTCGCCAGTTCTGTGATCGGTGGATCTGGAACTGACTGTTTAACGCTGGTTCGCGAAATGTCGCGGAAGCAAGAGTCGCCACCGTCTTTTATTTTCTCCAAATGGAAAGGACAAAAGCACAGAAAAATTCCTTAAAGAGATTGCTCTCGGTTCGGGAGGTAGATTATAGAAAGGGAAGGTGTTAGCACCCTTTCTATCCATGGTTATCCATGGGCTCTTAGATACTTGCTCATTTGTGTTTTCAAAAATGGTTTGTTTTTCAACTGTGGGTTTTAAAAAGTTTCTTTGAAAATTCCAGTTCGACTCTTGTATCTGTCCTCAAGAGTGTTTGAAAAATTGCTTTCGAATGTTTTTGAAAATGTGTTGGTGTGAAAAGTATTTTTGATTTGTTTTTGAAATTAGAGCAAGTATCTAGAGTCGTCTACCTACCCTAAGGAATTCGTCTGTGTAGATGTCCTTTAAAGTAATGCCATCCCACCATTGAGAGATAGGTAGCACCACCGTTGGAGGTGTTCGGGTTAATTCGAGGTTCAGGACATGGTGATCACCAGAGCAATGGGAAGACACCTTAGAAGCTACCCTCATGCCAGGTTCCCGGATCATGAGGACTTACTAAGACGTCCTCTACTCGACGATCACCTTTCGAGGCAAGGCAACAGTGAGGCGTACCCTAGGGGTGGTGTGTGATTTGTGTGTCGTTTTCATTTATTTTTGTCTTTTGTCATGTTATTGGTGATCTAGCGCTTGTTTTTATTTTTGTCCATACATTCTTTCATGCCTTGATTAACAATTAAAAATGCGAGAAAAGTAAAAGTCTAAAGCTATTACAAAAGGCGCGGGTCCACATCGCCAAAATTTTTCGAACCCGATTTGACAGAAAAAATAAAGGAATTAATGAAAGTAAAGAAATTAAAAGTGCGAGGAGTTAATTACAAGGCCTTGGGAGAGATACATAAATATGATAAAGAATAAAAATAAACATGCGAATTTAATAAGAATTAAACGAGGGCGTTGGACCCTTTTTGCAAAATTAAATTAAACGATGAATTAATTAAGATTAAAAAGAAAAGAAATTGTTTTTGGTATTTTTTAGTATTTTATGATTTTAATGAAAAAGAATTAAATGCAATTAAACCTAATTCTACAATTTTTATTTTATTATGAAAACATTGAATTTTAACCTAAAATTAACCCTAATTAATTTACATGCAATTTTAATTACAAAAATAAACATTTAATTATTTAATTATTTATGAAAGAAAAATAAAAAGGGATAAAAAATTAATTAAACCCTAATTCTACCATTTTTTAGATTTTTATTATGAAAAGATTATAATTAACCCTAATTTAATAACTAAATGAATTAATGCAATTTATTTATGAAAATACTAAAAATAAAAATGTTTATTATTTTTCTCTTTTCTGATTTTTTTTTATGTGTTTTTTATATATTATGAAAATAATAAATTAATTAAAAACAATAATTAAAAAGAAAATAGAAATAATGAAGAATAATAAAAACTTGCAAACCTAGGGGGTCTCTGTCCCCAGAGTGGAGGTGAAATTGTGGTAATTCTGGCCCATTAAGGTCCTGGCCTTGTTGACTTTATTGACCACGTGTAGCTTCGTTGACTTATGCCTATGGTGTTCTCCAGATTCTAGCCTTCTGATTGATCTTGAGATAGACGTGGCAAGCTTGATTTGGAGGATGCACGGTGTTCCTTGGTCACGAAATTACATACAAACGCGTTAGTAAAAATAACATGAAAGGGATGGGGGACCTGGGGCTCGAACCCAGGTCCTAGAGATTACCAGTTTTATGCCTTGCCAATCGTACTGAACGCGCTTCTTGTATATTAAATAACTGAAGAATAATATAATGAGAAAATAATGGTTAATGGAAAGTCAGCGCGCGAAATTTGAATGCTCCAATGGTGCCCTTCCACGCATCATCTTCTTCCTCGCTTATTTGTTTTCCTGAAAATATCAAAACATTGGCAACGGTTTTAACCCGTTCCCTAAGACACCATTACAGAAAATAACGATTAGGCCATGGATGCTCATAAATTGGGCGCGAGGGTGGCCTTGTGATCGTCCAATCATGCTGAATCCAGTTATGGTACTGTGGGGTTCTAATTTTTCCTGAACTGGGAAACCCCAATTCAAAGTTCTTCAAACCCTAAAAAACGATAATGGTAGATTCGCGTAGGGTGCATAAAAATTCAATCAAACATATGGGTTAGCTTCAGAATTGAATATTGAATATGAATCAAGCATCAGAAATTATTAAAAGTGCATGAATCGAGATGCAAGATTATGAGATTTTTTCTGTACAGGGCGAGGTCGTGTTACCAATCTAGGGTGCTAGAACGATTGGTTTTGATTGGAAAACTCTTCTTGAAGCTTCAGGAAGCTAATGAGATGACAATCTTGCCTTGAATCGCCCTAGGACTAGGTTTTCAGAATTCACTTTTCAAGCAAAAATTTCAAGTTCTTTGGATGCTTTTCTGCGCAGCTGAGTGGTTCTCTGCATTAGGTTTGTGTTCAGGCTTAAGTATAGAGTGAATTAGGTCAAATAAAACAATCCAAATCCTTGGCATTCATGGTTTGAGAGATTTGATTTTCAAAGATCTTTTTTTCAATATTTTCCATGCTATTTTGTACCAATCATGATCAATTCTCTTCAAATCTTTCCATATTTGACTATGCACGAATTATTGAGTATATTTCATGCACAAAAAGATTGAAAAACTTAGGTTAAATATTTTTCATGTATTTAATTGATTTAAATGAATTATTATTAATAAAAATTCAAATAAATAAATAAAAAATGAAGAAATACTTCCCTTTGGGCCAAGTGGTCGTGCACATGCCTTGGATAATGAATTGTGGAATAAAAATTGGCCCATTAGCAATTTTAGGTCATTTGAATCAAAGTTGACTTTTCAAAATATCCAAAAATTTCCCAACTTCCACAAGGTATAACTTGCTCAATTTTTAAGCTTTGCTCATGTTCTTGGACATTTTGGAAAGGTCTTTGAGTCCTCTAACCAATTCCTTTGGTCCCATGTCATTTTGATTTACCAATCTCAAGTTATGGCCTTTGACTTAAAGTCCCTTTTTGTTGACTTTTGAAAATGACCTATAATGTTGAAATTGATAACTTTTTGTGAGAGCATTTCTTGGACTTGAAGTATGAAGATGAGTTGTAGGAAATGTATTTCTCTTCAAAATGAGCTTTGGATGGAATTTTTCTGATAATCCATGTGAAAGTTATGCCCTGGTCAATTTACAGTTGACTTTTTCAACTGTCCAAATAAGGAAACTTTTGCATCTTGATGATTTTTGAGCCAAGCTTTGAGAATCATGATCAAGCATTGATCAAATGATGTTTGTGGCTTCAAAATGATATGTTGACCAAAAATTTGAACTTTTGACTGCCAAATGACCATTTTGCCCCTACAGTTGACTGTAGTGCAATTAGGGTTTTGACTGTGCAGTTTTGTGCTGAAAGTCTTGAAACTTGATATGAGGATGCTTGACCATATTTGTAGGCATGTGAGACTTGATTGGACCTTTGGAAACTTCATTTTCTTGATCAGAACAAAAACCCTAATTTTGACTGCTTAAGAGGCCCTTGAACTGTGCAACCCTTGGGGAATTTTGAAGCTTTGACTTGGCAAATCTTTGAAGAATATGGGAGGGCAAATTTTGGGGTACAACAATGTATAACTTGAGATCCCAGCATTTCTAGGAGAAGTTATGTTCCATAATGTTTTAGACCTCATCGAGATTTACAACTCTTATGTTAGAAGTTTTTCCAGAATCAACTTGCATCATGGGGAAAACCTGGCCAGAAGTTCTGAACTTATCATTTTTCCTAAACACTTAGAAAAATTTCTAAGTATTTGGAATTTTGACTCTTCCAAAGTAGTTTTGACTTTTGATTTTCTTGATGAAACAAATCTCATATTTTGACATATCTTGATGAAATATGATTCTTAAAACTTGATTTTGATCCAAAATTCAAAGTTTGACTTTTCAATGTGTAATTGACCATTTTTCCCTTGTGCCAATTCTAAACCTAAATTGATGTATCAGTGTTGCAAACTTGATGTCATGGAAGATCTTGGGAGGAAATTCTTGGGAAATAAGAGGGCAAATTTTGGGGTACAACAGCTGCCCCTGTTCAATCTTCTTAAACCTAAAGAGTTGGATTGGTGAGTCTGCCATTCGTGACTTGAAGGTGGAAGATGATTGAAGACTAGAGTGCCCAGAAATTTTCACTCGGTGATGTGTTAGTTGATTGTGTAGGAAATGGGCTTAGAGATGTCGTTCAGAGTGACTGAGGAAAGCATTAGGATAAATCCTTCGGTTGATTTAAACTGGAGTGGTTGATGTCTTTTCCTGTCGACTTTTTCCTGCAAGGAACAAGATTAGTTGTATGCAGATGTATGCAAGGTGTAATGATATTTTCAACATAAATGAGATCATGTTGTATGTATTTGTCATGTATGCGTTATGATTTATGAATGTGATGTTTTCCTTGCAGCGTGTCTTTGTCTAGGAAAATAAATCTTTGACAACACGCAGATGAGCCTTGGGAAATAACTCCCAGACTACTGCTGAGGATGAAGAGTAATCTCCTCTCGCTTTAGGATGCTTCTGTCAGGAATTCTTGTTCCGTTGTTTGAGGAGAAACTCTGTTGGGGAATACTGGCTTGTTTAATAAGACTCTGTGGAGAGTGTTGATCTCTGCTTGGGGAAAGAGTTCAATGCTCTAATGGGGAATTATTCATGACTAGAGAGCATCGAAAACTGGCTGTTATCTGGTCAAAATCCAGGCTTGGCAGTAATTTGTTGGGGATAATGAAGTTGACTGCTATCTGGTCAGGTCCAGGCTTCACAATGATTTGTAGGAGAAGAATCTGAATTAACTATTATCTGGTGGGAATCTAGGCTTCGCATAAAATTGCTTGAAGTTGAATTGTTATCTGGTCGAGTCCAGGCTTCACAGTAACTTGAAGTGGTAACTATTATCTGGTCGGGTCCAGGCTTCATAGTTTTTGAAAAGTTACACTATTATCCGGTCGGGTCCAGGCTTCATAGTGACTTGTTAGGGATTGTAGCTAGTTATTATCTGGTCGGGTCCAGGATTTACAATAACTTGCTTGAACAGATGAAGTTGAACCGATATATGGTCGGGTCCAGGCTTTATAGTAACTTACTATGGAAGAATAAATTAACTGTTATCTGGTCGGGTCCAGGCTTCACAGTAACTTATTGACATTAAACTGATATCTGGTCGGATTCCAGGCTTTGCGGATTTCTGAGGTGGATGAATTTAATTGCTATCTGGTAGGGTCTAGGCTTCACAATAACTTGTCTGAAAAGATGAAGTTGAACTGATATCTGGTCAGATCCAGGCTTCACAGTAACCTGCTTGAAATTGGTTGTTATCTGGTCGGACTCCAGGCTTCACAACAAATTTCTGGAGGAATAAAGTTTATTGCTATCTGGTCGGATCCAGGCTTCACAATAACTTGCTTGAAAAGATAAAGTTGAACTGATATCTGGTCGGGTCCAGGCTTCACAGTAACTTACTGGGGTAGAGGCAAACTCTATAGGGGAAAAGAAATTAAACTCTTCTCTAGTTGAGTCCAGGTTTTTCAAGTTAAACTATTATCTGGACGGGTCCGGGATTCATAGTATCTTGAGAAGTTAACTATTATCTAGTCGGGTCCAGGCTTCATAGCATTTGAAAATTTTCACTATTATCTGGTCAGGTCCAGGCTTCATAGCAATTTGTTTGAAAGAATGAAGTTGATTGTTATCTGGTCGGGTCCAAGCTTCATAGCAACTTACAGAGATAGCAATGATTTTGTGGCCACTTCACTGGGGATCAGGGGTTGTGGTCCTATGATTTGTAATAGTCTGAGAGGCAAACTCAAGCTGGAGAGGATAGACTCATCTAGGGGAGAGAGACTCAGCTGGGAGAATAAACTCGGCTGGGGAATTAAACCCTGCTGAGGAATACTTTGACGAACTGCTGACGAGGTGAGTAATTTTGGGAAGAGATTCACAAATCTTCTTCTTGTAGGATCAACTTAGCTGGGGAAAGAGTTGTCAAGAGATTGAGACTCTGGCTGGGGATCAACCTATGCAAAGAGACTTTATGGGTAACTCTGTTGGGGAAGGGTTTATTGTAACCGTCCTTGTGGGGATAATGCTAATGAAATAACTCTGTGGGGGTATCCATATACATTAAAGAGATGATTGTTGCTGCTTAGCATGACACATGTGCCAAATAGTTTTAATCGTGTTCACATGCATATGTCCGTTCAATTTTAGTCATTGGACTTCTTTGCGTTCAAAACAAAAATAGAAGGTTTGCATTTCAAATTATGTTTATATTGATATTTTTCCCACGGATAGGCATTTTTGTATAAAGAGACGGAGATCCTAGTAAGAGGAAATCGTCGAAAGGAAAACAAAATTGAAAACAAAGATAATAGCCATGTGGAAGTGATTTCATTGCATTCCAACTCTACTATTGCCCCAATGTCTTCGAATGCCCCTTGCCATTGACAGAAGTTGATTGGATTGATCTTGGACTGTTTGAACTTGCACCTTGGTAATAAAGTCGACTGTGGTGACCCCACGGGACATAGTCATACGCTTTCAATCCTTAATTTTGCTTGGACCTCCCTTTCGGGTTTTTAGCCCATCAGGATACCCATTTTTGCCCAAGTTGCCCTTTCAGGTTTTCAACTTGTCGGGTGTATAATATTTTGCATATATCCCTAATTTTTTCCCAAAACTTTTGGTTTTCCGGGATGCCCTTATCTTTCCTAGGTGTGTCAACCTAGCGGGTCTCTTATGCGTAGTATTTTTTAACTATGTCGACGTTCACAGGATGTGGGAAGTCTTCACCATCCATGGTAGTCAGCATCTTGGCACCCCCAGAGAAACCTCTCTTGACAACAAATGGTCCTTCGTAGGTGGGAGTCCATTTGCCCCTGGGGTCGCCTTGCAGAAGAATGATACGCTTTATCACCAAGTCACCAGCTTGATATACTCGAGGCATGATATTTTTATTGAAAGCATTGATCATGCATTTTTGGCACATCTGACCATGACAAATAGCAGCCAGTCATTTTTCATCGATCAAGTTCAACTGATCCAATCTTGTCTGAACCCATGCGTCTTTGCCTAGGCCTGCTTCATTCATAATCCTTAGTGAGGGAATCTGAACTTCCACTGGCAAAACAGCTTCCATGCCATAGACTAAAGAAAAGGGAGTTTCCCCAGTTGATGTTCTAGCTGAAGTACGGTAGCCAGGAAGAGAAAACGGTACCATCTCATGCCAGTCCTTGTAGGTCACTAACATCTTCTGCACAATCTTCTTAATGTTTTTCTTGGTTGCTTCCACTATGCCATTCGTTTTAGGTCTATAAGGAGAAGAATTGTGATGCTTGATTTTGAACTGAGTGCAAAGTTCCGTAATCATAACATTATTGAGGTTAGTCCCATTGTCGGTGATGATCCTTTCGGGGATACCATTACGGCAGATGAGGTTGTGTTTGATGAACCTGGCTACCACATTCTTGGTGACCGAGGCAAATGAGGCGACTTCTACCCATTTGGTGAAATAATCGATAGCAATAAGAATGAAGCGATGTCCATTGGAAGCAGTTGGTTTGATATTCCCAATCATGTCAATGCCCCACATTGCAAATGGCCACGGAGCAGTCATGACATTCAGAGGTATAGGATGCACATGGACCTTGTCAGCATAGATTTGGCATTTGTGGCAAGTCCTTGAATGTTGATGGCAATCAGTCTCCATCGTTGACCAATAGTAGCCAGCTCTCAGGATCTTTTTGGCCATAGTATGTCCACTAGAGTGAGTCCCAAAGATACCACCATGCATGTCTTCCATAATTTCCTCTGCCTCTTTCTTATTCATACATCGTAGTAGAGTGGAGTCATTGTTGCGTTCGTACAAGATTCCATTACTTAGGAAGAATTTGGCTGAGAATCTTCGTAAGAACTTTTTGTTATTGATGGATGCTCCTTCGGGATACTCTTATGCTTCAACGTATCTCTTCACCTCATGGTACCATGGCTTTTCTGTGTCAGTGTCAAGTTCATAGCAGTGTGCAGGTTCGTCGAATCTCTCAATTTTAATCATAGGAGCTTAGTTGTCCCATATGACCTTGAACATCGAAGACATTGTTGCTAAGGCATCAGCCAGCTAATTTTCTTCCCTAGGGAAGTGTTCGATGGTGATCTCTTCAAAGTAAATAATCAAAGATAGCACAAGTTCCTTGTATGGGATGAGATTAGGGTGCTTAGTGTCCCAATCTCCTTTTACTTGGCTAATCACTAGAGCGGAATCCCCAAACATATTCAAATGTTTGATCCTCAAATCAATAGCAGCCTTTAGACCCAAAATGCATGCTTCGTACATAGCCATATTTTTCGTACAATCGAAGCACAGTCTGGTAGTGAAAGGAGTGTTGAAACCTTCATGGGAGATGATCACAACACCAATTCCGTTACCCAAAGCGTTGGAAGCCCCATCGAAGACCATAGTCCATCGGGATCCTTGTTTAGCTCTGTCATATGGTCCAGGTTTCGTGCAGTCGGTCACTAGCATGATATTCTCATCCGGGAAGTCAATGTTCATAGACTGATAATCATCAACAGCTTGATGGGCCAAATGATCTGCTAGCACACTTCCTTTCATGGCCTTTTGCATTGTGTATTGAATATCGTACTCTGTCAAGATCATTTACCATCTAGCTATCCGTCCAGAAAGAGCAGGTTTCTCGAAGATGTACTTGATAGGGTCCATCTTAGAAATCAGTAAAGTGGTATGAGTCAACATGTATTATCTTAGCCAGCGAGCAGCCCATTCCAGAGCGTAGCAAGTTTTCTCGAGTAGCGAATATCTAGTTTCACAATCGGTAAACTTTTTGCTCAGGTAGTAAATAGCATGCTCTTTTCGGCCAGACTCGTCATGTTGGCCCAAAACACACCCCATAGAATTCTCTAGCACTGTCAAGTACATGATCAAGGGTCTTCCTTCAACTGGAGGCATGAGAATAGCAGGTTCTTGTAGATATTCTTTTATTTTGTCGAAGGCAACTTGGCATTCATCATTCCATCTGACTACTTGATCTTTCTTCAAGAGTTTAAAGATTGTCTCACAAGTAGCCGTTAAGTGAGATATGAAGCGAGCGATGTAGTTAAGACGACCCAAGAATCCTCTAACCTCCTTTTCAGAGTGGGGGGCTGTCATTTCTTGGATGGCCTTTACCTTGGCAGGATCGACTTCGATTCCTTTACTACTGACAATAAAACCTAGAAGCCATCTGGAACGTACTCCAAATGTGCACTTATTAGGGTTCAACCTCAACTTGTACTTTTTCAGCCTCTCGAATAGCTTGTATAGGTGATTAAGATGTTCCTCTTTGGTTTGTGATCTTGCAATCATATCATCCACATATACCTCTATTTCATGATGGATCATATCATGAAACAAAGCTACCATAGCCCTTTGATATGTTGCCCCTACATTCTTTAATCTGAACGGCATGACCTTATAACAAAAGGTGCCCCATTGCGTAACAAAAGTGGTCTTCTCCATGTCTTTAGGTGCCATCCTAATTTGATTATAGCCGTAGAAACCATCCATGAAAGAGAAGACTTTATGCTGAGCAATGTTATCAACCAAGACATCAATATGAGGTTAGGGAAGTCATCCTTGGAGCTTTCCCTATTCAGATCCCTGTAATCTACGCACATGCGAAATTTTTAGTCTTTCTTCAATACTTGCACCACATTTGCAACCCATTGGGGATAAGATGTGACAGCTAGAAATCTTGCATCAAATTGTTTCATCACTTCAGCTTTTATCTTTTCAGACATGTCGGGCCTCATGCGACGAACTTTTTGTTTGACAGGAGGACAATCTTCTTTTGTCGGCAGGCGATGAACTATAATGTCGGTATCTAACCCTGGCATATCTTTATACGACCAAGCAAACACTTCCACATAGTCATGCAACATCTGAACCAGCCTGCTCTTGACACTTCTTTCTAGGTTAGCGTTGATCTTGACCTTTTTCTTGTGTGTTTCGGTGCCTAGATTGATGACTTCAGCTGACTCTTCATGCGGCTGAATAGCTTTTTCCTCTTGTAGTAAAAGTCTGGCTAGTTCTCCCGGTATTTCACAATCTTCCTCGCCTTTGTCTTCGGCTTGGTTAATTGGACATTCGAAGTCATAGTCGGCAATAGTAGAGTCATTGGAAATGAGATCCAGAATGGATGAGGACCTGCAAGAGTGTGTGTGTGTGTGTGTGTGTGTGTGTGTGTGTGTGTGTGTGTGTGTGTGTGTGTGTGTGTGTGTGTGTGTGTGTGTGTGTGTGTGTGTGTAAGATACATGGCTATTTTGAAAAACATATTTGAAGAAAAAAGAAAGACAATGAGCATAAATATTTGAATGCAATAGTCCAATGATTAGTATTGAATGATCATATGAGAAAATTAACATAAATAAAACCCTCGACAAATGGACCACAGTGCCCCGGGCCAGGCATATGGTTTAAAAGTCATTGTTTAATATTACAGACAAAATGTTCTTGAATTAATAGAAAGCAATAAACAAGTAATTACTCCTCAATGAAGGATATGGGTACGAAGTCCTTTGTGTGCCAATTGTTGAGCTCCATTGTAATAGGGTATACCCAATCTTCAAATGCAAATTCATCATCAGATTCACCTACAGCGTTAACTTAATGACTTCCAATACGGAGAGGGGGCTTTCCTGCACGAGCGTGCCTCACTTCTTTCTGAGCCTTGATAGTGAAACCCAAACCACATTTGTCTGCTTTGAATGGGATCTCGAGGAGTTGCCCCCAAGTATCACAGCTTCCTTCTTCGACTGCAGTACGAGCATCTTTGAACGAAACCATCTTTGGCACGACCTTAACAGCTTTAGACACATCAGAGGAACATTAGGCAGTAGCAATCATTGGTGGCACCACTTCAAAATCCTGACACGGGCTTTCTATAAATTCTCCATCTATCTCCACATATTTGAAAGATTTGAGGTGGCTTACCATGAACTCCTCCTCACCACAGACAATGACAATCCTTCCTTTGACCGGATACTTGAGCTTTTGATGAAGAGTTGATGTTATTGCCCCTGCTCCATGGATCCAAGGGCGACCCAACAAATAGGAGTAGGCAGGACGGATATACATGATGTAGAAAGTAGAGTTGAAAATTTGTGAGTCCACCATGATCGGGAGATCCACCTCTCCATGAATTGTCTTTTGGACCCATCGAAAGCCCTCACAATAATATTTCTCGGTTTTAAAACTAGTCCTTCACAGTCTAAACGGTACAAATCTCCCTTGGGTAGCATGTTTAAAGAAGATCCAGTGTCAACCAGAACATGGGCTAGGGTAGTCCCCTTACATTCAACAGAAACATGCAGAGCCTTGTTATGGTTCTTTCCAAGTGGTGTCAGATCAGCATCTGAGAACCCCAAACCATTGTCGGCCGTCAAGCTTGCCACACAATTTTCAAACTAGTCAATTGTGGTCTCATGAGGGATATGAGCCTTCTTCAAGAATTTGATTAGCGCACGAGCATGAGCATCAGAACAAAGTAGCAAAGATAACATGGAAATCTTGGAAGGGGTTTGCCCTAACTGCTCCACAATCTTGAAATCACTCCTTTTTATAATTTTCAAAATCTCATCCATTTCTCGAGCGGAAGGTTCCCCATCAACAATGTCTTTTGCGGGTATTTCTGTCTCGACAGGCGCAACAACTTTATCTTTTCCCCTTGTGTCAGTGCTAGGCTTAGCAGCGGTGATGCGGACAGGTACCTTTATAACAGTTGGTGGTGAGATGTTGGGTGAAAAGACTCTCCCAATTCTGGTCACCTTACTAGGGCCAGTAATGTTACCAATGTCATCAGCTTTTCTTTCTTAAATCCAAGCATCTTGCTTTATCCCATGGTAAACACCTAAGCATCATAGTTCCAAGGCACTGCTTTATTGGAAGAGTACGGAATTGGTCCGAGAGCGGTAATTATCAGGGGAGCAATAATCGGTTCATTTGAAATCCTTATAGGACCCTTGGAGGAGATCCTAAAAGGCTTGTTTGAGATAGTTATGATGGAGAGGTCTTCAATCTTATTTGTCGAACTTTTGGTGGAAAGAGTCTTCTCAAATAGGATCTCATGGCTATTCATCAGGCGTTTAATGCCTTCCTTCAGCCCTTTGCATCCATTGAGTTGTCTAGCACAGCAATCACAATCCTTCAAACAGCCAGGGAAAATCCCGACTTTCAATAGATTCTTTTTTATAGTGGTTAACGGAGTAGTCAAGTCTTCGACGAGGAAACAAAAACGGTATTTTCAATAGCATTGACACCCTTGCCATGATTTGGCATAGGCACGGTAATTACATTCGGAGTTGGAAGAGGATCAAATTCAATGGTCTTGTTGTCTATTAAGTCCTTAATTTTATTCTTCAGTTCCCATCATTGGTCATTCTCATGCCCGGGACTATTCGAGTGATATGCACATTTGGTATTCAGATTGTATTTAGGTGAGGAGGTATCTGGATTGGCCGGAGGATCACGCAGTGTCACCAAATTAGCCTTTAGCAGGTGTTGTAAGGCTTGGGATAGTGACATTCCTATCCCTGTGTATTGTCTTGGTGGAGCCTCGAACCGTTGACGATTGGAGGGTTGTCTTTGAACAGGAGTTGGGTTGGAAATTCGGACAGCATTAACGGATGGACGGTCATCCTTCTTGGTACGGGTCCTTGCCCCATACACAACATTGATTTCTTTCTTCCCGGTGAAGGGTTTCTTTACGGGATTGGAGGTGGAAGTAGATGCTATGAGAATCTTCCCGCTTTTGATACCACTTTCAACTCTATCACCGGTTAAGATTAGCTCGGTGAAACCGTATGAAGAACAACCGACCAACAAATTGAAAAATGGACCAGATAAAGTACCCATATACATATAAATGTATTCCCTATCGGTCAACGGCGGTTGGACCCTACTGGCAAGGTCCCTCCACTTTTGGGCGTACTCTTTGAACCCTTCATTCTACCCCATTGTCATGTCCTGCAGTTGAACTCTTGTTGGCGCAATGTCGGCGTTGTACTGGTATTGGTGGTAGAAAGCGGTGGCTATGTTTTCCCATGTATGGATACGGGAACCCTCCAACTGGTAAAACCACTCGAGTTGAGTCCCACCCAAGCTTTCTTGAAAGAAGTGAACCCAAAGTTTCATGTCGGCGGTGTGCGATTGAATTTTGCGCACAAAAGACTTCAGGTGAAGCTTTGGGCAGGAAACCCCGTCGTATTTTGTGAAGACTGGTATCTTGAATTTGTGGGGAATGATAACCCCAGATATTAAACCCAAATCATCAACATCCAAACCAGGGACGGCTTGAATCTCAACGGCCTTCAATTTGTCTTCTAGTTTCTTGTACTTGACATCGGCAGGAGGATACTGCTCGTCAAAATAATCTTCATCATCAGACGCTTGATCATTGATACACCCGGCCTAGGTACTCCTTTCTTCTCCAATCTGATTCGCATCTTCCTCAGACGAGTCTTCTACTACCGATATCTTGCAGATCGTCTCTCTGAATCTTCTACCCATGTTGATCAGGGCTTTCCTCTTTGGCTTCTTTTTGGATGCCAGCAATGTCATCAACTCTTGTTGCCCCTTGGCCAGGTTCAGCAGAGTCTCTTGAAACTAGGAGTTTTATGCTTGTAGGTCCTTCATTATTTTCTCAATATCCATCTTGCTAAAATAAACAACATAAAGATAAGGAAACATGTCGTGGAAAACCTGTTATGTTATGATGTATGGAAGATGTGTATGCAAATTATTTCAAGGATTTATGAAATTTAAATTCGTCTATACAAAGAATGAACAAACTTCAAATTGCATTAATTAGTTCAAAATGGTTACAACGTGCCTCTTGAGCTTACAGAATAAATCTCTAAGATAAAGAGGTCGAACGCATCCTCTTTTGTGTAAGATAGGCATTCAAGCTTTGCTCTTCATGTAGTTTCTTTGTAAGCTCCAAAACCCTTTTCTCGCTAGCATAGAATCGAGCTTCGAAAGTATATCTTTCTTCCTTTAACTAAACCCAATCCTTTTGCAAGTCTTCAAGAGAAGTAGGCATGTTGGGATAGAGAACAGTGTACGGGACATCTTTTTCAGCAACGCGCTCTAAGATAACAGGTAGGACGGAGGGATAAGGCATCACGGGCTTCTGAGCATGATCTCTTACCCACCTAAGGTAACTCTCAAGGGGAATAGAATTCTTGTGTCCCAGCGTCTTACTATCCACCTTGTTTACCATCCTTCAAGCTTGTACAAACCTCTGACGGTGGCCTTGATCATCGCTCTCGTAGTCGAATACCACTCCTAGGATGAACATATCATGCGTACCATCTCTTCGGGCGTACCGAAACTGTCGTAAGGCTAAGCAAGGGTTGTAAGTGATACTTACCCTAATTCCAAGAAAAGGGATATTAGGGAATTCCCCACAACGGTCGATGATAGTATCGTTCTCCAAGGATCAAGAATAGCAATGAATATCCAAATGTCTGAGCGTCATCAACCTATGGGACCACCTCAAACCTTGCTTGTTCTTTAACACAGATCGGGGAAGATGCGAAATAAACCATCTATCCAAGAGAGGAGTGCAACACATGAGGATCCCTCTCTTCCTCATAGTGCGTGAGTGGAGATAATGTAGGATATCTCCCAACAAAGTAGGCACCGGGTTGTGAGACATGAAGATTTTTACAGTGTTTACATATATGAGTTGGTCAGGGTTTGGAAATAAAACCATCCCATAGATGAGAAGGGCCAATATTTCTTCAAAAGCTTGCAAAACCAAAGAGTTCCAACAATCTTGAGCTTTTTCAAACAAGAACTAGGCTAGGAACCCTTTGACACCACTCCTTGTTTCCCAATTAGTCGTAACATCAGATTGTTGTAAGTGTAGTGCTCGGGCAATCTCTTTAGGTCTTGGATCTCTTTTCATGCCGTTGAAGGGTATTTGATTGAGAATGGGAATCCTCAAGAGTTGAGAGAATTATTCCATAGTAGGTACAAGCTGATAATCGAGAAAAGTGAAGCAACGGTGTAGAGGATCAAAGAACTGGAAAAGCACCTTCATCATATCTTCATCAGTGTTCGAGGTAACCAAGTTTAGGAGGCGACCATGTCTTTCGATGAATGAAGAATTCTCATGGACTCTTGATGCTAACTCTTTGAGTTGAGAAGGAATTATTACGAGATTGACTTGGATAGTATTCCTGCGGATAGAAGCCATGTCCTACAAAACAGAACAAAGATAAATCCCAATAATCCTTGAAATGGTTAGTGAGAATGCTTATGATGTTATGATGTTATGTACAAGTATGTACACACAAGAAAAAAAATCCTTAGGTTTAGGCATGCATGGAGTCTTATAGGTAAGTACCCTCTTGAAGTTTAGTTGGCTCAAACCTGTCCTAGAAATAGTAACCGGGTTCTAAGGGATCTCAATATCACTGATCTTTCTTGTCGGGCATTATTTCAGCGCAAGCCTCTTTCATGGCGACCGAAATATCCCTAGAAGTCCAATCTCAATAAGCGTAGTATCGAGTATCAACCAACTTCATACTGCACCAAAGTCGGCTATCTCACTACTTCCTAATGGCCAAGTTGGTCAAGTAAAGGTTCTAAAGTCAGTTAGTGCTTCATGACACCACACAGCGGCCTTGTATTCTCCTTGACTACTCACAGGCTACCGCTACCCACAAATGTGTCACACTAACATACTTATTGCTTAGACCATGTCGGTATACCCTGCACAGTTTCCACAATGTATTGCTGCTTACCTATAAGGTATCCCAAATCCGGGTAGAGGATTAAAACAAGCCCAAACAGGGAACTAAAATGTAAAGCAAGCAAGTCAAACAATGAAAGCAAATAAAGGTGATCTAGCCCTAAGGTAACCCCACTTTTAAGTTTTTCCCCAGCAGAGTCACCAGTTCTATAATACGGTGGGAGAATTAACTTGGGCTGTTTTGTGCTTATCGCAAATGTTGCGATTAGCAAGAGTCGCTGCCGACTTTTCTTTTATCTAAAAGGAAAGGTGGAAAACAACAGGAAATACCTTTGAGATTATTTCTTGAGTTCGGGGGGTATATTAAGAAATGGGAAGGTATTAGCACCCTTTTCATCCATAGTTTTCTATGGGCTCTTAGTTGCTTGCTAGATCACTTGCTTTGTTTGAAAATGTGATTTGTGGTGGTTTTTGAAAGTATTTTTGAAAAGGCTCCTTCGTTTAGGCGAACTTTGTAATGGTTCTCGTTCGTAAGAACGTATACTTAGTGTTGGACTTTTGAAAATATTTCATGTTTTTGAAAGTGTTTGGTGTGTGTTTGTTTTGAAAGTGAGCAAGAAACTAAGAATTTTTCTACCTACTCAAGAGTCTTCGTTCATTTCTTCCTTCCTTTAATATTGCTATCTTACCATTAATTCATAAGAAGCCTAATCTTTGGATGTAAGGGACAGGCATGGGTCATCGTATGGACATGATAGCAATGTTGTGATATGTCTTAGAATTTCTATTTGAGGGACTAAGATCATTTGAAAGGCAACATTTGTAGCGTCATCGAGGAACGATGGTCTTGTATTTCGATTGTTTTTGCTAAGACATCTCACATGCATAACATGAACATTTTTTAGGCAACAAGCGAAGTTAACCTTAGGGGTGCATGTGTGAATAGTGTGTTTGATTTGCATGCATTTAATCTTTGATTAGGGTTATATACTTGTTAATTTTTATCTTCCCATACAAACCCTAATTTACTAGCATTTATATGAAAGCGATAAATTGCGGAAAATAAATATTCTACGCAATTACAATCATTAAGGGGATGGGGTGTAAAAATTTACAAATGGGGATAGCAAGAAATTAAACCTAATTATCTATTACAACCATATCGAAATAATGCACAAGAAATGTAAAATGGGCTTGTTTTGTTTTTGTTAAAAGAAGAAAATGAATTAGCTTAAGAAAATGTGTTTGATCTTTTTATTCCAAAAGAAACAAAATGAAGTATGTGAATATAAAAATATTTTGGTGTTTTTGATTATTGAAAATAGAAGAGATATTAAAAATAATAAGAGAAAAAGGGGTCAGAATCAGCGCATTGCTGATACAGGAGAGAACAGAAGTTCTGACTCTGGTACACTGCAAGTCAGAAGGAAAATGTTAGCAAACAAAAGGAGGGTCAGAAGTTTTGGGTCCAGGCACACTAAAGCTCTGGAGTAGCTGGAAACAAGGGAAATATTAGAAGTTTTGATGTAAATGGCAGCCTAGAAGTGCTAATGTTACTAGAAGGTCAGAAGTTCTGGTGGTTGAGGAAGTTTGGAAATTCTGGATGTTTAGAGAGAGTTTAGAAGTTGTGATATAGCTGGAAACCTAGAAGTTCTAGTGTCACTGGCTAGCTAGAAGTTCTGATAACGGGTATGTGAGGTGTCAATGTTGTTGGATGGAAATATCTAGAAGTTCTGGTCCAGGATGGGGAAAAAATTTCAGGGAATAAACATAAAAAAAGGTTTTTCTGGGGCTAGAACTCAAGACCCTTAACACTAACGTCTTAAGCATTCACTCTCTACCACTGGGATGGCTATACATCCGGTATTAGAAGCAAAAACATAATTATATAACACAAAGTAAGTTCTGATGATGAGCTTCATCTCCCTTCCCGTGCCAATCAAAGCATCTGCGACTTAATCATTTCTCGACAAAACAGAAAATGCACACATAGCAGTTATGGCAGGTTTCCACCATGATTTCAGAAACATAAAAAATCAGGACTGTAAATCAGAAGCAAGCATGTATTTTGTTGATCCTAACTTGAAATCATAATTTCCTCAAGAAGTTCTGAACTGAAATTCTTTCAACTTAGGCAAGAAAATACATGAAATCTAAGAATATGTATACAGCATTAGAGACGGGGTGTCTACATTTTATTTTTGAACATGTAAGTCTAACAATGCCTAAACAATATGATGAGAGTCATCAGAAACTTACCTTGCAGCTGAAAAATGTCATGTGAGATAGAGTCTGGTTCTAACTGCTGTGATGTTCTGATCAACTTCCTCACGTGCTCAGAATGCTGGAACAATCCTAAAATATGGATGGCTTGAAAATTCTGGAGCAGCCAAGAAGCAGTGTTCTGGTTTTTTGAGATGGAGATTGATGAAGATTGTATTGCTGTTTGTAAACAGATGTTGGAATTGTTTCTAAATGTGCGTTAGAAATTGAGTGGTTGATTTGGCCAAGAGATGTGCAAGACCACTAGAGTTTGGATGTGAAAAGAAACAGAAGTTTAGCAGTTTTTTGTGTTTATGTTTTTTTAGTTCCAAGTTCTTTGAAATTTCACTAAGGTTTCAAGGCTAATTTCAAAATTCTCGACCTCTTTACAGTTGCAAATGAAGTTTAATTTATAAGCAAGGATTTTGTAGCTTGGAGAAGTCAAGAGTACAGCCATCATGCTAGGGCGCTGACTTGTTCTTGAAGCAAGTTAAACAAGTATGGTGGTTAGCAGCTTTAGCTGCGCTTAAGCTAGATTTGTAAGCATGAATTAAGGAAAAGTACCCTCAGAAGCAAAAGCAAAGCATGGGCCCAGCATAAACTTGTACAAAAGTTTGCTTTTCAAGGACAACAATGTACTTTTATGCCACAAGTGGGGAAATCCTTTGGATAAAGACTCAAAAGTGATTGTGAGCATTAAATGATGATGAGATTTATCAAAACAGAAATCCTGCAATATGAGATTATGCATTATAGCTTAATTCTGGGTCAGAATTTCAGCATCAGCGTGACTTAGAATAAACATCCAACTTCTGATCTTTGAATCTCCCTGCTCTAGCATGTTCTGAAGGAGTTCTTAGACTTTCCAGAAAGCTTTTAACACGCTTTGTAGATCCTCTTTGAATTACTCTTGCAAATTCTGAATGAATCTTCGTGAAAACTATCCCAGAAGTTGTAACCAAATTCTGATTTGAAAATGCTCAGAATTTACTAAGTGTTTAAGTTTCAGTGACGTGTCTTTGAAGATGTATAACTTGAGATCACAGCATTTCTAGGAGAAGTTATGTTCTGCAATGTTTTAGATCTCATTGAGATTTACAACTCTTATGTTAGAAGTTCTTCCATAATCAACTTGCATCATGGTGAAAATCTGGCCAGAAGTTCTGAACTTATCATTTTTCCTAAACACTTAGAAAAATTTCTAAGTATTTGGAATTTTGACTTTTCCAAAGTAGTTTTGACTTTTGATTTTCTTGATGAAACAAATCTCATATTTTGACATATCTTGACGAAATATGATTCTTGAAACTTGATTTTGATCCAAAAGTCAAAGTTTGACTTTTCAATGTGTAATTGACCATTTTGCCCTTGTGCCAATTCCAAACCTAAATTGATGTATCAGTGCTGCAAACTTGATGTCATGGAAGATCTTGGGAGGAAATTCTTGGGAAATGAGAGGGTAAATTTTGGGGTACAACAATCAGAAACTACAGATTCAAGTACATAGTCAGGGCATAACATACATCATAACACAGTACATACTTTCATCATTTTCACCCATTGAATTATCAAACGCAATATGATGCAAAAGACCGACACTGACTCAATGCATGTGGAACCAACATGGTAAAACCCTCTTCACAATAATTCCATATTTGGGCATTCAACTCCGCTCGCTAATACAGGTCTTCGCTTGCCAATACAGGCCTTCGCTTATGAATGCATGAGACACTATCATGCAACAACATACTTCGCATTTATCATTATTACTCATCACAATTTCGTCAATACAGACCATCGTCATCATCCTCAACATGTATCTCGTGTTTCACAATCAAAATAATCATGGCAGGTAACTGCAACATAATTCATGGCATACAATTAAAACACACTCATGGATCGATATCAATGTCGGTGAGATACTTAAATACTGCATTATAAGTTATTTTTATAGTATCTAAAATTATTTTATATTTCCAACAGTCCAAACAATGCGTCAAAGGGACACCCAAGGTAAAAGTTACAATTTTTATAAGTTTTAAAAAAATGTTATCATAAGCGACCACTTTATCATTCTGCATGAGCACACCACCTAAACCCAAGCATCATAATATACCACAAATGATTCCTTAGGATTAGGTAATATCAAGATCGGGGTCATCGTCAATCTCCTTTTTAACTCAATAAAACTATCTTCACATTGGATGTCCCTCACAAATGCTCTACCTTTACAAGTTAGCTGAGTTAATGGAGTGCCAACTTAGAAAAACCTTCAATAATTCTCCTAGAATAGTCGGCCAAACCAAAAAGCTTATAATCTCTGTAACTGATTTAGGAGCTTCTCATTGTAACAATACATCTAATTTAAATGGATCTACAGCAATACCATCACCTGAAATAATATGACCTGACCTTTGTCAACCAGAACTCACATTTCGACAATTTTGCATACAACTTCTTCTCCTTCAATACTTGCAATACAATCTAAAAATGTTCAGCATGCTCCCCTTCGGTTTTAGAATAAATTAAAATATCATCGATGAATACTACAACAAACCGATCCAAATAAGTGTTAAAGATGCGGTTTTCATATATTCCATAAACACTCTTGGCGCATTGGTAACACTCAAAGGCATCACTAAATACTCGTAATGTCCATACCAAGTTCTGAAAGATGTCTTCTGATGTCCTAATCTTTTACTCGGATTTGGTGATAACCTGATCTCATATCAAACTTGCTAAATACACGTGCACCCACCAATTGATCCATCAAGTCGTCTATACTCGGAAGTGGATACCTATTTTTGACTGTCACTTTATTCAACTGTCGATAATTCATGAACAACCTCATACCACTGTCCTTCTTCTTCACAAGTAATACCAGAGCTCCCCAAGGAGATACACTTGGTCTCACAAACTTCTTTTCAAGCAAATCTTCTAATTGCTTCTTCAATTCTGATAATTCGGACACTGACATCCTGTATGGTTCCGTATAAATAGGTTTGGTACCAGGTATAAGATCAATCAAAAATTCCACTTCTCTTTCGGGCGGCACGTCTAGAATATCATCGGGAAAGACTTTGGGAAAGTCGCACACAACCTGTAACTCATCAATTGCAGCTTGAGTCTCAATAGATAAAGACGCCATCAAGGAAAACAATTGAGCTTCATCCTGCAGTAAATGTTACACCCCATTTCTACCCGACGGATAATGATAAAATCATAGTTCAACATAAATAGGATGCTACATTTTCAACTTAAAATCAAACTTCATTTAATCGCATATAAAACAGATACATAACACTTAACTCAGATGAACCGATAACAACTTGATTTATTCTTAAACATAAACAACTTTATATTGATAAGAAGCGGAATCTACATACTCAACTTCAATTCACTTAACATCTTTATTCAACTAAAACAACTTCGAGAGAACATATACTTCATGTAAACAACTTAAAAATTCAGCAACTGAAATAATAATCAACAACTAAACATCAAGCGTTCATCCCCCCGAGCGCTATGTATCAGAGCGACGAGACTGACTCGAACTGACAAAGGTACAACTATTCTTCTTGATTACCGGCACGTTACCAATAGAGGGCAACATTCAAACAGTAAGGGTGAGATTCTCAAATCGTATAAGTGAGTGCACGATAAATCATATATTAGAATTAAGGAATATAAAACCATCACATTGCAACATCAACATTGTCATGCCCTTCACAACACATATTTTCACAAACCTCACTTGTTTTAATCACAACTTAAATCATCACAATTCACAACATTATTAATTATGTAAGACCCGATGAGATACAACTGTGTAAATGCATGTGGTACCAACAGGGCTTCAGCCCCCATCGCCAATTGCCAATTATTAGAGGGATTCAAACAAGGCATCAGCCTTTATATTTAGCCAATTATTAGAGGCATTCAAACAAGGCATCATCCTTCATCGCTATTTTTCCAATCTATTCCATCACAGAGTATGCAAATGTATGTGACTCGATGAATGCACCATCACATACTCACAATAATCATCATTCATCGTAAGGAATAAGCCCACATCGCCATTATTACCAGTAAATAGAGGTAATTCATCATCATCTAAAATTGTCTGCAACTTCGCATTATCAACAAAATTCACAGCACCAATTATAACAACACAACAACGTCAATACAACAACAATTCAATAACAATAATTAAACAACAACTTAACAACAATTCAACAGCAATTCAACGACGGGTCACCAACCATTCAACATTAGCCATAGGCCTACAACATAATATTTCCCATAAATAGAGGCAATTCAACCAAATTCATCATCACCTGTAATTTCATAATTAACCACAACAATTATTCTGTATAATTATTCGGACAGATAGACCAAATCCTGTAAATTAATTAATTCTCCACTGTTATTTTATTACTAATAACCTTCTGTTACTAATTCACATCTTAGTCTCTACCTTACAGCAACTTATAAAATCAACCGTCTCAACTGTAATATTTTACAAACATTCCGCGTAATTATTCGGACAAACCAACTACATCCGACTAAATAACCCTCTGCTACAATTACTAGCATTTCTACTCGGTATTATTATTACCAAACCCACACTGCTACTGTTAGTTCATATTATTCCTATTATTTCATCACTCTGCTAATGTACATCAGTTTACCAAAACAATTACTGCAACTATACTAATTATTTCCAACTCTGTCTTATTAAGGCTGTTAAATCATGTTAAAACTACTAAATTGGGATTACTAACATAAAGGCTACTTCTATTAATGTCTTTCTGCTATAGCATACTACTGATAAGAATAATTTAATTTTATTCCATAACTTAATGCTTTTGTATTAATAAAATTCTATGATAAAATATGGAGGTTTTATGCGAGATACTGATAATATATTGCTAAGCTACAGGAAATTAAGTGCCTGCCAGCCCAACAGCCAGTTCTGAACGGCACTCTCCTTCAACAACATCCAGTTCCGAACGGCACTCCCCTCTTCTCCCCAATGATGTCGATCGGCAGCCTCTACCAACAACAACACCTTGTCGGTTGTCAATGCCTACCTTCCATTTGTCGATCGTAAATGATCACCGTATAATTTTCTGTAAATTCCTGTTACTTCTCCAATTTCATTCGATTCATAGACTAACTAACATATAATACAGGAACATGAAATTTCACCAATAATTAACACTAATCAATTCCTAACATCAATTTCCACAAACAAACACAAACAGTAATAAATTTACACCCTAAATTCCCACATACAATTTCTCATAAGCCCCATCATAGGATAAGAAAATCCACCCTTACCTTGGATTGGAGATTGCTCTATAATTCTGATTACAACCCGTTGCTGCCATAGCTCCAAACCTTCATTCTTCTTCTTTTCTCCATGTGTTGCATCCTTTTCTTTTCTCTTTCTCTAAAACCCTTATTCTTCCTTTTCTCCTAAAAACCTAATTCCTTATAATTTCTATTATTCTTAATAATTCCATTGGGCCCAATCTTAACACCCTCACTTTTACTACCACCAACCAATAATTAACCCCATATAATAAATCTAGTATTATTCCAATACTATTTCTACAACTTAATCAACCAAATAATCACTAACAACATGAAAACTTAAATCAACAATTCCAACAATTAATCTGTAATTAATTTAATTAAATAATTAATTAAATTAACGGGATTTACAACTCTCTCCAACTTAAAATATTTTCGTCCTCGAAAATATATTCGATACTACCACTCTTAGTACAAATTTCTCATCCAACTCGTTGATTTCCAAGTCGCGTCTGGCAATACTTTGACCACTACTTTCCTGATAACTCAATAACTCAGCATGATTCAAATCAATTACACACATGCCAATCATTCAACACTTCACGACATAATTGGCACTAGCATCTCAACTACTCCACCATAATCTGACATATCAACATTTAAAGTAGCAACAACTATAACACACTTATACTTGGATATACATCATCGCAATATCATAATAACAACCTTTTCAACACCAAAACGCATACCCAATTTCATTCCCGTGTGTCAGTTATCAACAAAATATCCACAAATTTGTCCATATCGTCGTATCTCTCTTATAGTGACATCCATACAACCAACATAATCAACTGCATCATGTTATGGAGTATCATTCCTTACTTACGGAAATCAACAATAACATTTCAATAACGATAACAAAATTATTACAACATCAACTTAACTGTATAACTCAGTAAGCATACTCATAGCTCACCATCAACCAACAACCACATTAATATCCTTATGAAAATCCGCAAATATTTACGAGAAAACCCAATACTTTGGCACATCATCTCTACATCGGCAATATACCAAATCAAGCATGTAGATTAAGACACACCATTCCCATAAAATTTTTATGTTTTAATCCTTCACTTCTAACGAGTCGTACACGCATAGCAATTGCGTCACATCACGCTTCAGTTGTGCAACTCTGATAATCCACCTTAAGTCACCGTCCTCTTTAAAATTTCCATCAACTATCTAGCTCGCAAGTTTCAATCTAGTCCTAAACTTTATTTAACATCTGTCATAAAATATTTGTTTACTTGATATTCTCAATCTTTCACTTTGCGACGTTAGCTCGCATACAAACCTACTACTCTGAATTATTCATTACGTCTCAACTCTCACTCAACGACTCCTCTACTAATTTCACACAAACTGGTGAGCAATTATACTCACGATATAACATCCTTACTTTTTCACACCATTAAGATAGCAAGACAAATTTATAACATCAAACATAATCCCGTCTACTATTAACAATGGATTGAGGGTGATCAGTTTCTCAATTTGTCAATTAGTATTCGAAAACCATAAGGGAGTATAAATTGTCGTACCAAACTATAATAGTGTTTCCTTAAAACTCGTATTCAAGTTTTCTAAAACATAACGTGCCTAATCCTCATTCACCCACCATCCCATGATGATCAATCATTTTCTAACTCGAGATCTGTTGGCATATTAATACATTATAAATCCTTCCACTCTAGTTTGAGTATTTATCTACATAAAGGATTCTAACAACATTCTTAAACTCTTAATACTCTTCCGAATTTCACAACATCAAAAAAATACACGTATCTTCACCTCTCGAAATCATTCCAATCACACTCTCAACATTATCATCTTATCTAACAACATTTCATATATATCTACACCTCAAACAACTACAATAGTAATCATCTAAGCTCAACAAGCTAATAACCTCTATAACAGACTTCGTCGTTCTCCAACTTAGAACTGCATCCACCTTGAATGGGTCTACATACACTTTCACTAGGAAATAAAATTACTCAAAAGAACTCTTCTCCCAAAGTTATAACATACATCCTGATAACTTAGCATAAATCTTCCTCCTTTTCGACACCGTAAATTCTATACAACTTTGCACTATTGTCTTTCGTTCTAATTAATAACACCAAAGCTTTCCAAATGATACCTTTGATTTCACAAATTAATTTAAATAAATCTTCCAATTGCTCCTTTAATTCACCCAACTCGGATGCTAACATCCCGTACAACACTGAAGAACAAGTCTAGTCCCAAAGACAAGCTTAACAACAAACTGCACTTACTTCCAATATCATCACGTGATAAATGAATCTATTACAGCTACTGGAACTATTTTTAAAATGAACCTCATTTCGTTAGCTTTCCAATGCTTCAAACGGAATTCAAATCGGATGCCCGCAACTCTAGTTATGAATTTTTGAAGTTCCACAATAATTCTGCAGTTTCCTGCGATTCGCTTACGGAAATTCCACTCTGAAACTCATTTGTCTTCAACTTAGACATATTCCAAACAACTCTTAACATATCTAGTGCTCCCAAACTTCTTATAACTCGATAGATGCATTCCTTCGCCAAAGTTCAGGTTCCAAAACTCCAAGGCAACAATTCTTTTCGCAACGCTACTCACTTCTTCAAGTTTCGACTCAGACTCGCGATTCACAACTACTTATCAACGTCAACTACTTCCAACAATCACTTATGTGATCCCAACACAAAAGTTATAGCAACTTTATTACTCCATCATTGTTCAAACATTGACATATTACACTTGCTTCATAAATCAACAAATATTACATCGCTCTTCATTCTTCGAGAAGTAAGCACCAACAATGTCTGATCAATTTCTCTCAAGGAGCTCTAACTCGACTAACAACAAGACCTTGAATCCAAGTCACCTTCAAATTCGGGAACAACAAGACTCTAACAATTTTTGCATTGTCACCGTCGGCAGCACACCGAACCAACACCTTTCAATTGAACATATCTGAGAAGCAAACTTCTCCCTCACTTATCTTCAACCAACTTCCTGCAATTAAGGAAAACAAGTATCGACAGTGTTTCACACACTTATCGCACACTAAGGAACAAACAACATTAGACAACTTGGTCGAACAGACCGACCTGCTCTGATACCACTAATGTAAAACCCCATTTCTACCCGGCGTATAATGATAAAATCATAATTCAACATAAACAGGACATTTTCAACTTAAAATAAAACTTTATTTAATAGCATATAAAACAGATACATAACACTTAACTCGGATGAACCGATAACAACTTAATTTATTCTTTAACATCAAAAACTTTATATTGATAAGAAGTGGAATCCACATACTCAACTTCAATTTATTTAACATCTTTATTCAACTAAAACAACTTCGAGACAACGGTTACTTCATGTAAACAACTTAAAAATTCACCAACTGAAATGATAATCAACAACTAAACATCAAGCATTCATCCCCCCGAGTGCTATATATCAGAGCAACGACATTGACTCGAACTGACGAAGGTACAACTATTCTTCTTGATTACCTGCATGTTCCCAATAGAGGGCAACATTCAAATAGTAAGGGTGAGATTCTCAAATCGTATAAGTGAGCGCACGATAAATCATATATTAGAATTCAGGAATATAAAACCATCACATTGCAACATCAACATTGTCATGCGTTTCACAACACATCTTTTCACAAACCTCACTTGTTTTAACCACAACTTAAATCATCAAAATTCATATCATTATTAATTATGCAAGACCCGATGAGACACAACTGTGCAAATGCATGTGGTACCAACAGAGCTTCAGCCCCCATCGCCAATTGCCAATTATTAGAGGCATTCAAACAAGGCATCAGCCTTCATCACTATTTTTCCAATTATTAGAGGCATTCAAACAAGTCCTCAGCCTTCATCGCTATTTTGCCAATCAAGGCCATCACAAAGTATGCAAATGTATGTGACTCGATGAATGCACCATCACATACTCACAACAATCATCATTCATCACAAGGCATAAGCCCACATCTCCATTATTACTAGTAAATAAAGGTAATTTATCATCATCTAAGCAACTTCGCATTATCAACAAAATTCACAGTAGCAATCATAACAACACAACAACGGCAATACAACAACAACTCAATAACAATAATTAAACAACAACTTAACAATAATTCAATAGCAATTCAACGAAAGGTCAACAACCATTCAACATTGGCCATAGGCCTACAACATAATATTGCCCATAAATAGAGGCAATTCAACCAAATTCATCATCACCTGCAATTTCATAATTAACCACAACAATTATTCTATATAATTATTCGGACAGATCGACCAAATCCTGCAAATTAATTAATTCTCCACTGTTATTTTATTACTAGTAACCTTCTGTTACTAATTCACATCTTAGTCTCTACCTTACAGCGACTTATAAAATCCACCGTCTCAACCGTAATATTTTACAAACATTCCGCGTAATTATTCGGACAAACCAACTACATCCGGCTAAATAACCCTCTGCTACAATTAATAGCATTTCTACTCGGTATTATTATTACCAAACCCACACTGCTACTGTTAGTTCATATTATTCCTATTATTTCATCACTCAGCTAATGTACATCAGTTTACCAAAAATATTACTGCAACTATACTAATTATTTCCAACTTTGTCTTATTAAGGTCGTTAAATTATGTTGAAACTACTAAATTGGGATTACTGACATAAAGGCTACTTCTATTCATGTATTTCTGCTATAGCATACTACTGATAAGAATAATTTAATTTTATTCCCTAACTTAATGCTTTTGTATTAATAAAATTCTATGCTAAAATATGTAGGCTTTATGCGAGATACTGATAATATATTGCTAAGCAACAGGAAATTAAGTGCTTGCCAGCCCAACAGCCAGTGCCGAACGGCACTCTCCTTCAACAACATCCAGTGTCGAACGGCACTCCCCTCTTCTCCCCGATGATGCGGATCGGCAGCCTCTACCAACAACAACACCTTACCGATCGTTAATGCCTTCCTTCCATTTGTCGGTCGTTAATGCTCATCGTATAATTTTCTTCAAATTCCTGTTACTTCTCCAATTTCATTTGATTCACAGACTAACCAACGTATAATACAGGAACATGAAATTTCACCAATAATTAACACTAATCAATTCCTAACATCAATTGCCATAAACAAACACAAATAGTAATAAATTTACACCCTAAATCCCCACATACAATTTCTCATAAGCCCCATCATAGGATAAGAAAATCCACCCTTACCTTGGATTGGAGATTGCTCTATAATTCTGATTACAATCCGCTGTTGTCATAGCTCCAAAACTTCATTCTTCTTCTTTTCTCCATGTACTGCATCCTTTTAATTCTCTTTCTTTAAAACCCTTATTCTTCCTTTTCTCCTAAAAACCTAATTCCTTATAATTTCTATTATTCTTAATAATTCCATTGGGCCTAATTTTAACACCCCCACTTTTACTACCACCAATCAATAATTAAGCCCATATAATAAATCTAGTATTATTCCAATACTGTTTCTACAACTTAATCAACCAAATAATCACTAACAACATGATAACTTAAATTAACATTTCAATAATTCCAACAATTAATCAATAATTAATTTAATTAAATAATTAATTAAATTAATTAAATTAACGGGCGTTACAGTAACTCCTTCAATTGTCTAGAAGACAAGAAACCATCTCCCTCTTCCTCTTCAGTAGTATAAAACCGCATCGACTTGTGATAACATTTAATATGGACATAGTTATATTATAACCAGTACATACCCAAAATTACATATAGACTAGTCAACAGCAAACAAACTAGATCAGCAACAAAATATCTATCATATATGGACAAAGGACACTTCAAGCATACTAGAGAAGTAGTCACTGATCCCTTAGTCGGAGTATCGACGACCATCTCCCCATTCATAGAAGATAATATAAGACTCAACTTTTTAGCACAATCAGCAGCAATAAAGCAATGTGTAGCACCAGTATCAAAAATATTAATTAAAGGAGTACCATTAATGAAACATATACCTCTAATCAAGCGGTTTCCATAAGATGTATGATGCCCAGCTAAAGCAAACACTTTCCCAACGGATCGGTCCTTCTTAGGTTTCTGACACTAGGAACTGATATGTCCTTCTTCATCGCAGTTGAAACATATTACTTCCTTGTGTTTACATTCAGTTATCTTATGCCCAATTTTGTCACAACAGAAAAACCTTTTCACTTCAATATTGCATTCGCTACCCTGATGACCAGGTCTTCCACATTTGTAACATATAATACCAGCAGGAGTACCTCTCCCACTTGGCCTCCTACCATCAGTAGCTTTCTATTTTCTTTTGTCAGGCGGAGCATTGTAAGGCTTCCCATGATATTTTTGTTTCTTACCTCTTTTCTCAGTGACCATCTTGTAGTGAGCCTCATTATCTTCTTCATAAATCCTGCAGTTGTTCACTAAATTTGGAAATTTACGGATTCGCTGATACCAAATTGCCTTCTTAATTTCTGAATGCAGGTTGTTCTCAAACTTCACACACTTTGAGAATTCAGCAGTCTCTTCACTATAATGAGGATAATAGTTTGCTAAATCCACGAATTTGGCAGCATAATCAGCTACTGATAAATTCCCTTGTTTCAGTTCTAGATATTTGATCTCCTTCTTCCCATGGACATCCTTTGGGTAATACTTTACCAGGAGTTCCCTACGAAACATAGCCCAAGTAATAGCCTCTCATGTGCCTTCCATTCTCTTGCGAGTAGCAATCCACCAATCATCAGCCTCTCTTGCTAGCATATGCGTACCAAAATGCACTTTATGTGCATCAGAATAGTCCATGACTTGAAAGATCCTCTCAATATCCTCGAGCCACTCCTGTGTTTCTTCAGGACCATGCTTCTCTTTAAACGTAGGTAGATGATTCCTCTGGAAAGTTTCCAAAGCACGAGTCTCATCGTTCCCACCAGCGTTAGGATGATTCTACATTGCCTGAGCCAATGCCTACAACGCATTAGCAAGTTCACCATTGCCTCTTCAGCCATTACTCTGCTTCATATTGCAACATCAAATAACGGTTAGACAGAAAAACATCGACAGTATTCTACTGTCTCACTACACTAACGACTCAACAACCTGGCCGGACAGACCGACCTGCTCTGATACCAATTGTAACACCCTATTTCCTCGTCAATTTATATAATAATAAGAGTAAAATTAATTTCTAAGTAAATATCAACCAAATATGATGTCACATACTTCGCCAATCACGCATGCTCAAAATTAGGATACGCAACACAAATTGCATGTTCATAAATCATAAAATTCAACACATTTATTCACAGTGAAAAAACATCAATAAATAGTCATCTCAAAACTCCAACCGGAGTTATAACTATTATCTTTCAAACATCAACATAATCATAAAACAATTCAAACAACAGAGCCATACATGTTCGCTCCTAACATAACAAAACAAATCACGCAAAACCCTCAAGTGTTACTATCAGAGCAGACCCGACTCAATCTACGCAATTGAAGAAACTCCTCAGCTAAACTTCGATCTCTAGCTACTTCAGATCATCTGCATGTTACCCACGTGGAGGTAACATTCAAACAGAAAGGGTGAGATATCATAACAATATAAGAGAAAGCATAATAATGAGCAAGTACAAATTCAAGTACATAGTCAGGGCATAAAATACATTGTAACATAGTACATACTTTCATCATTATTCACCCATCGAATTATCAAACTCAATATAATGCAAAATACCGAAGCAGACTCAATGCATGTGGTACCAACAGCGTAAAACCCTCTTCGCAATAATACCAATTTAGGGAAATCAACTTCGCTCGCCAATATAGGCTTTCGCTCGCCAATACAGGCCTTCGCTTATTAATGCATGAGACATTATCATACAACAACATACTTTGCATTTATCATTATTACTCATCATAATTTCACCAATACAGGCCACCGTCATCATCCTCATCATGTATCTCGTGTTTCACACTCAAAATAGTAATCACTAGTAACCGCAACATAATTCATGGCATACAATCAAAATGTACTCACGAATTGATATCAATGTCGCTGAGATACTTAAATACTGTATTATAAGTCATTTTTATAGTATCGAAAATTATTTTATCTTCCCAACCGTCCAAACGGCATGTCAAATGAACCCCCGAGGTAAAAGTTATAAGTTTTAGAAGTTTTACAAAAATGTTGTCAGTAGCAGTGGTAACCGGTTATCGCAAGACAGTAACCTTTTTTCTTTTCAAAATTCCTCGCGGTAACTGGTCACCCACTTATGGTAACCGGTTACTGCAAGACAGTAGTCATTCCTATTTCAATTTTTGATATGGTAACCGGTTACCATATTTAGGTAACCAGTTATCCTGTGATAACAGAGAAAAATTCTTGCAATCCTTTTGTACAATCCTCCCATGTTTCAACCCCAAAAATTCATAATTTTCACATCTAAATTCGTCTTCTAAGAAGGCTAATTACTAACCAACATTTATCTACCAATCCTAACCAATTCATATCATCCAATCCCATCAAAAACACATTAAAATCACCAAAAATGCATCAATGGGAAAAACCCCAAAATCAATCAAATAGGGAGAAATCAAAACACACAATCAAGCAACCTAAATCCTACCATACCCCATAATTAGGCAACCTTTTATAGAGTTAGAATCCCACCTTACCTTAGATTCTTGGTTGGTTCTTAATTTCTGCAGTGGAATCCTGGCCCTAGCTTCCTAGTGCTTCCCTCTTCTTCTATCTTCTATGCTTTTGTTCTATTTCACATACTGACTATATTTTCCTTCTTCTCACTCTAATATAGTCTAATAATAATATAATTAACCCAATAATAATTATTTAATTATTATTATAAAATAATTATTATTATTCTAATAATATAGTAATAATAATCATTTATATCATTCTGCACACCCCCTACGTTTCTACACATTTAGCCAAACACTCCCATAACCTCAACTTCTATAATTATAAGGTATTTAGTCCCTAACAAAGCATCACACCACATCATAAGATCCATCAACTCATATAATTTCACTGCATTATCTTATTATTTAATTAAAAAATTCTAATTAAATTAGGGTGTTACAAGTGGAGCCGACGAGGGTCTCCATTTGGTCAAGACCGTCACTGATCTGTCATTTCCTTGGGTCGGGTCAGATCCTCGAGTAATCGCCTCGACCTTTAGTAATACTCGGAGGGAGGCATACACGGTGTAACACGGTGGGAGAACTGACTTAGGTGTTTTATGTTTGATCGCAATTGTTGCGGATAGCAAGAGTCACCATCAACTTTTCTTTTATCCAAAAGGAAAGGTTGAAAAGAACAGAAAAGACCTTTCAAGATTATTTTCTTGAGTTCGGGGGGTAGGTTATGAAAAGGGAAGGTGTTAGCACCATTTTCATCCGTAGTTACCTACGGGCTCTTAGTTGCTTGCTAGATCACTTGCTTTGTTTGAAAATGTGCTTGTGGTGTGGGTTTTGAAAGTATTTTGAAAACGTCTTTGTAATGGTTCTAATTTCTATAAGAACGCGTACAAAGTGTTGTTTGGAAAATAGTTCAAAGAAGTGTTTGTGGAATTGTGTTTTTGAAAGAGATTTCGAAAAGGTGTCTTTGTAATGGTTCTCGTTTCTATAAGAACGCGTATAAAGTGTTTGTCTTTTGAAAATGTTTCAAAATGAAAGTGTTGGTGTATAAAATGTTTTTTTGTTGTGAGCAAGCGAGCAACTAGAAGCAACCTACCTACTCAAAAAGTCTTAAATGTTCTTTTCCTCCTCCTTTAGATGTTTCTATCTTACCATTGATTTGGTAAGAAACCCCATCGTTGGATGTGAAGGGACGGGCGTGGATGTTTGTATAGTCATAGAAGGCAACCTATGGGATGTGTTAGCAATGTCGTTTAGGGACTAGATCATTTATCGAAGGCAACATTGAGGTTCATCGAGGGAATACGATCTTTTATCGAGGGTCTTGGCTAAAACACCCATATTCTAGGAAAATGACTATTTTCCGAAAGGCAACAAAGTGATATTACCCTAGAGGTGCTAGTGTGCAAGTGTGTTTGATTGCACACATTTTGTCTTACATTTAAAGGTTATCTACTTGTTGATTTTATATTGCCATACACCCTAATTACTAACAATGTATGAAAGCAATAAAAGTTCGGAAAATAAATCCTAAGCTATTACACCATTTCAGGGATGGGGATACATATTTACAAATGGGGATTGCAAGAATTTAGATCCTAATTATCTATTACAATCATATTGAATTGTACAATACAAGAAAAAAAAGGAAAATATTTGTTTTAAAAATGGTTTTTTTTGTCTTAATAAATTAAAAGGAAAATTATTAGTTAATAAAAAGAAATATTTTTCATGTCTTTTTTATATTAATGAAAATAGTATTAATGCTGAAAATAGTAAGAATAAGAAAGAAAATGAGAAATAACGAAAACAGGATTAGCACGTTGTTGAAATCAAAAACGAGGGGAACCAGAAGTTCTGATGTTAGGCACGATGTAGTTCTGAAAGAAGCGTTAAAGGAAACCAGAAGTTCTGGGTTGCTACGCGCTGAAGTTCTGAAATAAACATTAGAGGAAACCATGAGTTCTAGGTTGCTGCGTGCTGGAGTTCTTAGTGTTAAAACAGTGAGGAAAACCTAGAAGTTTTGTGTGATGTGTTACAACAGTGAGAAAAACCTAGAAGTTTTGTGTGTTGTGTTACAATAGTGAGAAAAACCTAGAAATTATGTGTGTTGTGTTACAACAGTGAGAAAAAAATCCTAGAAGTTATGTGTTGTGTTAAAACGGTGAGAAAAATCCTAGAAGTTCTGTGTTGTGTTAAAACAGTGAGAAAGACCTAGAAGTTCTGTGTATTGTGTTACAACAGTGTGAAAAATCCTAGAAGTTCAGTGTTATGTTAAAACAGTGAGAAATATCCTAGAAGTTCTGTGTTACACTTCACCTCTTTCCTTACATTAGCCAGAGCATCTGCAACTTATTCAGTTCTTAACAACAACAAAACATAAAAATAAAAACTCGACAGTTTATAGAAGTTCTATTCCTAATTCTGAGCCTAATTTTCTTTAAGAAGTTTTGATCCACCATTTTTATACTTAGGCAATGATATGTACAGTCTCAACACTATGATATCTACATTTTTAATGATGTTCTGAATGAAAAGTTCAAAGTCAGGATGACTTACCTTGAATTTGAAGCGTGTGTTTAGGACTTGAGCTGCTACCTTTGAATGTTCTGGGGTTAGTAAGAAACTGAACAAAAATGTTATGTTCTTTGATTCAAAGGGAAGAACAAGAGTATTGTTTTTTGAGAATCATGGGTTTAAGAGTGTTTGAATGTGTTCTTTTCCCTCTTTTGTATTCAATAAATCTCTCTTTCCAAAAGCCAGTCCATTAGACGTGTGGTGGAACCACTTATTTATAGATGAATTTGTTGTTGTTTTCGGGGGAAAAACAAATGGAATTTGAACCTTTTTGGCATTCTGTTCCATTGCTTTTTAAATATAGTCTTTACGTGCTAATTTGGTGCAAATATGGGGTTTGAGAAAAACGCAGGCGTGGACTGGATCAGCAGTAATTTAGAGTGTTGTGGCAGCTGGATGCAGGAATGTGTCATAGCAGTACAGCAGACTGTTCAAAAACGATTTTTTGGGGCTTGGTGATGTTCTGATTGAAGAGTGGAAAAACCAGAGGGAGATTCGAAGGCTGATGCTCCGATCGAAGAGTAGAACATAGTCTCTATATGCTGAAGAATGAGATTTGGAGAGTCATGTTCTGATCAAAGAATACAGCTTTTACATGTTCTAATCAAAGAATACAGATTCTACATGTTCTAATTGAAGATTCATATTCTGAATCACTTTTGCAAATTATGACTGCACTTGTGTGAGAACTGGCCCAGAAGTTCTGAAATCATCATATTTTCTTAACACTTAGAAAATTTTCTAAGTGTTTATAAATTTGACTTTTTCAAAGTAATTTCTGACTTTTGATTTCTTGATGAACCAATTTCATGTCCTGATGAAATATGATTGTTGAAACTTGATTTTGATCAAAAAGTCAAAGTTTGACTTTTCAGTATGCATTTGACCATTTTGCCCTTGTGAATAACTTTCTTGGAAAATTGTAATCCGAGACTTGAAACTTAACAGAAGCAAACCTGAGGGTTCAGGATGATCTTTTGAGAAATGAGAGGGCAAATTTTGGGGTACAACACACGGTCATCAAATATGGTGGTGACCAGGAAGGTTTCAGATGAAATTTCATGATCTTTCGCCCAACCCCTACGGCCAGAATATGCTCGACTTTCCAAGAAGATCGCTTCCCTATGTATGAGATTATCTTCAAATTTTTTGGGGCTTTGTTTGCCCTTTAGTGACTTTCAAATGGGCATTTTTAATCATTTTTCTTTGGTGCCCTCCCAACTGCACCCCAATGAAATCGCTTATATTCGAGCGTTCGAGATCACTTACCGATATCTGAGGTTAGGGCGACGATTCCTTTGTTCTTCAGGGTTTTCTACCTTCAATGGAAGTATAAGGGAGGAAAGCATAGTTGGGTTTCTTTCAAGCAATCAAAGAGACTATTCAGGACGTATATGGAATTTATCTTTGAATTCAAGGACAAATGGTATGTTGTCCAACCCTCATCCCAAGAGGCAGTGGATGTGGTGTTCGACCCAGTTACTATCATCGACAAGGACGGGGAAGTTTGTTACGACAATGATGGGATGGAAGAGATTGGGAGGCTCTCCAAGTTTCATATCCCTTGGTGTCGGGATCATTACGACCATGCGCCCGACCCACTATCGTACTTCTACTGGCAGCATGGGTGCCGAGGATGAGAGGACCTTCAATATTCTCAACAAATTCGTCGATGGTTTCTTCCCCTCCAGGTGAGTGACAAGGGAGGGAGACGACATCCTTGGTGAATATGGTGAACCTACATTTGAGGTCCGCCTGATCAACACCAAAGTTCTTTTTGAATGTTGTACCTACGGGAATGTCGCAGTTCTTCTGGGTCTATGCCCGCGTGACTCTACTGTCTTTTGTTTTTAATAAGTTTCACACATGTCTTTCTAGCGGTACTAACTCGAGCATGTTTTTTTTTGCAGGTAAGATGGCAGAGCATCGTGAATGTTTGTTGAAGTTGGGCCAGGACAAAATGAACAGCAAAAGGATAGTGAAACCTAACCAGCCTACTCGCTTTGGCCCTATTCTCGAGTAGATCAAGGATGGGTCTAGTGCTTCGTCAGGGTCTCTTGATTTCGTTCATCCTACGACCGTGTTGTGGAAGAAGAGGGGTTGCTCTAAAAATGAGTGAGGATTTGACTGAAGAAGGACCATGTGCTCAGACCTTTAACCTTCCTTCTTGCTTCGTTGAGAAGGAAATTTTTGATGGGTTTCTGCTGGCCGTGTCTAATGATGAGTCTGCTATCATCAGGCGGCTTGATGAGGAGGGTATAAGAAAACATCTTTCATCGATCATGGTTGGTCTGATGAAGTTCGCGGAGATGGTTGTGGTCTTCGCAAGTGAGGGGGAAATTCTTCTGACATGGTGAGCAAGCTGGAGTCAGAAAAATGGCTCTCCTAGAGAAAGCGCAAAATTTGAAAACCTCTCTTGAGAGAGGTGAGGAAATGTTTTGGGTGCAGACTGACGAGCTAGCAAAAGAAAGTGAGAAAGTGGCCAAAGCTTCTGAGGAGAGGGACTCATTGCTGCTCGAGAAGAAAAATCAGGAGAAAGAGGTTGTTGATTTGAAGGTTGCCATGCTGCCCGCGTAAGATGAGTCCGAGGGAATCGCCAGGTTGAAGACTCGTGTAGAGCTGGATGCTAGAATCTGGGTTATTCTGTCGGACTGCGTGGATGCTATGTCCGACGGCTTTGAGACAGTGATGGCTAAGCTGACCTTGCTAAATCTGGGGCTCAATATTAAAGGCACTGGAGTTTTGTCTCATGTGGTTGATGGTAGAGTAGTCCTTTCTCTTGAATCTTCCAAGCCAGAGACCGACGAAGGTACTCCGAGGAGTGATTGATGTTTTCTTGATAATTTAGTTGTTTTGTTTGGGCATGTGTGCCCGTATTTTTTTGACAAACTTGGACAAGGGGCTTTGCCCAATTTATCTTTTGTTCGGGCCTGCGTGTCTTTGATTTTGTAATATATAGACAACACCGGCCTTTGTGGTCAGCTTTCCCAAATGCCTTTACTTTGCTTTCTCATTGCACGTTAGATGTTTACTTGTCGTTTATGCTTGACATGTTTATTTAGTAAAGTATGGAATCTATGCTTGACCTTAGTTGTATTCGACACGTGAGGGATATGTAGAGGAGGCAGATTCGGGGTCCGCATGGATGAGGCCAAGATCACAGTCAGGGTCTTGATCTCGTGGCGTGAACTACCCATCACGAGTTGGGTGTTCTTCCTATTAGGTACTTTGACGGAAGAGCTCGATCGAGGTGTCCCCGTCGGGCTAAGGTTCTACTTGACCAATAAGTGAAAATGCGCTTTTGTTCTTTGTTAGAGGCTATGTTCGTACCTCGACATGCTTCTGTGGTCAAGCGAACCCTGTCATTTGTCGGGAAGGGTGCGTCGATAGCTAGGTCCTGGCGTTTATCTGGGACTTAGATGTAATATTGTTTCAGTTTTATAGCGTTCCATGGTCGAGGTAGTGGTTCCCCACTTAGGTGTTTGAGGTAGTAGGCCCTGGTGCCCGTTGCCTCGCAGACACGATAAGGCCTTCCCAGTTGGCGGCCAACTTTCCCTTAGGGGAATCCTTCTGATTTCTTCATAGGACTAAGCTACATACCTGGAATTCGTGTTTAATGACTTTGGTGTCATGACGCAAAGTTATCTTCTGCTCTAGTGTGGCCTCATGAAGAGACGCCCCTGATAGGATCTCTTCTACCGGGTCGAGCTTTTCTTGTAGGGCCTCATCATTTAATTCCTCGTTGAGTGGGACTTCAGTTTGTCTAGATGGCTCTATAATTTCCACGGGAATGATTGTTTCAGTGCTATAGGTTAGTCAAAACGAGGTTTCTCCAGTCATTGAGTGTGAAGTTGTCCTGTAAGCCCACAGGACATTGTGCAGCTCTTCGACCCATCCCTTTTTGGCTTCGCCGAACCTGCACTTGAGTCCTCGTAAGATGACTCATTTCGCAGCCTCAGCTTGCCCGTTTGTTTGAGGGTGTTCGACGGACGTGAAGTGTTATTTGGTTTCGAGTTTGGAAACAAACTCTTGTAAGCTTTGGTCGATGAATTGTATCCCACTGTCGGTGACGAGCGCTTTTGGTATGCCGAATCGGTCAAGTATGTGTCATTTGTAGAAATGAAGAATATTGTGAGATGTGATTCTGTCCAGGGCTTCAGCCTCTATCCACTTCATGAAATAGTCGACGGCCATGATCAATAATTTATTTTGATACGATCCTTGCACGAACGGCTCGAGGATGTCCATCCTTCACCGGGAGAATGGTCACGGGGATGAAAATGTTTTGAGCTCGTGTGGGGGTGATAGGTGCATGTTTGTGTGTCTTTGACATATATCACATTTTTTAACATGTTCCTTCGCGTCATGTTGCATGGTGGGCCAATAATACCCTGCTTGCAGCGCCTTTCGTGCTAGGGATCTTTCGTCCAAGTGTTAGGCGTTGATTCCCTAGTGGATTTCCCGTAAGATCTCGTGGATTTTGGATTCATCGACGTATTTCAGGAGTGGGATGGAGAATCTCTGTCGATAGAGCTTTTGCTCAACTATTAAGTAAGAGAAAGCTCGTCGTTTAGTCGCGTTGGCCTCTTTTTGGTCAGCAGGCAACTCCCCCTTTATGAGATAGTTAAATACTGGGGTCATCCAACACATATTGTCCCCGATGGCATTCACCTCGAGCGGTATGGTGGATCTCTCAATACTCAAGCGAGAAAGGGACTCTTGAATGACAGATTTGTTCCCACCTTTCTTCTTTGTGCTCGCGAGTTTTAAAAGTATGTTAGCCCGAGTGTTCTGTTCGCGGGGTATGTTTTTTATTTATGCTCGGTCGAACTTCTTCATCTTTTCTTTGACTAGGTTTATGTATTCAATTAGTCTATCATTCTTGACCTGGTACTCTCCTCGAACTTGAGATGCGACGAGCTGGGATTCCGTGAATGCTTGTACTTCTCAGGCACTTAGGTCTTCGGCCAGCCTTAATCCTACGAGAAGGGCCTCGTACTCGGCCTGGTTGTTCGACATGGGAAATGATAGGGAGAGTGAATGTTCAATCACGATGCCTTCTTTATTTTTGAGGAGGATTCATGATCCGCTTCCCATCGAGCTGGAAGCTCCGTCCAAGAAGATGGTACACTTGTGTTTCTTGCCTGCAGGGGGTTCGTGGGTGTTCATCTCCGCAACAAAGTCGGCCAACGCTTGGGTTTAAGAGCTTTCCTACTTTCGTATTGAACATTGAACTCCAAAATCTCTAGGGACCATTTCAGCATTCGACCGGCCATGTCTGGTCGACCTAGGAGTTGTCTCATGGGTTGGTCTGTTCGCACGATGATTGTGTTGGCCAGGAAGTAATATCTAAGTCTCCTCACCGTGTTGATGAGGGCCAAGGCTACCTTTTCAATTTGTTGATATCTGACGTCGGGGCCTTGTAACTCTTTCCTGGTAAAGTATATTGGTTTCTACCCGTCTGGTGTCTAGCGGACAAGGGCTGCACTTACGCCCCCAGTGGAGATGGCCAGATAAAGGAATAAAGTTTCCCCACTCTTTGGTCGTGATAACATGGGTGGTTGTGAAAGGGCTCGTTTGAGGTGGAGGAGGGATTGCTCGCACTCCTTGGTCCAGACTTCGCCATGAAGCGGGAGAGCGTGGTAAGTATGTCGTTCAAGACTTGTATGGATTTTTTCGAGTTTGGCATGGGGAACTCAGAGAATTCCCTGCATTTGTCGGGGTTGGCTTCAATTCCTCGTTCCGTTAGATAGAAGCCGGGGAATTTTCTCACCTTGACCTCAAAGGTGCATTTCTCCGGATTGAATCTCATCATTCACCATCATGCTTGGTCGAGAACTCTTTTTAGGTGGGCATCATGGACGATTTTTGCTTGAGATTTGATGATCATGTCATCCATGTATACCTCGAGTATGTCCCCGCGGAAGAATTTATTCATCATCTGCTGGTATGTTGCACCCACATTTTTTAGGCCGAAGGCCATTACGTTGTAGTAGTAATTGTCCGACCCTGTCATGAAAGCAGTGCAATATTTCTCGCTCATCGCTATGGGAATTTGGTTATAGCCTGAATACGCGTCCAAAAATGATAAAATTTTGTAGTCGGGCGAGTTGTTGACCAGCATGTCAATGTTAGGTAAAGGAAATGCATCTTTGGGACATGCTCGGTTGAGATCAGTATAGTCAACACACATACGCCATTTTCCATTATTTTTCTTAACAAGTAAAATGTTGGAGAGCCAGGTTGAATATCGGGCCTTAGAAATAAAATTTGCCTCTAAGGGGTCTTTTACAGCTTTTTCAGCATCCTCCGCTTTTTCGGGAGACTTCTTACGCCTACGTTATACTACTTCCCTAGCGGATGGATCCACATCAAGTTGGTGACAGGCGACCTCAGGGTTGAGTTTGGGCATCTCTGCAGCGCTGCACGCGAACAGGTCAGTGTTCTCCTTCAAGCAGGCTTTGAGTTGCTTCCTCACCAGTTCGGGGAGTCTTACGCCAATCTTCACTCCTTTTCCTGGGTCTTTGCCTAGGGGGATGAACTCGAAGTCTCCGTCTGGTATAGGTCGAAGAGGATCCTATTCGCTATTAGGGGCCTCAACTTCATCTTTAGCGAAGTGAGTGTCGAGGTCGATGGAGTTAACCTTTGGTGGAGCTTGTTGTTCTTCGACTTGAGAAATTTTATCAGTCGAGATAGTCGTTATTGTCGAGGAGGTTGATCTTTGGCAGGTGGTACCCCAGTGTCGACCATGTTTTTCCCTTTAGAATCCACGTTGAAACACCTCATGACAGCTGAGATGTCTTCGTGGATGGTGGTGACGCGGACCCTCTTAGTGTAGAACTTCATCTTTAAATGTGTCGTGGAGGATACGGAGATCAGCTCGACCAATGTTAGTCTCCCCAGGATGCAGTTGTAGAGAGACGGGCAGTCAATCAGCACAAAGCGCACTTTGACTTGTCGTGATGCGGTTTCTTCCCTGAACGTGACGAACAAATCGATATAACCCCATGACTTGGAGGTTGAACCATTGAATCCTTTCAGGTCGGACCCCACATATGGTGATAGGTGGGCATCGTCGAGTTGTAGGGTGTGGAACAGGTGGGTGTACATGACGTCAATGAAACTTCCCTCATCGATTAGGATTCGATGTACATCAAAGTTGTCCATCTTCGCCCTCACCAGCAGAGGGATGCTAGAGTTAGGGGCTCCGCCAGGCAGCTCCTCGAAGTAGAAGGTGATCGGCTCAGATTTTCCCTTGAACCTTTCAAGGGTTACAGCCTAGACCGGGGCTGCATCTATCAGCTCGTTGAATTTCGTCTTCACTGAATTCACTGAGACGTCAATGAACCCCCCCCCCCCCCCACACACACACACACACACAGTCAGATATGACCATGGCGAAGGGGAATTTATCCCATCTATTGTGGGTGAATAAAGGGTCATTGTCCTCGAGACCGTAGGGGATGCGGAAGTCTTCGGGCCTTGAGAAGCAAAAGGCTACCTGGAGGGGACCAGACCCGTCAGATGGTTGGGCATCCTCCTCAATTTATTTAACCTCGCAGGTTTACCAGCAAGGGGCGTCGTTCCTCTTGTACTGCCTGAGTCTCCCTGCATTGATGAGAGTCTCGATGGCATCCTTCAAGTGGACGCAGTCTTCGGTCAAGTGATTTTGGCTTTGGTGGTATTGATAATATTTTATCCTTTCGGCCCTAGGCTTAGTAGGGACTGGTCGAGGATGCCTGACCCCGCCGTCCTCGAACTCATCATTAGAGCACTCCTTAAGGATTCGCTCGTGGGAAGCGAACAACAGGGTGTACTCGGTGAATCGCCTAGATGGTCCTTTGTGCTCGCAGGAATCGTGAGGTTTCTCCTCCCTTCTCTTATCCCCTGTTCGTCGAGAAGAGCTCGCATCATTGTGCCGCTGGATGTTAGTTGGTCCACAGTTCCTCGAATCGTGGGCATTATTGGCGGCCTCTTTTTCCTCGTAGTCCATGTAGGCCCAGGAGTTTTCGAGGAGTGCGTCGAAAGACCTGGGAGGCTAAACCCCGACGGCCTTTCTGAATTCAGTGCCCGGTAGGAGTCCCCTCTCGAGAAAATACCTCTTCAAGTGATCGGCACAGGGGACCTAAATGGCCTCGCGGTTGAACCGATTGATGTACTCTCTGAGGGTCTTATCACTCCTCTAGATGATTTCCTCGAGGGTGAACTTATTTTTCGGGTGTTGATGAGATGTTGTGAAGCTGCTGACGAATTGTTTCTTCAGACACCTCCATGAGGTGGGGAACAGCATGCATTTGATAGGGGGATCCAACATTGTGATAGTGGAGCATCGCCTCAAAATGGTCGATGTGGTCGACGGGGTCTGCAATGTCGTTGTACTCCTTCATGTGGGAAGGTTTCTCTATCCCTTTGGAAATAGAGGCCTCCGTGATAGCTTGGGATAGTGGACCGCGGGGGTCATCTCCGTCGCTTCTTTCTGGGGAGTGAGAGGGGGATTGGTTGTAGCAGCGGTCTCTGTGTCGGTCTTGGGCATGGGGAGGATTCCTCAGCCGAGACTTCTTTTCTTTATCGCCCATGTTCCTTTTATGTTCTGGGGATCGTTGCTCTTTGCGCGGGGGTGTGATTGTGCTTCTTGACAGCTTCGGGCTGGGACCTCTCCAGAGCGGGACCTCTCCCAGTGCGGAGGGGAATTGGGCTTTGAGAATCGTCATGTCTGTGTCTCCGCGGGGGAGATCAGGAGCGGTCCTCCTGTCATTGGGGAGTAGGAGTTTGGGAATCAGGTCTTCGGTGCTTTTTGGGGGGCGGCGAGTCTGTTCCAGCATCATCAGGCGCTCACCCTGCACGAAGATCATGTAGTTTGTCTGGTTGATCACTGCAAACAGAGCCTTGGTCGTGGCGTCAGCATTATCAGGAACAAAGATCTCCTGATACACAGCAGGTTCGTAATTTTGTCGAGGACGATGGGTATCGTCGCATGATTGCGAACGAGTGGAGGAGGATGCGGTCTGCCCGTACCTGGGGTCATGTTCGGGAACGACGATGTTGTTACTGTTGTTGCCAGCGCTGCTGTTATTGCCAGTGTCGGCGAAGTGAACGTTTTATTCATTCTTATTTGTTGGATCGGTCGTGACAATCGAAAGGTTGAGAAGAGTTGCTTTGGTCTTAGGTAAATGAAAGACGGGGAAGTTGGGTTTCCATAAACGACGCCACTGATCGTACCTGATCAGAAGGGATCGTCAAGGCCCATAAGCTTCAAGTCGGGCAACGGTTGAATGTGAAGTGGGAGGTACCTGTAAGACACTTTGTTGCCAAAGTAAGGTTCAGAGTAAGTGCAAGTAGAATGTGAAAGTATGGATAATGAATGAATACCTAACCCTCTCAAGTGAGAGGGTATTTATAGCCCCCAGCGTTGAGCCAGGAGGACGTGGTTGCGGTATTTTCAGGGTCAAAAGGACTCCGGAATATTCAGAGACGTGAGTGTCTTCCCTACGAGGAGAGTTCCCGTTAAGACCTCCTGAGAGCCATTAGCACTCCTCGACAGTCCTATGACGAGGAAGCTCCGGGGGCATGTTCTCGGCGCGAGGGTGGAGCCATTGCCCGACATAGTTAAGAGCAGCCTCATTCTTACTGATTTTCACCTGCAGCATAGTTAAATTGAACCTTACATACGGTTTAAACCAAACATAGGTCAAGTCCAAAACACGTAGTAATATTTCGATCTGTATGATAACTATCATTGGTATTCACCAATTTTATTGGAGTTTATAGCATTACTTATAAGAAGAGATATGATATGTGCACACCCATGACCTTTGCAACTTTTTGTGTATAGGTATATTTTTGTGATTTATAAAGTACATATTAAAAAGTAGTTAAAAGATAGAGAGGCATAGAGTGTTATATATTTTTGGTGTTCACTCTTATAACAATGCAGTGTCGTGAATACTTGTAAGGTAAGTTTTTCTGAAGAAATTGTATAGTTAAGTTTAAATTTATCTTTTATCTTGCAAAATAGTATAAGTTAAAATATATTTTGAAGTAAAATGATTTATATTTGATTTTTAAAAATAATGATACATTGTAGTTTAAAATTGTATGATAATGCAAAAAAAAAAAAAAAAAGTTTTATCACTTTTAATCAAACTTTATTTTTCGGAGGCAAATGTTAAGTTTTGATAAAGTCATGTCTGATGCATTTTAGAGCCGTTACAACACAAATTAAAGTTCCACCATGTTATACTTGCCTACTGGTTATTTGTAGTTAAACTTTTAAAACTCCGTTTGCATGAGATCTTAATGTTAAATCCCTACTCTGTTGATCTGCCAGATAGAGAGAAAAATCATAACATCATAACTCAATCTTAATCAACTTCATCATCACTAGCGATAGATGAGACTTATTTCTTCAACAAATATTTATTTAGATCATTATTTTATCTGCATCTACTCATAAATTATTCAAATTTTAAATATAATTTTTTTAAAATAAATTATAAATATTTTTTACCACAAATATAAACATAAACATATTGGTTTATATACTATTAATATAGAGTATAATATAGTATAGTGATAGCAATCTGTATATTAAAACTTAATTGTATGATAATATAATGTAATTTTTAATTTTAATAAAATTAAAAATTTCACGAGTCACTATTAACGTAATATCTATTTTAATTTAATCAATTATTATTTTAATTTAAAAGATAAAATTTTTATTTTTAAATATTATTTTTTTCTCCATTTCAAGATTTTTTTTTTCTTTTTATATGATTATTTAATATAGTTAAATCTATATAATTATTGTTCATTTTACAATTAGATAAATCATTTCAAATTTATATTTATTAAATTTTTATTTTTTCTCCAACTCACATGTCCTCTATTATAGGATTATTTAATATAGTTGAATTTTATGATCATTATTCATTTATAATTAAGTCATTTATTTTAAATTTATATGTATCTAAATATATTTTATATAATATCAAATAATTTTATCTGGGCGGGACCACAAATATTTTATTAATTATTTTAATTAACAAACGTAAATCAATAAATAACTACCGACAATAGCCATAAATAACTACCGACACCGACAATAACCATAAATAACTACCGACACCGTTAATAACCATAAATAACTGTCTTTAACTATATAAATATTATCTTAGAAAATAGCAATTAAGTGTAGAAAATAGATATTTTATAATTAATGTGAAGTTGAGTACTGTTGTTTTCAAATATTTACTTTTTCCTTTTGGAGCAAAAAAAAATTGTTAGAATTTTTATTAACGTAATTGGACACTATCCACTAGTTTATGGTTTATTTTGAATAGTTATTTTGAATAGTTGAATTTGTGCACAGACAATTGAAATGTAATAAAGTGACTTGTTTGAGAATTTGTGCCCAGACTTTGTGAAATGTAATAAATTGATTAGTAAAATAAAAATATTGCACCCATGGGTGGTTTTCGAACGCATAATCTCCAGTGCAAATTTATCATTTCTTAGTATGAGCACCATGCTTATAGTTACATAATTATATTTATTTTTAATATATAGAGTTTATATTTTTAGTCTGATAATTCATTCAAGTTGGGTGCTATTAGAAAGTAATTATATATCAATGTTGCACAAATATAATAAAGAAGTGTTTGTGTCTTAGATGGAAAAAAAATTATTTTTTTATTAAGTCAATTCACTTAATAGTTATGAAAAATCATAATGAGAATTTTATTTGGTTCAGAATAGTTGTCCTCTAAGTCTTATCATGGTATGGCATTGCAAAAAATTTGTATTTGCCTTGTTTGCCGTTTACTTTTTCTTTTTTTTTTCTTAAATGGAAAATCAAGAGAAGATATTATTGTTTTTTTTCAAAATTAGTGTCTTTAATGTGCATTATGTTTCAAATGTCTTTTCGTAGATTCTCTCATAATGACCTTGGGAAATTTAAACTTTGAGTCTTCCGCTCAAGTGATATGGGGCGTTAATATGGTTTATTCTCTTTTAGTGAGATATCATACAATTCTCGAAGAATCAGTTTCACATTTCTTTAAGATGTTGTTTCTGCTTCATTGTTACTTGTGATTTCTATAGCACTTTTCCTTTATGTGCTTGAAGAAGGTAGTGATCGTTATGAGTCAAAAATCAAAAGAAGATACATATGTCTCCTGAGTTGACCATGTCTCTTCATTAATTGTTGTTGTCTTTGTTCAAGAGAGTGGTCTTGACGGAGTTTTTTCGCACGTTGGTCCCTTTTTGAATTGAGGTGTCTCTACCCTTGGTGAAAATGAGAGATCAGTAGCGAGTATGGAGGATGTGCCATCCTTTTTTATGAATGTACTTTCTCGATATTGTGTATCTGGTTGCCTTTTAACAACTTTGAAATAAAAGTTTTGAATCACTTGGTGGTTACCCCCTCATAGCTGCATTACGTGAGCTAACCGTATATTAAAATTTTCCAGTACCGGTGCGAGTATCAAAAGGAAAATCATGCATGTCCTTTTTCTTCCATCTCTTTTGGGTACAATGTAGTCTTGTGTCCCAGGTACAGGGTCGTGGTTTGCTTAATTTGGTGCCAAATTGTGTAGTTTCGAGACGTTTTCGGAGAGCTTGAAGCATTTTGAAAATTAATTCTTCTTGGTTGTCCCCCTCCAAAAGGAAGCTCATGTGACTATGTGCATTATAGGAAACAGAGTGGGAGATAGGTGTATTGGCTTGTTTTCCAAGTACTAGAACAAGGGTCATTTCCTGATGGGAAATGGATTGTACGTTTATAAGTAGGAGGAAATGTCTCAGCAGCTTTTTTATAATATGAGCCTCTTTTTGCCATAACTTTTGCTTGAAGGAGTTATCTTGTAATAGACTGTTCTCAAATATCCGTCACTTTGGACCCTCATTATCCCCTTCTACTTCCATGACCACTTGCAAAAAACGGTAGATGTAAGATCACAGGCTCTTTTTCTTTCCCTATGTTATCCCACTTAGGCCAACTATCGTCACAAACTTCCTTTTTCAGACCGTGAAATGAGTTTTGAAGCTCTCGTATAGGTCGGTCAATGACTTAATGCTTTCATTTGACAAAACCTTGAACCAAAGCCTAGTAGATACCTTCAGAGTTAGTGCAAATAGTTTGCACTTGAAAGCTTTGTCAATGTGGAAATAGTTGAAATGCACATCGACGGGTTGCATGTGCTCGTCTAGATATATTTTCCTATTATAGTCATTCAGCTTGAAAGGCTCCTCCAATGACTTCTATATCCAAGTGTCTAAGATAAGGGCGCAAATAGGATATTACTATGAATTCTACACTTGTGGTCTATCTACCTAATCCTATGGAGGAACATGGCTACCTCAGTTTCCCTTGAGGATTTGAGAAGGAGTTTGAAGCTTCCTAATCTTTTGGTGATTCTGCAATTTCAGAGTTTTGTCTCTGTGCAAAGCATTCGGCTCAAGAAAGATGACTTGACTTCTCTTTGAAAAATCTTTTTGGATGGTGTTTTTCCTTTGAGGCACATTATGAAGTCTTTCTTCAAAGCGAATCATTATTTCTTTTATTGCCTTTAGCTATGTTGTCAAGGAAATTTATACATGTTATTCAGTAACTCATTTGCACCTTGTACTCCGAGATTAGCTTGTAATAGTTAAAATTCAGGCAATATTTCATGCAGTATGGATGGAGGTTGTATCGGAGGTCTGAACAGATATGGTTGTAATAAAGTGTTTACCACGACATGATTTGCAGTTGTAGTATCTTAAGCAGGAGGATGAAGAGGCAGCTAAATAATACAGCTTGAGTTACAGAACCAGCGGTGGCTACTTCGCATAAGGCAGTGGAACGAATAGATTTACATCCAACAACCATTAGAGGGTTGGAGGTCAAGAATCTAGAAAATATACTTGTCTATAACTCAAATAGATCAAGAATAATGGATCTAATTGAAACCGCCTGCAGAAAACACAGATCCGCCACCGAACTTTATTTATCCCGAAGGAAGGGGAAATATCGATAAAACCACAAGGGAATGGATAAGATGGTCTTGCGACAGAGAGAAAGGGTAAGGGAGTCGGTTATGCGAGGGGAAGGTATTAGCACCCCTCACATCCGTCGTACTCAACGGGATCCATTTTGTTTGTTTGTCTTAAAGGGTGTATTTATCTACAATTATGCTTGCTTAAAGGGAAATGGATGATTTTTATTATTGCGTTCGTGAGGGTTTCGCGACCCTTTGCCTACGTATCCAATGAAGGAATCAGAACACCGTAGTTCCTCTAGAAAAAGGTTGATTTGTTTGTGTTTTTTAGTGGGCGACATTAACGCACGTATTCTAGCAATATACACGGCCGGTATCGCGGTAGAACGGAGATAACATGTCCTTGGGGGGAGTTTTGATTTGTTGAGTGTTTTGCGGGTTTTAAGATATATTCAAGTAATGATTAAAGAGTGTTTTTGGATTTTTGGTTTGTCTGGTCAAAATGAGTGGGAATGAGATTTCGAAGACACAACGACCTAATGTCGAAGTTTCGACTCAAAAGGGGTGGGTTTTAAAATTACAGAGATATTTAAATACAAATAAAAGAGAGTGTAACTAATTATCTAAAGAAGCTATTTGAACTAAATTAAAAATCAAGATTTCTTACTAAAATAATTCTAAACTAACTACAAATTCTAAGGGTGTAAAAATAGTTCTAAAATTACTAAATTAGATCTAAACTAAATAAAAATTTTAAAATTAGTAAATTAAATCTAAACTAAATTAAAATTCCAAGGTTGCTAATCTAAAAATAAAAAAAAAATACCAAAGTTACTAAACTAAATCTAAATCAAATAAAATTCTAAAAATATTAAACTAATTCTAAATCAAATAAATTATAAACTTATTAAACTAATTCTAAATCAAATAAAAATTATAAACTTATTAAACTAATTCTAAATCAAATTAAAAATTATAAACTTATTAAACTAATTCTAAATCAAATAAAAATTATAAACCTATTAAACTAATTCTAAATCAAATTAAAAATTATAAACTTATTAAACTAATTCTAAATCAAATAAAAATTATAAACTTATTAAACTAATTCTAAATCAAATAAAGTTCTAAAGTCACTAAACTAAACAACCAAAATTCTAAAGTTAACTAAATAAAATCAAATAAAATTCTAAAGTTATTAAACTAAACTAAAACAAATAAAATTCTAAAATTTACTAAATAAAATCAAATAAAATTCTAAAGTTATTAAACTAAAGCTAAAACAAATAAAATTCTAAAGTTTACTAATTTAAAACTAAAACAAATAAAATTTTAAAATTTACTAAATCAAATCTAAATGGAATAAAAATCCTAAAATTACTAAAATAAAACTAAAACAAATAAAATTCTAAAGTTTACTAAATTAAAACTAAAACAAATAAAATTCTAAAGTTTACTAATTTAAAACTAAAACAAATAAAATTCTAAAGTTTACTAAATCAAATCTAAATGAAATAAAATTCTAAAATTTACTAAAATAAAACTAAAACAAATAAAATTCTAAAGTTATTAAATCAAATTTAAATGAAATAAAATCCTAAAGTTACTAAAATAAAACTAAAACAAATAGAAATTCTAAAGTTTACTAAATCAAATCTAAATGAAATAAAATCCTAAAATTACTAAAATAAAACTAAAACAAATAGAATTCTAAAGTTATTAAACTAAACTAAAACAAATAAAATTCTAAAGTTAATTAAATAAAATCAAATAAGATTCTAAACATTTTAAAGTTATAAAATAAATCTAAATTAATTAAAGAATTCTAAATTAATACTAAACTAATTAAGATTTACTAATACTATTTTATTCTAATATATTTTTATTATTTTTAGTAAAGAAATAATCAGAAGAAAAATTAAAAATCCTAATCTAATATTTTTGGTGTTTTTATCAAGTTAAATAACGAATTTAAAAAAAAATAAAAAATTAACCTACTTCTAAAATATTCTAATATATATATATATATATATATATATATATATATATATATATATATATATATATATATATATATATATATATATATATATATATATATATATTATATAATTAATGAAGATTAAATTATAAGCATGTTTTTTTGTTTTTTGTGTTTTCTTATAATAATTATTCAAGTTAGAAAAGTGGAAGAGATAAAGTTACAAGAAATAAAATTTAAAGAAACGTCCTAAACTAGACTTGAATTGCGTCACTCCTAGATTATTATTAACAGTCTTGCCTAATGAGCTACACTGTTTATTTGTTGTTGTTACGCTTTTATTAAAATAAGAAGGGTGAGGATGATGGTGATTGGGCCAACCGGCCCACTAAGATTGACCCGGGTTTGGAGAGAGACAAAGAGAAAGCTTGAAACTCTAGAATACCAAAAGGGAGGCGCCGAATCTGCACAGCCTTGGGAAGAGAATAATTATTAATTTTCCAATTAATTTCTCACTTAACTTAAGCGAAATAATAATAAAAACAAATTGTCCTCACAACCCTTCTCTCTGTTCACGCTCATTGCAAGAAAAAACAACAACAAACCTTTTCAGATTTTTCAAATGGATCAACCTCTATCGATCCCTCTACTCTCACGATTCATCACCATCCGAAATAAACAACATCCATGATTCTCTGGTTTCAACCTTACTCTTCTCTAATCTCTCTCCGCTTCATTCCACCAACATTAAAACCACAGGCGATAGAGGAAGGAAAGTTGAGAGAAAGAAAACTCAATAAGCAAAACAAAACGGATACCGCAAAACAGCAACCATGAAATTAATTCTATAGAAAATTGTAAAGAGCAAAGGATGTTACCGTCAGAGGCTACTCAGGTACGGTATTTGATTCTTTGTCCTACGGTGTTGTTATCGCTGTAAAGACCGTGAATTTGTGAATATGAGTTTGCTACTGTTTGAATTCGTTTTGCGGAAACTTTTCGAAACTTGTTGGTGTTGAGTTCCGCTTCAATGTCACAGATGATGCCACAGGTTGAAGGTTGGTCGTGGAAGCTGTGAATCAACTACAAGGCTGCTTCAGTTAATGCTGAAGGGTGCAACGAAAATGAAGATTGTTGTGCAGTGAAGTTGTTGTGAAGTTGTTGATGTTTGCAAGTGAAGATGAAAGGTGAGTTTTTTATGCAGGGTTTTGAGCAAGGTTTTTTAAACAGTGAGTTTGAAGGCGTGGTTGTATCGTGAATCCAAGGTAGGTTATGGGTTGAGAGTTTTTTTTTTATAAGTTTTCTGTCGATTCTTTTTCAGTGTCGTTTTTCTTTGAGTGTATCTTGCAGCCTTTTCTTCTTGATTTTTCAATGTTTTTTGTTGATGGTTCTTCTGTCCCCTCTAAAGATCCCCCCTCTTCTGTATATATTCCTCTTGTCCTCTCTGTTGAAGAAATGTGGGATGAATTTGTATAATGGTATCCAAGTGTAACTGTTTTTTAGCTTTTCTCATGTAGCTTTTTCCTTACTAATTTTGTGCAATTTTGACAAGTTTTTTTGACTGTTTATGGCCTGGTTTTAGTACAGGGCTATGGCTTGGCCTCATTATGCAAGTTTCTTGGATGTATTATGGTGCAGATTTTGCAGTATGACAGTAGCAGGTTTGTGGGAAGATTTGGCAAGAGTTGAAGCAAATTTTGGATAGTTGTGTTTGGATGTGCAACATGAAAATGACAAGAGATGAGATAAAATTGTTGTTGTAAATTGTGACCCTCCTCCAACTTTATATTTTCTTTCTTTTTGGATAAAACAAAATTAACAACAAGAAAAATAGTAATAATAATTAACCAAAAAAAGAGGAAATTGTTAGTGACAACTAAACTAAAAGTACAAAAAATTAAAATAAGAGACACAAAAAAAATGTGTTTGGTAATAATAATAATTCAATTTAAGAAATTCAATTAATATTAGAACTAAATCAAAATTAAAAAGGAACTAAAATTATAATGATTAAAGAAATAAAATGTAAATAAAAGAAAATGGTATTAACTATATATTTTTTCTTTGAGATTTTCTGAATGTAAAATACAACTAAAATAAAGATGACGCTAATCACATATATTTTTTTGGATTTTTTCAAAAAGTGATACAGACATATAAATTTAAATAGAATTAATAAAAGACCATATTTTTTAAATTTTTATTTTGAATAAAGAGGTAAAAATAGTAAACAAAAATGACATGATGGTAAGTGCTCTTTTTTTTTGATATTTTTTTTATGGAAAAGAAATCATGAATAAAACACAATAAAAATCAAATTTTCCTAAATTCATAAAACGATTTCTAACGTTTCTATTTATTTTATTTTTTTGGCTTTTCAAAGGATAATCAACTCTTGACTTATAAAGAAAAATTGTAGATAATGTCAAGGAGAATCATATGCAAAAACAACCGCTCAAAAATGTCGAAATTTGAAGAAGTTATGAATTTTTAAAATCTGCTTTGAAACTTGATAAAAAATAGGTCAAATCGCTTGTGAACACTTGCAATGTAATGATGCAGATGGGAGGTGATATTTTAGGTCAAAAATTGGGGTATGACACTAATAAGTTGAGGATACTTTGAATCAATGGAACAAAGAGAGAACATGCAATTGTGAAAAACGCAGGAACCAAAAGTTGATCGGAGAATCGTTGATTGTGATGGACAATGGTGGATCTGAGTCTCAAATGTGAAGGAGAAGAGACTGACATGCAAAGCTAGCGTTTAAGTCAGAAGAAAAAAATGGATTAAATTTAAATTTAAAATTATTATTATTATTATATTTATATATATATATATATATATATATATATATATATATATATATATATATATATATATATATATATATAGTTATAGTTATGGACTGGGGTTGTAGCTGACCCATCGTCGAGCACAGCCCAATCCAAGTCCACATCGAGGATGACCCAAAGTACTGGCCCACTTCTTTGGAACCAGTGGAGAATGAGTTCCCTCACATGCTCCTCACCCGATGACATGTCACCAATTTCTCCCCCATGCTTCGCGTGACTGGCGAAATCGTCTTGACCTTCATAACAGGCAAGTTCATCCATGATCGAGGAATGGCAGGGTAGTTGACCCTGGATGATTAAAAATGAGCTGCTCATCCCTACTTTCATGTGGAATCCTGGCATTCATCCATTATGGGCCTGGACATTCAGCCTATAATGGATACCATTGGCCAAGTGATGGGGCTCACTGTAAATACCCTCCTCTGCATGAGGGTCAGGTATTCAAATCTTAACCCTTATTCACCCACCTCTTCACCTGAACTTAAGCATCGGAGTGTCTGTGGGTACACCCCTCATCTATTGATCTTTCAAGCCTTCGGAAAAATTGCTCACCACTCACACTTTCTGATCACTGGTAAGATCAGTGGCGTCATTTATGGGAACCTATTTTTCTCATCTTTTCTTTCCCTGAAACCAAATGATCAAAACAAAAACCTCAAAAACCGATCATGGTCGGTCAAGACACATCTTTCAATGGTGTTCACAAAATATCTATCTCTCTGTTGTACCCCAAAATTTTCCATCTCATTTATCAAGTAATCTCTCACAAGATCTCCTTTGATTCAAGAATGCACTAGGGTTGATCAACTCAAGACACCTCCTCAAGCACTGATGACTGAAAATTAGGGTTTGAGATTGCACAAGGACAATTGAACTGTTAATGCCTCATATGACTTTCATGGATCATTTTGGACCCTCAAGATTTCTCATGTCAAGTTTCAAGTCTTGGATCACATTTTTTGCTCAGTCAATTGATCAGTTGACCTAAAAATCAACTATATTGGGGGAAAAGTCAACTGTGGTTAATTTACAGTCAAACTTCATAATTTTTGGTCCATATCAACAATATGGATTCACATATGTCATTTGATCAAGTTTGGATCACAATTCCTCAAGAAATTTGATCAGATCATCAAAAGGGCAAAATGGTCAAAATTAGGGTTTTGACTAAGGAAGTACAATTTCTGATTTTTGACCTAGCAAATGGTTGATTGGTTTGAGACATGATATCAAGGATTCAATTGCATCATTTTGACCTAATGGCATGACTCAAAACTTCTCTCAGGATCAATTGATTGATAATTAATTTTCAGTCAACTGATCAAAAGTCAATTGTATACTGAATAATCAAACTTTGACTTTTTGGTCAAAATCAAGTGTCAAAGATCACAATTCATCAAAACATGTCAAAATATGAAAAAATTTCATCAAGAAATCAAAAAGTCAAGATTTCATTTTGAAAAGTCAAAATTTCTAAACTTAGAAATTTTTCTAAATGTTGAAAATTTCATATTTTTTCACAACTTTGAGCCAATTTTTCACCATGATGCAAGATGATTCAAAGGAAACTTCCAACATTAAAGTTGTAGATATCGATGAGATATAAAACATTGTATAACACAAATTATCCTAGAAATGCATGGATTTCAAGTTATGGTTTTGTGAATACATGTTCATGAAACTTGGAAACTTAGTGAAATTTTGCCCTAGTTTAGGCAGAATTTTGACCTAACTTCATGGAAATTTTTCACTTAGTTCCAAGAGGAATTTTCAAAAATGTCCAACATAGAGGTTGTAGGGGATGTTACAAGCTTTCCAAAATGTCCAAGAACTCGTTGATATCATGTTTGAGCAAATAGAATCGAAGACAAGAAGTTGGACATTCATTCTTGAATTATAGGTCATTTCCATGATGAACAAGAATTCAAATCCACAACCATGCTGCATAATATTTGCTTTGAAGGCCTTAAACTTGTGTTTCACTCCATAATTAATGGTTTACACAACTGGTTGAGACATTATCCAATTGATTCAAGCATTATCCAAACCAAATTGCCATTAATGGAAGAAAGTTCATACTTCTATTTTGGTAAAGTGGATTTAATCACAGAGTCCACTCTCTTTGAGATTTGTAGTTATTCCTTCTGCACACACTAAGTCTATAAGCTCAGAATAAGTATGTTTAAATTGCTCAACCACCCTACCTTACCTTGAAACCATGTTTGTCCATGTTGCTTCAAAAACAAGTCAAAATCCACAAGCATGTGATTTTGTACTTCTGACTTCTACAAATCTCCAAACCTTTTCCTATATGTTAAGAAACTCTTATGCAACTTAGGACACGATTTTATAAGCTCTAAAACTCCCCAAAACCATAAATTTCCATACAAGCACAAAAACTTGTCATTTCTGATTTTTGAATCCAATCTCCAAATCCCCTCGTGCGTTTCTTGGCCAAACCATCCACAAAGCTTCTAATACACATATAGAAGCTATCCCAACCCCTGTTTTCAAATTGTAACACCATATTCACCAACCTCCATTTTCAAAAACAGAGCATTGCAGTTGGACTTCTCCAAGCTGTTGCGGCTGGTTTTTAAATCAAGAGTCGCCACTATTAGTTTTTATCCTAGGGAAGGGAACCTAACAGAAAAATCTAATGCACGGACAGAGATTCTAGGTTTCGGACTTTTATTAGACGAAAGGAAGGTGTTAGGCACCTTTCATCTACCTTGTTCACAAGGATATTAGCCCTAGGTTTAAGTTTGGGGAAAACAGTGTTTTAAGTTTTAATTAGCAAGACTCGCCACGATTTTAGATCGCATGCCTACGTATCCTCTTATGAGGAATCAGAGTCCCAATTTGTAGTTCGTATGGGTTGGTGTCTTTTAGATGGTTTGTAAACATGTTTTGAATCACTTCGCACTCGGTCGGGAGTAATGATTGGGGAGATTTTGACTGAGTACGCAGTAAGCCAAAATCGGTTTGAAACCCTATTTGTAAAAAGATTGTTGATTAGCTTAGTTTTATTGCGAAAAATAATTTGAGATTTGTGGGTACATTTTAAATGTATTAATTGCAAGAATCTTGATTAGTGCATGGTTAAAGAGATTTAATGTAGATAGTATAGAAAATAATATATGTGATTTTTCATGAAAATGACTTATTTTATCATATAGTAATATTTACACATAATAAATAATATTAGAATATAATAATAGAAATTAATAATAATAATTTTTATAATTATTGATAATTAATAAAATATAAACAAAATACAGTGTATATGTATATATATATATATATATATATATATATATATATATATATATAAAAGAAATAAAAAGAATAGTAATAATTTTGAATAAAACCTGGGGGTGCAATTTGGATTAGCAAGTAAAAATAAAGGGGTGCTAAAAGCAACCTGGCTAGGGCCCATATGATTCAGGCGAGGAGGGGGTGCGTTCTGTTTGACATTTTAGCAAACCAGGGGAAGGGTGGTGTGAAGAGCAGTTGGGCTTAGGCCCAAACGGATTGATAGAGGTCTGGAGGATCATATGTGACGTGGAGCAAGACTTTATCATGGAACTTGGCCTAACGGCCGTTCGATCATCCAATGGGCGATATCTGAGGGAGCATGTTATTGTGGTGGGGGTGCTAACATAGGATTGCAACAGATGTCAAAAATTTATTTTCATTTTCATTTTCATTTTCTTTCACAAAATATCATTATCCTCTCTCTCCCACTCGCCAAACCCTCTTTCTTTCTTTTTCCTCTCCGCCTCAGCTGATTCTGCCAAACCCTAATTCCCAAACAGGCCAACACGGCGGCACCACCCCTAACCTTTCTACCTCATAACCCCCCTTAGATCGCTTACAACAAAACAAAAGAAAGCTGAGTTATTTTACTTTTTCCAATTTCATATTCAGAGTTTTCCGTGTGATTCAGTTTCTAATCCTCTTTTTTCTTGCAGATTTTGGTGAAACAGAGTAGCGGTAATGGAGGATGAGGCCGGCGGTGGTAATTAGTAAAAGGAGATTAGGGTTTCATACATTGAAACCCTAATCGTCTTCCTTACGGATCTTCAACAACCGGTGCTTTGGGTTTATTCTTCTTTTTCTCTGATGTTCGTCTATCTTCTTAATTTTCTTACCCCCTTTCCTCTTCTCTATTCTGGATATATATAGGGTAAAATTATTTAGGTTTTTTTGTATTTGCCGTTAGAAATCATGAGTTTAGGGCTTATTGAAGTGATTGGGGATTTATCAATTAATGAAATTGATTCTTTCTTGTGTGAAATTTGATTTTTTGCAAACTTAGATTGCATCTAGTTCCCTGCGATTTTGCAATAGCCTTTGATTCTGTTGTGATTTGCTGTTATAGAAGATTTACAATTTTGTCTCAGATTTTGCTTGATGAAGATTTGTGAATCTGAATGCCATTTTGGATCCTTATTTGTAATATTAAAAAATATATATCTTTGTAATGATCTAATTTTATTATTTACTTTTGTAACAGCTAACTTGTATTTGAAGATTTGGTCTGCTAGTTGTCCGGAGTTGGCTTGTACAAATATCTCCTAAGTCCTTGCTGCGATTTTCCAACTTGCTGGATTGGGTTTGCTATAGTTTGGTTTGAGATTATTTTCAGAATCTTCTTTAGTTTCTTAGGTTTGTAACCTGTGCTGGCATTAATCTTTTGTAATAGGTTGCATTCTTAACACATTTGTCTAATGTTTTGGATCTCAATTGAGTTATTGAAAGATTTATTTGTGTAATGATATGATTATGTATTGATTAAGTTGTCTGCAATGTTGATTTGGATAGATTCTGCATAGGTGATTTGCAGATATTGTTTTGTTCTTGTTCTGTAATATGCAACTTTTCCTTAATTTGACAGTTTCAGATTTTATTAGATTTAATTACTTATTGCAGATTTTTTTCAATGATCTAATTCCAGCCTTTGTAGTTTAAGACTCGATTTACATAGCTAATAATTAGTAAGCTGAGCCCTAGTTGTATTTGCTAACAATTAGTATAAAACTCCCCTTTTTACAGCCAACTCAGAAAATGAAAATGTTGCGCTGGAAATCTAGCTGAGAATTATTATTATTTTTTCCTTACCAAGAATTGCTACACGAAAGTTCAACCAAATAATAACCTCTCAATAATCAATTAGTGCAGGTTAACTAACAGTAGTTTCATTAAAAAAAATAGGATGGGCTACTAGCAAAATTTTTACGCCTATTGTTCCTTTCCAACTTATATTGGGCCTCAGTTGGCCCAATCCAGCAAACAATAATATGATTAAACAAACTAATTTCATTAGATAATAATAAAAACCAATGGGATTAACGTAACGAGCTCGTGTTCCAAATTGCACCTCCTTTCTCGTCTAAAAATGGATTTTTAATTTTAAAGTGACAATTACTACCACTCTTAAACGAGTTGTCGTAACTAAAAGCTTAATAATTATTACCCTTTTGAACTAACTTCCACTTTCGAACCACATGGGCCATTGGCCAACATGCGAATTGGTTCATGAGTCTTTCTGATTCAAAAAGCCTCATTTTCCTGAGTTAAAATACACCTCCCAGTTGGATAAAGACGGGACATCAGATACTGTCGTACCGTCTTCAATTAAATATTTCTTCTATTTTAATTTCGAAAAATAAAATCGTCGCGGTAGGGAAAATTTGGGGTATAACAACTGCCCCTATTCAGTTGTATTTTAATCGAATAGCGCGAGAAAACTCGAGTCTTGGGCATTTTTGATTGAAAGTTTATTGAATACTTGAAGTATCCCAAAATTTTTCCAATAAACATAAGATTACACTATAGCATACCCCTGTAGGTCTTAAGGAAGTAGGCAAATCTGATGATATATCGCTTACCCGAGTTTGATAACGAGGTAGATAGAGCACTTCTGTATGTATTGGCTTATTCACTCATTCGGAGGGTGAGTATAGCAATGATTGATGATGCATGGCTTCTTGAAGACTGGGGCCATGGATTACGTTTGAGAGTCGCTAGATGACATCTGAGGCGATGTTTTGAGCATGAATAAATTACGGCCCAGAGGCTATGTGTTTGAAGAAAGCATTGCGGCTTAGAGGCAAAATGCTTGAGTGGGAAGAACATATTACGGCTTAGAGGCAATGTGTTTGGAGTTTGAAGAAAGCATTGCGGCTTAGAGGTAATATGCTTGAGTGGTAAGAATGCATTGCGGCTTAGAGGCAATGTGTGTGGAGTTTGAAGAAAGCATTGGGCTTAGAGGCAATATGCTTGAGTGAGAAGAACGCATTGCAGCTTAGAGGAAATGTATGTGGAGTTTGAAGAAAGTATTGCGGCTTAGAGGCAATATGCTTGAGTGAGAAGAATGCATTGCGGCTTAGAGGCAATGTGTGTGGAGTTTGAAGAAAGTATTGTGGCTTAGAGGCAATATGCTTGAGTGGGAAGAACGCATTGCAGCTTAGAGGCAATATGTTTGGAGTTTGAAGAAAGTATTGCGGCTTAGAGGCAATATGCTTGAGTGGGAAGAACGCATTGCGGCTTAGAGGAAATGTGTTTGGAGTTTGAAGAAAGCATTGCGGCTTAGAGGCAATATGCTTGAGTGGGAAAAATGCATTGCGGCTTAGAGGCAATGTGTTTGGAGTTTGAAGAAAGCATTGTGGCTTAGAGGAAATATGCTTGAGTGAGAAGAACACATTGCGGCTTAGAGGAAATGTGTGTTGAGTTTGAAGAAAGTATTGCGGCTTAGAGGCAATATGCTTAAGTGAGAAGAACGCATTGCGGCTTAGAGGAAATGTGTGTGGAGTTTGAAGAAAGAATTGCGGCTTAGAGGAAATATGCTTGAGTGAGAAGAACGCATTGCGGCTTAGAGGCAATGTGTGTGGATTTTAAAGAAAGTATTGTGGCTTAGAGGCAATATGCTTGAGTGGGAAGAACGCATTGTGGCTTAGAGGCAATGTAGTGAGCTTTTGCGAGTACGTTGCGGCTCAGAAGCAACGTACTAAGTTTGTAAGTAAACCATCATTGTTAGAAGACTTAGGTGATGGGTTGGATGTGTCACGGCATGAAGACTGATGCGACGGATTGAATCGTGGGAGAATTATTGTGTTGGTTGACCCTTAGATAGTTGAATCGAGGATGAAGTGATTTGCCTGTTTGCTATGTGATACATGCGTATTGAATGCCGTATGTATGCGAAACGTATGGTGTTTTGACATTGATGTGGAACCCTGGATGTATGCAAGGATGTTGTATGTATGCTTTAGATATGCGAAATGTAAGTATGAAATGTGTGTAAGATGCGCGTATGCCTTGAAATGTTGTGCAGCCTATTTTCCGGCATTTCTCCTTTTAGCCATTGGTTTAGAATTAACAATTCTTGACGTTGCGTGTTGTGTTGTCGTAGCATTTAGATGCGGTAGATAGAATTTAGCCCAAAGTTGAGCACCGATTTTGTATTGCGGGAGTAGACGTAAGTAATGGCCTATGCGTGATTTTGTATGCGGGCGTAGACATAGGCGTGGACGTGTGTAGAATCGGCAGGAGTACATAAGTGTGTTGACGCGTACGAACGTCAATCTCGTGTTACAATTTATTCCTAGGTGATGATATGGACGCAGTCGTCGCGTAGGGACGCGTAGGTATATGCATAGACTTTGCATTTGTAGGATGTGATCATAGGCGTGGACACGTGTATAGACGCAGGTGTAAATATATGCAGATATAAGTGTAGATTTTTTTCTTTATGTTACAGGACATAAGAATGGCTGCGTGTGTGGATATATACGTGGATTTTCCTTCATTATTTTTCTAGCCCAAGTATTTTTTATGTTTATCAGATGCTTTTATTTCGTTAATTCTCTCCGAGATTATTTCAAGACAATATTCATGAGTAATAATCGTAGTATTCTGTAAACAAATCTGAGAAAGTAAGAATATGATTTGACAGATATAATGAAAACATATTTTATTGACATGCCCCATAGTGGGTGAGAATACAAGGTGCAATTCCTAGAAAAAGGTAATTACAGGAAGTTTTAAAGCAGTAAATGGAAATGGAAATGATAATTGTTAATGTTGTTCCCCCGTATTCTTTGATGTTATTATCCCATTGGCTTCTGAGTTGTATGATTTTAATCTATCCTTCCCTTTGTAGTTTGTAGTCGTAGCTCCCAGATCGCAATCTTTTTGTTCTTTATTTCTTTATGAACTCCCTAATTTTTGCCTGGATTGCCCTTTCGGGTTTTCAATCCACTGGGATAAAATCTTAGTATGTCCCTAATTTTTGCCTAGATCGCCCTTTAGGGTTTTCGACCCACCGGGACGCTCCTTTTTTTGCTTAAATCGTACCTTTTGGGGGTTCGATTTTAGCGAGCTTTTTATACATAGTATTTTTTGAATGCATCTGCATTGTTGGATGTGGCAGTTCTTCCCCATCCATTGTTGTGAGGATGAGACCACCTCCAGAGAATGTTGTTTTGACTACGAATGGACCTTCGTAATTAGGCGTCCATTTACCACGTGAATCGAGACGGGGTAGTAAAATCTTTTTGAGCACAAGATCCCCTTCTTTAAATATTCGAGGGCGTACCTTCTTGTCGAAGGCCCTCTTCATTCTTTCTTGATGTAATTGACTATGACATAAAGCCGTTAATCGTTTTTATTCGATGAGGTTGAGCTGATCGAGTCGAACCTATACCCGTTCTGCCTCTTCTAGTTTTGTTTCTCTCAGGACTCGGAGTGATGGTATCTCAACTTCCACCGGGAGCACTGCCTCCATGCCATATACAAGTGAAAAAGGAGTTGCACCTATTGATATGCGCACAGAAGTACGATAACCGTGCAGAGCGAAGGGAAGCATTTCGTGCCAATCTTTGTATGTTTTCACCATTTTCTAGATGATTTTCTTAATATTTTTGTTAGCTGCTTTAACGGCCCTATTCATGTTCGGCCTATAAGGTGAAGAATTATGATGTTCGATTTTGAAGTCGTCGCATAGCTCCTTCATCATTTTTCTGTTTAGATTAGTCCCGTTATCTGTAATTATCCGGCTCGGGACACCATATCTGCATATGATATTCTGTTTGATAAAGCGTGCAACCACTTGACTTGTTACGTTGGCGTAGGAGGCTGCCTCTACCCACTTGGTAAAGTAGTCGATGGCTTTTGGTTCAATCATACCAATCATATTTATTCCCCACATCGAAAAGGGCCAAGGGGAGCTCATGACGTTCAAAGGAGTCGGCGGTACATTTATCCTGTCGGCGTAGATTTGACATTTATGGCATGTCTATGTGTAGTGATAACAATCAACTTCCATTGTTTACCAGTAATACCTGGCTTGCAGAATCTTTCTAGCCATGGCGTGCCCGTTTGTATGAGTCCTGAAGGTGCCCTCGTGGATTTCTCTCATGAGTGTATTTGCCTCTTGCTTTTCCACACATCTGAGTAATACCATGTTGTAATTTCTTTTGTATATTACTCCATTACTTAGAAAGAACTTGGAAGCTAACCTGCGCAAGGTTCACTTGTCAATGATAGAGGCATTTTCGGGGTACTCCTACCTTTCTAAGTACTTCTTGATGTCATAAAACCAAGGCTTAGTATCGGGGCCTTCCTCAACAGCTAGGCAATGTGCAGGTTCTTCGAAATGTCTAACTGTAATACAGAGTTCGTGATTTGGCCAAGTTATGTTGAACATAGCCGATAGGGTTGCCAGGGCGTCTACCATTTGATTTTCTTCTCGTGGGATATGGCTGAAAGTGATTTCTGTAAATTACGCAGCTAACTTTAAAACATGATCCCGATATGGAATTATTTTAGGGTGTTTAGTATCCCATTCACCATTAACCTGGTATATGACTAACGCAGAGTCCTTGAACACTTCCAGGTGATTTATTCTTAAATCGATGGCAGCTTCTAGCCCTAGTATACAGGCTTCGTATTTGGTGATGTTGTTGGTGCAGTCAAAACATAACCTGGCCGTATAGGGGTGGTGGTGATTCTTGGGAGAGGTTAACACTGCCCCTACACCGTGACCCAGTGCATTTGAAGCCCCGTCGAACGTGAGTGTCCAATGTTCCCCTGGCTCGGGCCCTTCATCTAGTCCTGGTATTCCGTAGTCAGCTATAAATATGACATCTTCATCGGGAAAGTTGAACTTCATGGGCTGATATTCCAATAGCAGTTGATGAGCTAGATGATCAGCCAGTATATTGCCTTTGATGGCTTTCTGTGTGACATATTGAATGTCATATTCTGATAGCAACATCTGCCATCGTGTGATTCTTCTGGTATGGGCTGGCTTTTCAAACACGTACTTTAGAGGATCCATTCTTGCTATCAACCATGTAGTATGGGTTAACATATACTATCTCAACCTCTTGGTAGCCCAAGCCAATGCGCAACAAGTTTTCTCCAGGAGTGAATATCTGGTCTCGCACTCGATGAATTTCTTACTGAGGTAATAGATTGCATGCTCTTTTCTACCAGTTTCATCCTGTTGTCCTAAAACACAACCCATCGACCCATCGAGCACTGTCAAGTATATGATGAGTGGCCTTCCGGGGACTGGTGGTATTAAGACTGGTGGCTCTTGCAGATACTATTTTATTGCTTCAAAGGCGGTCTGACAGTCGTCATTCCATAATATTGTATGATCTTTTCGCAATAACTTTAATATTGGTTCGCACGTAGCTGTTAGATGCGATATGAACCGTGTGATGTAGTTCAATCTCCTTAAGAAACCACGCACTTTTTTTTCTGTCCTAGGAGCATGCATTTCTTGTATGGCTTTTACTTTGTCCGGGTCCACCTCAATGCCTCGTTGGCTTACGATAAATCCTAGCAATTTTCCTGATCTAACGCCGAAGGTGCATTTATTTGGGTTCAACCTTAGTCTGAACTTAAGTAGCCACTCAAATAATTTTTGCAGATGTGTGATATGTTCCTCCTCCGTATGAGATTTGGCGATCATGTCATCGACGTATACTTCAACCTCTTTGTGGATCATATCGTGGAATAATGTGACCATTACTCTCTGATAAGTTGCCCATGCGTTCTTGACACCGAATGGCATTACCTTATAACAGAAAGTTCCCCAGGGTGTTGTGAAGGTAGTCTTTTCCATTTCCTTCGGCGCCATATTGATTTGGTTATAGCCTGATAAACCGTCCATAAATGAGAATACTGAGGCTTGAGTTGTATTGTCCACTAAGACATCTATGTGAGGCAACGGGAAATCGTCTTTGGGGCTTTCCTTGTTTAGGTCCCGGTAATCTATGCACATGCGTACTTTGCCATCCTTCTTGGGTACTTGTACAATGTTAGCTATCCAAGGTGGATAGTCTACCACTGCTAGGAACCCTGCGTCAAACTGTTTGAGAACCTCTTCCCTGATTTTGCTAGACATATCTGGACGTGTTCTTCTGAGCTTTTGCCTGACTGGAGAACAACCTTCTTTGAGAGGTAATCTATGCACCACGATGTCTATATCTAACCCTGTCATGTCCCTGTAGGACCAAGCGAATATATCCACGTACTCGTGTAACAACTTGATTAGCCTGTCTTTGACGCTTTGCCCCAACATTTCCCCTAGCTTGATTTCTTTTGGATCTCCTTTCGTGCCCAGGTTAATGGTCTCAATAGGCTCTTGATACGATTGTATGTTATTAGCCTTTCGCTCTATTTCCCTCGCCATTTCCTCGGAGAGTTCAAGATCTTCATTATCTTCCTCTTAGGCTTGGTGGATAGGAACATCAAAATCGTATTGGGTTATAGCAGTAGTGTTATCGGTAATTTTGGGCATGGATCTGCACATTTATCATATTTTAGTGCATATTTTAGCGCTTGGAATTTGAAAAATGTATATGCAAAGGAAGTATTGCCATTTATATTTAATAGATAAATGCAAAAGAAAGACAAGGATCTTAATTGAAAACAAAATATAACTTTATTAATTATATTGTCTGAAATAAGAAACAAAGAAAACCCTTACAAGCAACCCTTATGCCTCGGGTTCGACATAGGTTCTTTCAAAACAAGAAGAATTACTTAGAAAAGAAATATATTTCAGGAATCTCCACAGCAGTCCATCCTTTAAGCTCTTCTCCTGGGGCGCCCTCTCTGATGAAGTCAGTTTCCCTTTTAGTATCGGTCTTGCTTGATATCATTGCCACGTGTCTACCATGTTTCGTTCCTTTACTGATGAATGTCTCCCAGATCGGAGGAAAATATGCTTTTCCTCTTGGAGTAGCCTTTGACAGTTCGTAACCCAAACCAAATCGATTCTTTTTCTCAGGAATTTCTGGGAGTTTTCCCTAGTGTTTTGAGGCATCATCCCCCATGGTCATTTGCAGATCACTCCATGACGTCACTTTAGTCTTGTTACACTTCTCAACCGGTAATGTTACCATCGAAGCAATTTCCAAAGCCTAGAATGGGGTAGCTATGCAATCTTCGTCAGCACTGATGTATCTGTATGATTTAATATGGATTACAAAAATGTCTTCTTCGCCGTCAATTATGATCAACTTCCCTTCTACTAGGAACTTCAACTTTTGGTGCAAGGTCGAGGTCACTGCCCCTGCCGCGTGGATCCAAGGTCTCCCCAGTAAACAGGTGTATGCTGGTTCGATGTCCATGACCTAAAAAGTGATATTGAAGATGTGCGGCCCAATCTTGGCTGGAAGGTCCACCTCCTCTAGTACTGAACTTCGAGAATCGTCAAATGCCTTTACTATCGTAGAACTTGATCTCATTGTCACGTCGTCTATTGTTAACTTTACCAGACTTGACTTTGGAAACACATTAAGAGCAGAACCAGTGTCAGTAAGAACCCTGGACAGATGGGTAGTGTCTATCTGCATAGTAATGTAAAGTGCCTTGTTATGGGCCCGGCCCTGCGGCGGTAATTCGTTATTTCTGAAACCTAGGTAGGATCTGGACGTGAGATTTGCCACGACATTATCAAATTGATTTACCAAAATTTCTTTTGCGACATGAGCTGAACTTAACACCTTCATCAGAGAATCTCGATGCGCTTCAGAGTTGATTAGCAACGAGAGTATGGAGATTTTTGCTGGAGTCTGATGGAGCTGATCCACCACTCTATAGTCACTCTTTTTTATAATTTTGAGGAACTCCTCCGCCTCTTGATCAGTGAAATATTTGTTTGGAGATTTTGTTTCCTGATTTGTATCTACCACTGTTTTTCCTTTGTCCTTCATTGGAACCACATTTGTCTTTCTTGATGATTCGGCTCCGTAGATTCGCCCACTTCGGGTCATACCTCATGTTCCTGCTATGTTTAAAATTGAAGGTCCTTGACTTGCGGACGGCTCGTTCTCTTGTTTTACTCCATTGATGTATACAGTTGAATCATAACTCTAAGGCACGGCTTTATCGTTCTCGTAAGGGATATGTGATGGTCCCTTAATTATCATCGTAGCTTTTGGAGTAGTAGGTATTAAGAGGGTCTTCTTAGGTAGCCCTCTGATGACCTCTGTTGATTCTCCCTATGGAATGACTAGAGTTTTCTTGGTAGTGCTTGGAGTATGGCAAGGAATCACCATTGACTTTTTCCCTCCAATTGTGGCTACATATTTCTCTTCAGGGTACAGTCCGAGTTGAACTATCCCCTGATCCACCAAAATTTCCAAAGTTGTTTCAAAATCTTTATTGTGCTCTAACAGGAACCCACATTCGAACAAATATTCCTTCAACAAATTGATCGGGCTTTTTGTCTTTATGGTTTCCCTAAAGTCGATGACCACCTCGATTGCATTTATTGTCGGTCCACCATGCGGAGGCAGGGGGTTTAACTTGATATTAGGCTTGTCAAAGGTGATGTCCTGAGATTCTAGCAAATCCTGAACCTTATGTTTGAAGGCCCAACATTGATCTATGGTATGTCCGGGTGAATTGGCATGATACTCACACCTAGCATCGGCATTGTATCTTTGCGGGAGTGGTTCGACCGGAGGTGCTAAAGGCTTGATTTCCACAAGGGATGCCTTAACCAAGTGCTGTAATAATTGGCTCGATGGCATGGGCAGCGGATCAAAATTTCTAGGCGGCCTTTTAAACCTGTCCTGCCTTTGTCCTTGCGGGATCACTAATGGTTGTGTTGTCCTTTGATGTGAGGACACAGTGTTGACTTCTCCTTCTTTCTTTCTTGTAAATTTGGAGCTGGTCTTTTGGAATTGTAAGGGGTGCTTGACGATCCTCCTGATATCTTTCCGCTCTTCAAATCGGTTTCGATTCTTTCACCAATAGTCACTAAGTCTGAGAATCCTGACGTGATGCTTCCCACCATTTTATCATAATAAAGCCCTTAAAGGGTTCCCATGAACATATCCATGGGCTCCTTTTCCAGCAGTGGAGGTTGCACACGTGATGCCATTTCCCTCCACCTTTGAGAGTACTCTTTAAAGGATTCTTCCTTCTTTTGGGATAAGTTTTGAAGTTGGAGGCGCGTAGGCGCCATGTCCAGGTTATACTTGTAATGCTTTAAGAAAGCATTAGCGAGATCCACCCAAGTTCAGATATGTGTTCATTCTAACTGCATGTACCAGTCCAAAGATGCTCCACTTAGACTGTCTTGGAAATAGTGAATCATCAGTTTCTGGTCATGTGCGTGGGCATGCATCTTTCTGCAGTACATGCGAAGGTGATTCCTCGGACAAGTGAGCCCTTTATATTTGCTAAAGTCGGGTACTTTGAATTTTTCTGGTATCACCACATCAGGGACTAAACCCATTTCCAAAGCGTCTACTTCGAAGGCGTCGAAGCCCTCCACAGCCTTCAGTCTTTCTTCTAAGGCTCTGTACTGATTCATTACCAGTGGGTTGTTCGTAGCTTGGGCACTGGTTGTTTTCAGGGATGCCTGGAGAGCATCTTCTGGGTCATGATCACCGTATTGTAAGTCCAGATAATTATCTGCGTTATTAGTTGGAATTTGTAGGGTATGTGATGCCTCTACTTTCGACGGAGGTGGGATGAATCCTTCAGTATCGATCTCTTGCTGGGCCATGGCGGACTTTTGGGGTCCTTCAGGCTCTTTCCTCAATTGGTGACCGCTTGATGCACCAACGGTTTGGGCTACCTCTTTAAAGGCTACCTTGGGGATTTGATCCTGCCTGTCGATAATGTTCTTCAAAGCTAGAAGAACCTGGCTCAAATCTCCTTTCATTGAGCTTACGTCACCCTTCACCTGATCAAGATCCTCTTTGAACACAGCTTGAGTTTCCTCGATTTGTTCCATTGTTTTCTATTGATGGGCCCTTGTTTGATAAGGAGGCCAAGGATGAGGAGGTCTTCTTTTACTAATGGCTTAACTGGAGAGATTTTCAAAGTGAATGAGTTTTTTTTTCTTTTTTTTAAAAAAAAATAATGACATGCAAATGTTTTATAAATGCATGCGTACAGATGAGGATGTATGATTATGAAATGATTTTTTATTTTAATTGTCTTATTCATCGGGGTATGCATTTATATCCACTTATTAGTTTATTTGGTGACCATCTTAAAAACAGATATGCCTTCGAGTTATGGAAACAAAACGCCTTTATTAAGAGTAACATAATCCAGATATTGAAAAATATTACAAACTGAAATCGAAACTGTTTGCGTAAACATAATAAAAGGAACTAAATCTCCTAAGCGCGTCTGCGGATGTGTGCTCTGAATCCATCAACCATTGCCCGACACAATTGTAGAAAGTCTTCGAAGTCCTTCGGGAGAGGAACCATTACATTCTCTGCATCTTTTAAACTTTTAGGGATATCCTCGATGAGATTGTTGGCTAAGAAGACGAGCTTTTCATATTTTTCTTTGTAGTGCCTGTATTCCTGGTAGAGATGCGGGATTATTTTATGGTTATCCCTCCCTGCCTGGGCGATCTTAGTGTACTGCTCTTCCCAATACATTTTCCACCCCTCATTTCTGTGTAAAGTCTTCGTTGGATGAGAAATTCCTTTTGAAGGCCCTGTAGTTCTAAACATACATGTTCATATTCTCGAGTCCTCTGAGTCAAAAGTTTCTCTGCTTCTATCCTCTCGAGGCGTGCCTTGACCTCTGATTCGTGGTTGTCTTGAAGTTCGGTGGCGAGGTATTTAATTTGCTCTTCTTGATCTAAGGAAACTTGTGCCAGACTTTGAATTTGGGCTCTCAAACTTTCCTCTAGCACCTTATTGTCATGTGTTGCCTTTTCATACCACCTAGACAACCTCCCGATTTCAGCAGCGACTTCTTCTAGCCTCTGGTTGTGGGAATCTAGGTTGAACGTTGCACTTAACAACCCTTAAGTTGTATGTTTTCGTTTGAGACTTTCTTTCTCCAGTTCCTTCTGACTTTTATCAATTTGCTCGTCCTTTGACTCAAGTATAAGCTGCATCTGTTTCTTTTCTTTGGTCAGATTGAGGAGGTCGACTTTCAGTGCTTATTTCTCTTTTTGAGCTTGATTTAAGGCATTTTTTAGATTGTCGACTTCTTCCAAAGACATAGGTGTTACCTCTGGGACCTCTTACTTTTACTCTGGATCTTTCTCGAATGGCAGCTTGATAGTTCGCGCCCTATCCTTGACCCATTTGGTGTGGGGTTCTTTTGCTATGGCATTCTTTCTTTCAGCCTTCCTTTTGTTAACCTTATTCCAGGCCCGAATGACCTTGTTGAGCAACCCTTGGTCCTCTATACCCATATTATGGATGACAAATGGTCAGAGTTGTTCGTCTGAAGGTTTATCTTCCAAAGAATACCCTAGCTGTCGTAGGGCTAGAGTAGGGTTGTAGTTAATACAGCCTCACGACCCAATCAAAGGGACGTTAGAAAAATCCCCACAGGTAATAGTGATGTCACCAATATCCAATTTCCTTGCATACCATAATATTGAGTCTGCAGTGATAGACCTTAATTTCTGTGGCCACTCACATATGGTCAGTTCTGGGATCATATAGTCTTCCTCGTAGAGATGGGTCATGAACCAAGTATATAGAAGCGGGATACAACAACTTAGCGTACCTCTTCTTTTTTCATACATCATATACAGTGTAATAAATGTCGGCAATCAAGGTGGGAGTAGGATCCGTATTAAAGACTTTCGCTCCCCAAAATATGCTAATGGTTGTGGGGTCAATATAATCCACAGTACAAGGAAATAATATTAGGCCAAATACCAACAGCCTTAAACAGTCAACACAGGATTCCCACTCCTTATAATTAGCAAACTCTAGTGCCTTAGCTTCCAGGTATATCCTTTTGATTCCTTGTATCGGCCCTTCTCTTCAGTAATTCTGCATCAACTCAGGATAAGGAATCCCTAGACCTTTTGCCAAAGCTTTGACTTCAATAGTTTGCCCAATACTCACATAGGCCTTTTCTTTGTAGAAATTCTGGATTCTGTCAAATTCTTCCAGAATTGGTGCTAGCTGGAAGTCTTGGAAAGTGAAGCACCTTAGTGGAGGGTCATAAAACTGAATTAGGGTGGAGACTGCATCCATCTGTATTTCTACTTTAGTCAAATCAAGGGTATCCCCATAACGGCGAGTGTACATCTTCAGAGCTCTTTCTGACAGTTTACCTTTTAGCGTTTTGATTTCAGAAAGACCAGGCTTGCAAGCATTGATGCGGACAAGTTGTTTCCCTTTGGCATCCATTATTAAGAAATTCACCAAGAATTTTGATTTTGTTATCTTTTATTTTGTACCCTGTGAATAGGACAGATAAAAGGAACAAACGATGAACATGATATATACATGAATGCAATGAATGTATGGGTGAGTAACGGGATTTTGTGATAAGTACCCTTAGAAGGTAGGTTCCTTAATTTTGACCTGTGGTTAATCTACCCTCCTAAAAGGTGGCTTCCTTAAGGGTGTCATTAATAACACCAGAGAGAAAAGGCACAAGGACCTCCCTTAGGTGGAGCCTCTTTACGGACCGAAACTTTTGTCTCAAAGTCGCGAAAGGTCTCGTCATGAGATTTTGGGTTAAGGCTGTTACAAAGAGACTTGGGTGACCTTCCAAAGTCCTACTCGTCAAGAGGATATCTCTTGATAAGTATTCCTTTTTCGGAAGTTCACCGACTCTAGGCAAAGTCGTCACATAAACTCACAGGGATGATATACCCCCTAAGCTAATAGACGAACCTTCTTTTAAGGTTTATTGGAAACATGCTTTTTGAGATAAAAACCCGCCACATAGCAAATATACAATAATAAATAAATAAAATAGACAAGGAAATATAAAATGCAATAAATAAATTAATGCAAATAAATAAATAAAAATAAAAACCCAAAAAAAGACCTAAAACCTAGGGTTAAGGAGAATCCCCAGCAGAGTCGCCAGCTGTTGCGACCGGTTTTTAAATCAAGAGTCGCCACTATTAGTTTTTATCCTGGGGAAGGGAACCTAACAGAAAACCCTAATGCGCGGACAAAGATTCTAGGTTTCGGACTCTTATTAGACGAAAGGAAGGTGTTAGGCACCTTTCATCTACCTTGTTCACAAGGATATTAGCCCTAGGTTTAAGTTTGGGGAAAACAGTGTTTTAAGTTTTAATTAGCAAGACTTGCCATGATTTTAGATTGCATGCCTACGTATCCTCTTATGAGGAATCAGAGTCTCAATTCGTAGTTTGTATGGGTTGGTGTCTTTTAGAGGGTTTGTAAACATGTTTTGAATCACTTCGCACTCGGTCGGGAGTAGTGATTGTGGAGATTTTGACTAAGTACGCTGTAAGCCAAAATCGGTTTGAAACCCTATTTACAAAAAGACTGTTGATTTGCTTAGTTTTATTGCGAAAAATAATTTAAGATTTGTGGGTACATTTTAAATGTATTAATTGCAAGAATCTTGATTAGTGCATGGTTAAAGAAATTTAATGCAGATAGTATAGAAAATAATATATGCGATTTTCCATGAAAATGATTTATTTTATCATATAGTAATATTTACACATAATAAATAATATTAAAATATAATAATAGAAATTAATAATAATAATTTCTCTAATTATTGATAATTAATAAAATATAAACAAAATACAGTATATATAAAAAATATATATAAAAGAAATAAAAAAAATAGTAATAATTTTGAATAAAACCTGGGGGGTGCAATTTGGATTAGCAAGTAAAAATAAAGGGGTCTTGAGGGGAAGGTAGCAGCCTTGACTGCCAAGATTGCGCCCGCTGAGGACGATCCGGAGGACACCAAGGACTTGAAGACTCTGGCTGAATTACTTGAAGACTTTGGGTGCTACGCGTGTGCCTAGGCGTGCACGTGTGGTCGGGCTTAGGTGAGTCTGTCTTTGTCGACCAACTTGCCGACTGCTCGGTGTTTTCAACTGTAGTATTGTTTTAGCTTTTCAGTGTTCCATGATCGAACGAGTTGTTCCCCTTGTAAGTCCTATAAGTAGTACGCTCTGGTCCCCATTTTCGCGTAGACGCAATAAAGACCTTCCCAGTTCGCTGCAAGCTTACCTTCACGAGATTCTTTGCGATTTCTCTTTAAGACAAGGCTGCCGACCTCGAACTCTCGACGTATGACTTTGGAGTTGTAGCGCATGGCTATTTTTTGTTTGAGCGAGGCCTCTCATAGGGCCGCCCCTGTTCTGATTTCTTCCACCAGATCTAGTTCTTCCCTGAGGGTGATGTCATTCATCTCCTCGTTGAGAGGTGCCTCGGTTCGCCTGGAAGGTTCCTCAATTTCTACGGGGATAACTACCTTTGTCCCGTATGCTATTCGGAATGGAGACTCCCTGATAGACGAGTGTGTGGTTGTTCGGTATGCCCAGAGCATGTTGTGTAACTCTTCGACCCATCGTTTCTTGGTTTCATCCAACCTTCGCTTAAGGCCTCTGAGTATTACCATGTTAGCACCCTCGGCTTGGTCGTTTTTCTGGGGGTGCTCGATCAACACAGAATGTTAGGTCGTATCAAGTTTGGTGACAAAATCATGAAAGGTGTGGTCTGTGAATTGGGTCCCGTTGTCGGAGACTATTTCTTGTGGGATGCCAAAATGAGCCAGGATATTTCTTTTGTAAAAGCGAAGGACATTTTGGGTGGTGATCTTGGCCAAGGCTTCAGATTTTATCCACTTGGTGAAGTATTCGAACGCTACTATTAGATATTTATTCTAATTGGTTCCGACCACGAACGGGCCGAGGAGGTCTAGTCCCCATCGGGCAAAGGGCCAGGGAGAGGAGAGGGATTTAAGCTCGCTAGGCGGAGCTAAATGCATGTCTCTGTGTTGTTGGCATTTATCGCATTTCTTCACGTGCTCTCTTGGATCGTGCTGCATGGTGGGCCTGTAGTATCCTGCCTGTAAGGCTTTCCTTACGAGGGATCTCACGCCCAGATGCTGACTGCCAATGCATTCATGGATTTCGAGAAATACGCATTCTGCTCCGCTTCGATCGATACAATTGAGGAGTGGAATGGAAAATCATCTTTTGTAAACTTTTTCCTCGACCAAAATGTACGAGCAGGCTCTCCGCCTGACAACAGCCGCTTCTTTTGGATCGTCGGGGATTTTTCCCTTAGTGAGGTAATTGTGTACGAGGGTCATCCAGCAATCGCTGTCCCCGATGGAGAATACTCCTAGGGTGGAAGATGGTTGTTGGGTGCTTGGTCGAGGTAGTATCTCTTGTATTACGGATTTATTTCCTCTCTTTCTCTTTGTGCTTGCCAATTTGGATAAGACGTCTGCACAGGCATTGTGCTCGCGGGGGATGTGTTACACGTCCACCGATTTGAACTTCCCTTTTGCCTCCTAGACCAGGGCCCAATATTCGGCGAGTTGGTCATTTTTGACCTGATATTCACCTCGGACTTGAGAGGCAACCAACTGGGAGTTGGTGAAGATTTTTACTTCCTCGGATCCCAGATCTTCGGCCAGTCGCAAATCCACGAGGAATCCCTCGTACTCGGCCTGATTGTTGGAGGTAGGAAAAGATAGAGCGAGGAAGACTTCGAATGGGATCCCCTCTTTTTTTTCCAGTATGATGCCCGCACCGCTTCTGGTCGAACTAGAGGCACCGTCAACGAAGATCGTCGAACGACGCGATCCGTCAGGGCTTGCGGGCGACATCATTTCTTCTATGAAGTCAGCCAAGGCTTGAGCCTTAAGGGCTTTCCTGCTCTCGTACTGGATATCGAATTCAGAGAGTTCCAGGGACCATTTTAACATTCTGCCAGCCATGTCTGGTCTTTCGAGTAGTTGTATAATTGGTTGATCTGTCTGGACCATTATGGTGTGGGCCAGGAAGCAGTGTCTTAGTCTCCTCGTTGTAGTAACGAGAATCAGAGCTACTTTTCGATTTGTTGGTACCTTGCTTCTGGACCTTACAGGGCCTTGATCGTGAAATAAATTGGCCTTTGTCCTTCAGGGGTTTCTCTTATCAGCATCGCGCTTATCACTTCGGAGGTGACGGCCAGATAAAGGTAGAGGACTTTGTCTTTCTCGGGCCGAGATAGGGCGGGCGGACGCAATAGTGCTCTTTTCAAATGAACGAGGGCTTGTTCGCATTCGAGCGTCCATTCGGATGGGGCTTCCTTGCGCAGTAGCTTGAACAAGGGAAGTGTGTGCTGGGCCTATTTCTCCACGAATTGGGAGAGTGAATTCAGCATGTCGTTCAAGATTTGGATGGATTTTTTCGAGGTGGGCATCAGAAATTCAGAGAATGCCCGACATTTTTCGGGGTTTTCCTTGATGCCTCGTTCCGTTAGATAGAATTCAGGGAACTTTCCTGCCCGTACGCCGAAGGTGCATTTTTCTGGATTGAATCGCATCTGACATTTTTGAGCTTGCTCGAACACCTTTTTCAGATGGGCAGCATGGTCGACCTCTTCGGTGGACTTGACGATCATGTCGTCCATATAGACTTTGAGCTTTTCGCTTATCTCGTCGTGAAATACTTTGTTCATCATGCGCTGGTAAGTAGCGCCCGCATTTTTTAGGCCGAATGGCATTATGTTATAGTAATATTTGCCTGACTCGGTCATGAAAGCGGTATATTTTTTGTCCGTTTTTGCCATGGGGATCTGGTTGTAACTAGAATATGCATCCATGAATGATAGTAGTTTGAAACCAGCCGAGTTGTCGACCAGTTTGTCAATATAGGGGAGGGGATATGCATTTTTCGGGCAAGCCCGATTTAGATCAGTATAGTCAATGCACATACGCCATTTTCCATTATATTTTTTAACGAGGACTACATTAGAGAGCTAGGTTATGTACTGGGGTTCAGAAATAAAGTGTGCCACTAGGAGGTCTTTTACAGCTAATTAAGTAGCCTTTGCTTTCACATTCGATTGCTTCCTTCTGTGTTATTCGGCCGCCTTGATGGTAGGATCAATGGTCAGGTGATGGCATGCAACCTCGGGGTATAAATCGGGCATCTCGGCCGCACTCCGGGTGAACAGATCGCCATTTTCCCTTAGGTAAGCCTTGAGTTGCCTTTTCGCCAAGTCGGGGAGGTCCGCTCTGATCTTTACTCCCCTGGTGGGGTCTTCTCTGAGAGGAACTAGCTCGAAGTCACCGTCCAGGATGGGCCGTGCGTGACTTGAGAGTTCGTTGTGACCAATAGAGGAGGTTGATTCTTCGTCCTCGACCATCCTCTCCTTCCCTCTCCTCCTCTGCTCGATCTGGTCTTCCATGGAGAAGCGACTGTCGAGGTCAATGGTGATAACTCTCGACAGCAACCTGGATTCCTCAGAGCTAGAGGGCAGTGTCGCTCCAGTGGTCGACTGAGGTTGGGTGTTGATTGAGCTGAGGCCCTTGGCAGAAGCTTCGAAACACCTCGTGTCTGCTTAGATATCCCCGTGAAGAGTGGCAACCAAGCCATCGGCAGTGTAGTATTTCATCTTAAGATGAACGGTGGAGGGGACCGCGATGAGCTCGATGAGAGTGGATCTCCCGAAGATGCATTGGTAGAGAGATGGGCAGTCTACCACCAAGAATTGGGTCTTGATGGCTCTGGCTGTTATCCCCCTCCCAAAAGTGACGATCAGCTCTACGTGTCCCAATGGCTTCGTGCTGGCCCCGTTGAAACCTTGAAGATCAGAACCCACGTAGGGGTTAGGTGGCTCTCGTTCAGCTATAAAGTGTTGAACAGTTGGGCGTACATGATGTCCACTGAAATGCCCTGGTCAACCAAAATGCGACGCACGTCAAAGTTAGCCATCTGAGCTATCACGAGTAGTGGGATGCTCAAATTTGGGGCTCCTCCCAGTAACTCTTATTTGTAGAATGTGAGGGGGTGGGATCCTCCTCGGAATTTGTCGATCATGGAGTCTATCTTAGAGTTGGCCTCAATGAGTTGGTCGAACCTTCTCTTCACCGATCCAACTGTGTGCTTGTTGAACCCTCTATCGGAAATGATCATGGCTGCAGAGAAGGATTCCCATGGACTATGGGTGGAGAAGTACAGAGGGACATTCTCCATGTCCGGAAAGTAGAAGTCTTACGGTCGTGAGATGCTTAAGGCAATCTGAATGGTGTCGAGGTCGGGGGATTTCTTCCCTTCTTCAACATTCTTGGTCTCTGATGCTTCGTCACGGTCGGCCTCCTTTTTCTTATACTGCTTGAGGTGCCCATCTCTGATCAGTATTTTGATTGAATCCTTGAGATGAATGCAATCTTCTTTGTTGTGGTCGTGACTCTTGTGGAACCTGCAGTATTTGCTCTTGTCGGTTCCTGGCTTTGACGGTGTTTGTCATAGGAAGTGCACCCCGGCTTGCTTGAATTAAGAATTAGCGCATTCGGAAAGAATACGCTCCCTTGATGTTGTCAGAGGGGTCGTGGAAATAATTGGCCGACCCCTTGTAGTCTTTAGGATCACGGGGCATGTTGTGATACGGTGGGAAAGAACTGACTATTTTTTGGAATGCTGGTTTGCGTTTTGCGTTTGTTTTTGCAAAATGTCGCGGTAAGCAAGAGTTGCCACCGACTTTTATTTTATCCAACAAGGAAAGGAAAAAAGCATAGAAAAATTCCTTTTTCGAGATATTTCTCGGGTTCGAGGGGTAGATTATAGAAAGGGAAGGTATTAGCACCCTTTCTATCTGTAGTTATCTACGGGCTCTTAGGTACTTGCTCATATTGTTTTCAAAATTGTTTTCTTTGTGCTTGTGGGTGCATGATAGACTTCGCGTTTGGATCAGCACATGATTACCTGAAGAAAAAATACAAAGAGAAATTTGGAGGACCTGGGATTCGAACCCAGGTCCTGAAGGCGTTTGGATGCACACGTTTACCACTCAGCCATTGTGTTCTAATTGTTAATTATATACAAAATAATAATAATAAAGAAAAACGTATTAATATGCCAGCACAACAAAAACAAGCGCGTTATGGTTTGAATTGGCCACTGGAGAAGCGACACGTCTCTATCTTCTTCCTCACGTCTGTGGCTAAAACTCTGTAACACATATAGCCACGGGCACCGCCTGTCACTAAAGCTTGCGTATACCTATAATCCACTGTGAGCCATGGAAATGAAATCTAAGGGCAAGGTTGTGCTCGTCTCATCGTCCTGGTCACAACCATGCCCTTCTCATCAACCAATATTCCCTGAAAAAGAAATGCCCAAAAACAAACCACGAAACCCTAGATATGGTACTTGGCTTTACAGGTTAGATAAATAAAATTGGATGATGTAGAATGCTTGGAAACTTGATGAGGATCATGAATATGCAAATAGTTTGTACAAAAGATGCAGGAATGAAGATTTGCGAATTCAAGAAAGAAGCGATTTTTTGTGACACTTACAGTGCTTTGTGATGTGGGTGGAGGCTTGCTTGGGATTGGTTCTGCTTTAGTGATCGTCAAGGAATCGATTGAGATCGTTCTTGGCTTCTGAAAACACCTCTAGACACGATTTTGATTTCCAACTTTTTACCACTTTTTTCAAGTTTTGTATTGCCTATTCTTGCAGCCTCTAACCTTTAATTTCGTGTGCCTCTCTTGCTTATGTATGATACAAGGTGTTAGGGTAACAAATATGGATGGAATCCCTCTAAACCAATGCCTTATGATTTGATTTGATTCATCCTTTAAAGCTTGCCAATTTTGTCAAATCTCCATCTTTTTGTACATGATATGCTTGATACGAATTTTGATGATGATCATGATGACAATAAAGACCTGAAACAACCAAAAAGATCTTAGGTAATTAAGGTTTGGATTTAATTTGATTTAATTTGATTTAAAATGAAATAATTTAATAAAAAATCAAATAAAATAATAAAAATAAGATATGGGCTCATGGCTGAAGCTAGGACACGTGTGCAATGTGGCAAGTTCAAATTAAGTGTAAAAGAATGGGCCTATTTGACAAAAATTGACGTTTTGGGGATAGTTGACTTTTGGCAATTTTGCAAAAATGCCCAACTTCAGTAATGCATAACTTCTTAAATTTTGAAATTTTGGAGGTGTTCTTTGACTTTTTAGAAAGCTTGAGATGTCCTCTAACCAACCCTTTTGGTCTCATATCATTTTGATAATCCATGATTAAGTTATAAGCTTTGACAAAAAAGGTGTCTTTGTTGACTTTCAAAAATGACCTATAATGTCCAAATTTATAACTTCTTGTGAGTGCATTTTCTGAACTTGGGGTATGAAGATGTATTGTAGGAAATTGCATCCTATTAAAAATGAGCTTTGGATGGGTCATTTCTCATAAAGTATGATAAAGTTATGCTTGGTCAAAGTTGAGTTGACTTTTCCTACAAAACCCTAATTTAGCAACTTTTGAGTCTTGATGAATCTTGAGCAATCCTTGATGAATCATGATCAACCCTTTATAAAATGATGAAATAACCTTCAAAATGAGAATGTTGGCAAAAAATCTTGAAGTTTGACTATTTGTAGGTCACAGTTGACTTTTGCCCTAGCACAGTCGATTTTTGGACCCTTTAAGCATTTGACTGAGCAAACTTCCTTTGCAAGGCTTGAAATTTGACAGGGATGATCTTGAGAACATATTAGGACATTAGTGAGCATTTGAGGTCATTTAGACTCAAGGATCTTGATGCAACACAAAACCCTAATTTGGGGTTGACTGCCTTAGGAGATAGCTTGACTGTCCAACTCTTGAGCAATCTTGAGTCACTTGGAGATTTTTCTTGCAATGTCTTGAGAAATATGAGAGGGAAAATTTTGGGGTACAACAGCTGAACCTGTTCAATCTTCTTAAACCTGAGGATGTAGATTGGCTTTCGTGCCTTTCGTGATCCTAAGGTGGAAGATGATTGAACATTAGAGTGCCCAGAAATTTGCACTCGCATGAAGTGGTATCAGCCTGGTAATGTCGGGAATGGGCTTATAGATGCCATTTGAAGATTGTTGGTAGGAGGATGGGCTTACAGATGCCATCTGTAGGATCTTCGATCGCATAATAGATTCCTTAGCGAGAACGTGCATACCTGTTGTTGTAGAAGATTCCGCTGGGGAAGTCTAACTTTTGTTGAGATTTAGGAATTTGCCTGTACTTCAATTGAGAGAATGTCTCAGCTGAGTCTTAAGAACCTGTCCATAATTCAACTGGGGGGAAAAATCTTCATCAAGATCTAGGAATTGTCTGGTCTTCAACGTAGTATACCGTTGAGATTGTAGAACTCGTCCACACTATGACGGAGGAAAACATCAAGATCTAGGAACTGTATGGTCTTCAACGTAGTATACCGTTGGGATTGCAGAACTCGTCCACACTATGACGGAGGGAAACATCTTCATCAAGATCTAGGAACTGTCTGGTCTTCAACGTAGTATACCGTTGAGATTGTAGAACTCGTCCACACTATGACAGAGGAAAACATCAAGATCTAGAAACTGTCTGGTCTTTAACGTAGTATACCATTGAGATTGTAGAACTCGTCCACACTATGACGGAGGGAAACATCTTCATCAAGATCTAGGAACTGTCTGGTCTTCAACGTAGTATACCGTTGAGATTGTAGAACTCGTCCACACTATGACGGAGGAAAACATCAAGATCTAGGAATTGTCTGGTCTTCAACGTAGTATATCGTTGAGATTGCAGAACTCGTCCACACTATGACAGGGGGAAACATCTTCATCAAGATCTAGGAACTGCCTGGTCTTCAACGTAGTATACCGTTGAGATTGTAGAACTCGTCCACACTATGACGGAGGAAAACATCAAGATCTAGGAACTGTCTGGTCCTCAACGTAGTATACCGTTGAGATTACAGAACTCGTCCACACTATGACGGGGGGAAACATCTTTATCAAGATCTAGGAACTGTCTGGTCTTCAACGTAGTATACCGTTGAGATTGTAGAACTCGTCCACACTATGACAGAGGAAAACATCAAGATCTAGGAACTGTCTGGTCTTCAACATAGTATATCGTTGAGATTGCAGAACTTGTCCATACTATGATGGGGGGAAACATCTTCATCAAGATCTAGGAACTGTCTGGTCTTCAACGTAGTATACCGTTGAGATTATAGAACTCGTCCACACTATGACGGAGGAAAACATCAAGATCTAGGAATTTTCTGGTCTTCAACGTAGTATACCGTTGAGATTATAGAACTCGTCCACACTATGACGGAGGGAAACATTTTCATCAAGATCTAGGAACTGTCTGGTCTTCAACGTAGTATACCGTTGAGATTATAGAACTCGTCCACACTATGACGGAAGAAAACATCAAGATCTAGGAACTGTCTGGTCTTCAACGTAGTATACCGTTGAGATTATAGAACTCGTCCACACTATGACGGAGGGAAACATCTTCATCAAGATCTAGGAACTGTCTAGTATTCAACGTAGTATACCGTTGAGATTGTAGAACTCGTCCACACCATGACGGAGGAAAACATCAAGATCTAGGAACTGTCTAGTCTTCAACGTAGTATACCGTTGAGATTATAGAACTCGTCCACACTATGAAGGAGGGAAACATCTTCATCAAGATCTAGGAACTGTCTAGTCTTCAACATAGTATACCATTGAGATTATAAAACTCGTCCACACTATGACGGAGGAAAATTGTCGAGATTGAGAACCTTATCTGAAATTCAACCGAGGATAATTCAGTTGAGATTTAAGAACCGGTCGGGTCTTCGAAGTAGCTGAGAACTTTAACTGTATCTTTCCTGAAAGGTAAAGGTCAGTCGTATGTAATGCATGATATATATCAAGTAATGATGTTCTCAAAATAAACGAGATTGTTTTGTATGATGCGTATATGCATGTATCATGATGTATGGACATGTAATGTTTTAGCTTGGGAAAATAAATCCTGGATAGCTGCTGGAGAATAGAGTTGGATTCTTCGCTTTCGCTGGGGCTGGTGAACGAAGATGATTGCAAGAATAAACCTGCAGGAGAAGATAACTCTGTTCGGGAATAAACTGAGAAGGAGATTACTCTGTGGGGAAGAGGTGTTCTGCTGAGGATTCAACCAATAAATTCCGCTGGGGATGAATTACCGTTGCTGGTGATACTGAATCTTGTGGGCTTTTGAATTCTGTTTGTGAGAGGAAAGAACTTCGCTGGGGATGATCTTTCAGTTGTGGCTTCACTAGGGACAACCTTTTGGGCTCTAAATGGGGATAATCCTTTGAGCTTTGTCGGGGACAATCTTCCCTTGAACTCGGTTGGGGATATTTATTTTTATACTCCGTCGGGGACGAACTTTCGGAGTCTACTGGGGATGATTCTGTAACTCCACTGGGGAAGTTTTTTTTAGACTGCGCTGGGAAAATTTTAAATCCACTGGGGATATATTGTATTCTGCCGGGGAATATTCTCATACTCTGTTGGGGAATATTAAGACTGTCGGGGATATTAAGCCTTTTTCAGTGCTGATGGTAGATAAACTCTGCTTGGTGAGAATATTACCGATTCATCCATTCACAGTTGCAAGTCTCAGCTGGGGAGAGTTGTCTTTACTGTCTTACTCAACGGGGAGTGAAAGCATCTTAGCCATATTCTTCAGCTGAATTTACCGTCATACCCGGTGGATAGAGCAACTGTATAGTTAGGACAATTCTCATTACCCCTATTTCTGATATTACCAGTAATCATATTTTTGTTTCGCATGCAAATATTTATGAGCGGCAATTAATGTCAAGTGCATATATCAAAAATGAGCATTGGACGTTCTTTGCAAAACAAAACAGATAAAGGAAAAATAGCTTGAAATTTCTCTGAAAATGAGTTGTATTGATTTTGAAGTTTGGCCTGTAAATCGGCATTTTTGTACAAGAGGCTGACGTCCTAGTAAGAGAACGTCGTCGAACAAATAGAATTTACACAATTTGTGAAAAGAAAACAAAATAGCTATGTGAATAATCCCACTGGGTTTCAACTCTGCTATTGCCCTCATGTCCTCGAGCATCTCATCACTTTGCTACTTGGTTGAAGGTAGATCAGATTGATTAGTGCCGTCCGAGCTTGATAGTCAATACCGAAGTCTGGATGCAAGGTGATCCAATGAGACATAGTGTTACGCTTTATTCCCTAATTTTTTCCTGGACCGCCCTTTCGGGTTTTCAGTCCACCGGGATACCCTTTTTTGCCCAAGCCTCCTTTTCAGGTTTTCGACTTGCCGGGTGTACAGATTTTTCATTTTCATCCCTTATTTTTTCCCGAACCCTTTTGGTTCACCGGGAAGCCCTTATTTTTGCCTAGGCCAGTCAACCTAGAGGGTCTTTGATTATGCGTAGTATTTTTTCACTATGTCTGCGTTGACGGGGTAAGGAAGGTCGTCACCATCCATGGTGGTTAGAATCATAGCTCCTCCTGAGAAAATGTTCTTAACCACAAATGGCCCTTCGTAAGTAGGGGTCCATTTTCCCCTGGGGTCACCTTGAGGTAGAATAATGCGTTTGATTACCAGATCCCCAACTTGATACTCTTGTCGTCTAACTTTCTTGTTAAATGCCTTGATCATCCATTTTTGATACGTCTGACCATGACAAATAGCAGTAAGTCTCTTTTCGTCGATTAGGTTCAGCTGATAAAGCCAAGTCTGAATCCAGTCATCTTTGCTCAAACCTGAATCCTTCATAATCCGAAGAGAGGGTATCTGAACTTCAATGGGCAAGACTGCTTCCATGCCATATACCAAGGAATAGGGGGTTGCCCCTGTTGACGTCCGTGCTGAGGTACGATACCCATGAAGAGCAAATGGTAACATCTCGTGCCAGTCTTTGTATGTCATCGTCATCTTCTGCACAATCTTCTTAATGTTCTTATTAGCCGCTTCTACAGCCCCATTCATCTTCGGCCGGTAAGGAGAAGAGTTGTGATGTTGTATCTTGAACTGCTTGCAAAGCTCGGTGATCATTTTGTTGTTGAGATTGGTACTATTGTCCGTAATGATCCTCTCTGGTACACCGTATCGACAGATCAGATTGTGCCGAATGAACTGTGCCACGATGTTCTTGGTTATTGTAGCAAAGGAAGCTGCTTCAACCCACTTTGTAAAGTAATCAATTGCTACCAGGATGAAACGATGCCCGTTGGATGTTGTAGGTCTGATCTCGCCGATCATATCAATGCCCCATATTGCAAAAGGCCAAGGTGTCGTCAAGATGTTTAGAGGAACTGGAGGTATGTGCACCTTATCAGCATAGACTTGGCACTTGTGACAGGTCCGAGAATGTTGATAACAGTCGGCTTCCATTGTGGACCAATAATATCCTGCCCGTAGGATCTTCTTTGCCATGGTATGTCCACTGGAATGAGTTCCGAAAGTACCTTCATGTAATTCTGCCATGATTCTGTCTGCCTCATTCTTATCCACACATCGTAGTAAGGTCGAATCATGGTTACGCTTGTAAAGGATACCATTGCTGATGAAAAACTCCGCTGCGAACCTCCTCAGAAACTTCTTATCATTAACAGATGCACCCTCGGGGTATTCCTGAGCTTCAAGATACCTTTTCACCTCATGAAACCAGGGTTTTTCTGTTACCTCTTCAGTCTCAATGTCTCAACAATGTGTAGGTTCGTCCAATCTTTCAATGATAATCCGGGGAGCTTCGTTGTCCTAATTGACTTTGAACATAGAAGAAATTGTAGCCAGCGTGTCCGCCAACTGATTCTCCTCTCTAGGGAAGTGTTCAAAGGTTATCTCTTCGAAGTGCGGAAGCAACGTCAACACATACTCCTTGTAAGGAATAAGATTTGGGTGTTTCGTATCCCACTCGCCTTTGATATGACTGATCACGAGAGTGGAATCTTCGAAGACACTTAGAAGCTTAATCCTTAGGTCAATTGCTGCTCGAAGACCCATGATGCACGCCTCATACTCCGCCATATTATTGGTGCAGTTGAAACATAGTCGGGCGGTGAACGGAGTATGAGAGCCTTTAGGAGATATGATCACGGCTCCAATACCATTACCCAAAGTGTTTGAAGCTCCATCAAAGTACATAGACCATCGGGATCCTTCCTCGGGTCCTTCATCCGGTCCAGGTGTCCTACAGTCAATCACGATCATGATAATCTCATCCGGGAATTCAAAGTTCATAGACTGGTAGTCATCCACTGCCTGATGTGCCAAATGTTCTGCCAACACACTTCCCTTAATTTCCTTTTGGGTCGTATATTGGATGTCATACTCAGTCAAGATCATCTGCCATCTTGCTATTCTTCCGGACAAGGCAGGCTTCTCGAAGATATACTTGATTGGATCCATCTTTGATATCAATAGAGTAGTGTGAGTCAGCATATACTGTCTCAGCCGGCGAGTAGCCCATGCCAAAGCGCAGCAAGTTTTCTCAAGCAACGAGTATAGGGTCTCGTAGTCGGTAAACTTTTTGCTAAGGTAATAAATAGCATGCTCTTTTCGGCCAGACTCGTCATGCTGCCCCAGCACACACCCCATTGAGTTGTCGAGTACTGTCAAGTATAGGATCAAATGTGTTGTACCCCAAAATTTGCCCTCGCATCTTACCACCAGCAATCTCAGCTTTAGGCGTTTCATGACTTTTCAAACTGGCTCAAGAATCGGACAAACGGACTTTTCTCGTCAGTCAAACAAAAATTAGGGTTTTATTGATTTTTAGGACTCTGGATGGCTTCAAATAATTGGCTTAGGGTTTTGGTTGATTCTGGCTCAATTGCGATCAGGCGAATGTTCGTTGGCATTTAATCAGGAATTAAGGTTTTGTGGGCATATTCTCAGAAGGATTTAAATTCCACAACACTTTGCAGTTTATTCCGAGATTCGGGTTAAATTCGCATTGTTTTGATTTAATCAGTAAAAGAGGCAGTTGGTTTGAATTCATGTTGTTTTGTTTGAGCCAGTCAAAAGAAATACGCAGTTTGGATTTACAGTGTTTGTTGAAAATCAGTGAAAAGGGAATGCGCCTGATCAGTGTTTTGAGTAACTGTTGATTTGCTTTGGAGATACCAGGTTTAATTGATCAATTACTAAGACATTGTTTTATTTAAATTATTTATTATTCTAAATTAAGTGATTGAAATTTATTTTTCAATTATTTTAATTCAAAGAGTTTTAAATAAATAAATAAACAATAAAGAGAAAAACAGAATTAATCGGATAATGGAAACTTTTATTTATTCTTAAATTAACTGTACAATTATTGTTTATAATTTAATTACAAACAATGGTTTTACATTAATTTAAACATTAAATAAAAAGAAAAACTATCCTATTTTTCTAATTCTTCAGTCTTCATTTAGTACCCCTCCATCCATTTTTATTCGTCTGCAAAAGAAAAAGAGAAAAGTCAAAAAGCAGATAAAATAATAAACGACAGAAGAAATTCATCATTAAGGGCCACTGATTGGGATCAGTTAACCCTCTCTGCAAATCACGGGATTTCTCCCGGTTCACAAAGAGGGAAGAATTTTTATGCAAAGTTGAGAAAAATGCAAAGTGTCAAAAATACCTAAGTTCAAAATGTCAAACTGCACAAACTCAATCCCAAGTTCAAACCAAACTGAAAAAAGCCAATATTCTACTTTATGTCACAAAGGCCAAAAGTACAGTTTACTGTCAAAATGCCAAAAGTCCACTCAAAACTGTCATGAAGAGGATTTGGCAAAGGTATAGAAAGTTCAAAATGCCAAAGTCTACAAAAGCTGTCAAAAGAAAAGATAAAATATGCAGAGGAAAGTTATGCAAGCAAGCAAGACACTTTCTTCTCATCATTTCCCAATGGCCACTTTCAGAATTAAAAGTACAGTAGAAAACATATTTTAACATATTTGACTGTACTAGAAGAAAGAGAGATAAAGAAGAATGCGGGTTTCTAGGATTTAGGCAGGCATAGATAGGAAGAGAAACCAATACAAACTGATATACAAAAACCTGCATATGCAAGCTAAACACATGACCTGCTGGACCAAAACCTGCATATGCAAGCTAAACACATGACCTGCTGGACCAAAACCTGCATATGCAAGCTAAGCACATAACCTGCTGGGGAAGAACCTGCTACCTCAAGCAATAACCATAACCTGCATTAGGTTTATTTCAAAAAAACCTCATCATACTTGTTAAGGCCATCAACCAGAAGCCAAACCATTAACCTACAAAAGAACCTGCTAAGCATAGAACCTGCTAAGCATTTTAAAAACCAGCCTCATAACCTGTCAAGCCAATAAACCAGTTAACCTGCAAATGGCCTGAAAACCCAAAGCCAGAACTGATAAACACTAAACCTGCCTAAGCTCTGAAAGCAAGCCTAAAGCATAAACCTGCTTAAACCATCAAAACTTCATAACCTGTCAAGGCCAAGTCTGCACCTGCCTAACCCAGCAATACATGGCCTAAAAAACCCTTACCTACTGTTAAACAAAAAACTGCATTTCTAAAACCAGTCCAGAACCTCAAACCTCATAACCAACACAACCTGTCAAACACCAAAAGCCTGCCTACTGTCAAGAACAGATACAAGAAGCATAACCTGTAAGCATACCTGCCTGAAGCCTAGAAGCAACAACTGAGAAGTAGAAACCTCACAAAGCCTCAAGACAACCTTGCCAAGAATCAGAAGGGGTGCAAACATAGGATTCAAGCTTCAAAGCCCTCAGAACTCGAAGAGTTCATCACAGGGACGTTCATAAAACAACAAAAGCATTCAATTCAAAATCAACATAGGCAAACCTCAAACAACACCATCATGGGCCATTAAACAAACTCAACAGCTTCAAGGGTAAGCTCAAAGCAACAAGTCAGAAGAAGAGGAAAAGCAACAAGCGTTCAAGGCAATAAGCATACAAAAGCTCAAGGCAACAAGTCAGAAAGAGAAAGATAACCAACCCTTAAAGCCCTCAGAATACATCATCATAGGGCAATATTCAAGGCACAAAGATAAAGAGTACCAGGAAAACTCAAAGAGTTCATCATCACGTGTATCCTCCACCGTCGAGCCTCCTAAGCACCTCCGTTTTCTCCCTCTCCTCAGTCAAGGTAAAACGTCTCCCTCTTCATCCATGTTACATAAGCCAAGTCAAAAACTTAATCAAACAAGCAGAAAATCACAAGCATGCAAGAACTAAAAGAAACCCTAACAAAATAAGAAAGCGAATGATACCTTAGATCTAGTGCCCTAATACTGTCGTTAGAGGGAAGAAGGCGCGATGATGCTGGTGGCTCTGTGGTGGAAGATTGCACTCAGGAACGGAGAAGAGGACGAACAAACACGAACGCCGCCGCTGCCTCGCCTAAACCTAAAATTTTTCCCCAACTGAAACGAAACCATCTAACCCTAAAAATGCTTGTTTCACTCGCTGGGCCTTGCCCGTTTCAATCACGCCTGAGGCCCATTCAACTAACATAAACCCCTCTTCATAAAACAAACGTTATCATCTTATATTAATTAACCACTTTTTTTTTACTTAATGCTAATTGCATTCTATTATTATACTAACAATTTTTTTTTTTTTTTTTACAAACATAATTAAATAAAAAAATACAAGGTATGACAATATTACTTTAATACAAAAAAATATATACAAAAAAATATATACTTAAAAACATATTTCTTATATACATGATTTAAATTCTAAATACTTTAATTAAAATATTTCTTGTACATAAATAATAAAATACTTTTTGACACCATGTAATTAAAATCGAAAACTTTTTCCCTTTCTTTTAATAAAATATACTTTTGTACATAACAAATGAAAAATACTCTTTTTTTGTATACATAATTAACACCTAGAAATATTTTCTTAAAACATCATTTTCATAATTTAATTAGAATTTAAAACATTCAATTAAAACATTTTCTTTTGTACATATTAAAAAATACAAGACCAATTAATTAAATAGACGTTTAATTTTTCTTTAGGTCAAAACAAATACCTAACAATACCTTCTTAAATTCATATTGTCGCACATGTAAATAATCACTTACACAATACATCTCACACTTACACAATACATTCACATAGCTCCTATACATACTTGTTTATCTTATACATTGATATTCGTTATTTACATTTGATCGCAAATTCGATTTGGTTGTAACTTATTGGATAATATAAGTCTCATCCCCATTTGTGAACATTGTACCCCCACTCCCGGATACTATTTTGTAATAGCGTAGACTTTACATTTTCGCAATTTACCGCTTTCAATTATACCATGGTTAGACCTAGGGTTTGCATGTACATAAAATCAAACGCTAGATAACCTAATACAAGACAAATACATGAAATCAATACACAATCACACTTGCACCCTCTAGGGTAATCCCACATGTTGCCTCCCAAAATGGGCCAGGCTTGCACGTCGAGTATCTTTGGCAAAACAAATTCAAATGATCATAAGTCCCTCAAAATGTTGCCTAAACGGAATGATCATAGTCCCCTCAAAGCAAATTGCCAAAGACACTTGGCACCATTGCATTCATGGTCCATACGATGACCCGTGCCCATCCCGAATAAACTTCCTAAACGCAAGATTGTCCATCAAATTCAATGGTGGAACAAAATTGTTAAAAAAGGGTTAAAACATAACAAAAACCTTTTAGTACAATAGGGTAGACAAAACTCTTAGTTACTTGAGATCAATTTGCAAAAAACGCTTGCCTTCTTTTCAAAAACCACAATCCACAACACTTTCAAACAAACTCTCAAAAACATTTGAAACATCTTTTCGAAAAGATCCACACTTTTGTAAAACACTCAAACATGAGTCAAATACATTGGTCGCCTAAGACAAGGCATCTCTTCAAAAACTTTTTCAAAACACACACACACACACACCATTTTCAAGAAATCGAAAATCAAGGCAAGTGATCTAAAAAACCAAGTAACTAAGAGCCCATGGATAACCATGGATGAAAAGGGTGCTAATACCTTCCCTTTTCATAATCTACCCCCCGAACCCACGAAATATCTCAAAAGGTTTTTGCTGTGCTTTTTTAACCTTTCCTTTAGGATAAAATAAAAAGTCGGTGGCGACTCTTGCTCAACCGCACAAGTGCGAATACGAACGCAAAACACTAGTCAGTTCTCCCACCGTATCACAAAATGTATCCCTTCAACTGGCGGCACAGAATAGGTGGCTCTTGGAGATACTCTTTAATCCTTTCGAAAGCGTCCTGGCATTCATCGTTCCATCTTACCACTTGATCTTTCTTCAGTAATTTGAAGATTGGCTTACAAGTAGCAGTCAGGTGCGAGATGAATCGGGCAATATAGTTCAGACGTCCCAGAAAGCCTCTGACTTCTTTTTCTGTCCGGGGAGCCGGAATTTCCTGTATAGCTTTCACCTTTGCAGGATCCACTTGAATACCTTTATCGCTTACAACGAAACCCAGCAGCTTACCAGATCTCACCCCGAAGGTGCACTTGTTCGGGTTTAACCTTAGCTTGTACAATTTCAACCTGTCAAATAACTTCTGAAGGTGGTCGAGATGCTCTTCTTCAGTCTTAGATCTTGCAATCATGTCGTTGACGTATACCTCAATCTCGTGATGGATCATGTCATGAAACAAAGAAACCATGGCACGCTGATACATTGCCCCAACGTTCTTCAATCCAAAAGGCATGACTTTGTAGAAAAAGGTACCCCATTGAGTAACAAAGGTTATCTTCTCCATGTCTTCGGGGGCCATTTTAATCTGATTATAACCGGAGAAACCATCCATAAAGGAGAATACCTTATGCTGAGCGGTGTTGTCAACCAGAACATCGATATGAGGCAGAGGGAAATCATCCTTTGGACTCGCCCTGTTCAGATCCCTATAGTCGACACACATCCGAACCTTACCATCCTTCTTCGGCATAGGAACCACATTGGCAACCCACTGCGGGTAAGAAGTAACTGCTAGAAAACCGGCGTCAAATTGTTTCATAACCTCATCCTTGATTTTCTCAGACATCTCTGGGCGCATTCGGCGGACCTTCTGTTTTACTGGAGGACAGTCTTCCTTGGTAGGCAGGCGGTGAACCACAATATCGGTATCCAACCCAGGCATATCTTCATAAGACCAGGCAAAGATCTCAACGTAGTCACGCAGCATCTGAATCAACCGTTGCTTAACACTAAGCTCCGGATTTGCCCCAATCTTGACCTCTTTCTTGTCTACCTCTGTACCCAGATTTACTGATTCCATAGGCTCTTCATGCGGCTGAATAACCCTCTCTTCCTGAAGTAATAGTCTAGCAAGTTCAACAGGCACTTCGCAATCATCTTCACCTTCGTCTTCGGCTAAGTTGATCGGACTTTTGAAGTCATAACTGGCAGTATCAGAATCTTTACCAGTGAGATCCAGAGTGGATGTAGACCTATATATGTGAGTGTGTGTAAAATAGATGTTTTGCAATATGTAATAAAAGAAAAACAAGGAGCGCAAAATTTGAAATGCAAGAAAACGTCCAATGCTTTTATTAATGATATATGAAAATGACACACATAAAGCCCTCACAAATGAAACCACAGTGCTCCGGGTAAGACACCGGGCCATAGAGTTTAAAACATTGTCTGTTACAAATTCAAAACAAAAAGTCTCATTACTGGGTAATAACAGAAACGGGCATAGAATCCTTCGTTGTCCAATTGCTTAATCCACCATTGGCAGTTGGGTACATCCAGCTGTCAATATCAAACTCTTCATCATCGTCATCCCCGATAGCATTCACCCCTGTGTCTTGTTTAGGCTTTTCTGGTGCTCCGAACTCGATCTCCTTAGCATCAATCAAGTCTTGTACTTTGTTCTTCAAAACCCAACAATCATTTGTATCATGCCCCGGGCTATCAGAGTGAAAAGCGCAGCGGGAATTAGGATTGTACTTTGGTGATGTAGTGTTGGGATTCTACGGGGCCTCTTTTGGAATCACTAGATTGGTTTTCAATAACTGTGGCAGAATCTGAGATAAAGTCATGTTGAGCTGAGTGAATTGCCTTCGCGGTCTCTCGGCCTTTTGCTGATTGTTGTGCTGAGGAGCACTAGCAGGTCTTGAAATAACAACCGCATTAATAGCTTGGCGGCGTTCAGGTCTATTCTGGATTTTCGAACTGTAAACAGCACTGGACTCCTTCTTAAAAGGCTTATTCTCGGTGCCTGATGAAGCACCCTTCTATATTTTACCAGACTTAATACCAGCCTCAATCCTTTCCCCGGTCATAATCAGCTCCGTAAACCCGAACGAAGAACTTCCAATCAGATGGTTGAAATACAGACCAGACAAGGTCCTCAGAAACATATCAACTAACTCCCTATCAGCCAAGGGTGTTTGCACTCTTCCAGCGAGATCCCTCCACTTCTGAGCATAATCTTTGAAACCTTCGCCTGCACTCATTGACATACCCTGGAGTTAGGTACGCGTGGGAGCGAGGTCGGCATTGTATTGGTACTGCTTGTAGAAAGCAGCAGCCAAGTCTTCCCAATTACGGATGCTAGCTCCTTCTAACTGGTAAAACCATTCAAGCTGAGTCCCTGAGAGACTGTCTTGAAAGAAGTGGATCCAGAGATTCTTGTCAGCGGTGTATGGCTGAATCTTTCTAACATACGACCGGAGATGCAGTTTTGGACAAGAAACCCCGTTGTACTTAGCAAAGGCTGATGCTTTGAATTTGTGGGGGATCACCACCCCAGATGATAGACCCAGATCACCAAAGTCCAGACTAGGCACTTTCTGAACTTCCATCGCACTCAACCGGTCTTCCAGTTGCTTGTATCTATCCTCAGCCGGAGGATACTGGTCTTCGTCGAAGTCCGTCTCGTTGTCTGAAACCACAGGGCTAGGAGCCCTCCTTTCTTCCTGACTATCTTTCCCTCCAGATGAGGTGGTCAAATCAACTTCATCTCGTAGCCTGTTTCCAAACCTGTGGCCCATGTTAAACAGGACCGTCTTCTTCTTCTTCTTCTTCTCTTTCAAGATAAGGGTCTTCAGATCTTGCTGACCCTTAGCTAGATTCATGAACAACTCTTGGAATTGGGCATTTTGAGCCTGCAGAGCCTTGATTGCTTGTTCAGTTGATGGTTCAGAAGACATGATGCTGAAATAAACAGCGAAGAAGATGAGAAAAACCTGTAGCGGTACCTGTTATGAGGTGCATGGAATGAAATGCGTATGATATGATTTCAAAGACATCGAGAGATTCAAATTCGTAAACAAGAAATGAAGCACACTTTTATTAGATAAACTTGAAATTCAATTGTTCCACAAATTGCCCTTAAGGCGTTACAAAAAAGGAAATACTGAAAAGTAAATAAAAACGGGAAATAATCAAAGGACATCGGCGCTCCCATGGTCATTTGCCTTTAGTGCTGACATAGTCGTTGATGATTTGCTCCCTCTCCAGCTGCCTAGTCAACTTCTGGATCTTTCGCTCTTGCTCGTGATACTTTTCTCGGTAAGTATCCCGCTCTTCCCTTAGCTGCATCCAGGACCTCTTTAATGCCCCAATGTCAGTAGGCATGTAAGGGTGTAAGATATTAGGAGGAACCCCTTCCTCATCAACAACTTCAACAATAATAGGTAAGACGGCTTCATAGGGCATTCCCAGCTTTTAGGCACGTATGCGAGCCCATCAGAGATATGGTTCCATTGGTAGAGAAGTCTTCGCACACAGCTCGTGTGGATCAGATATGTGTACTATATCCCAAGCCCTTATGAATCTGCAGCGTTGCTCGTCACTGCCCCCTTGGAAATCAAAGATTATATTAGGCATTAGCAGCTCATGGGGTCCTTCCCTTCTGGCTCGCCCAAACTGACGTAAGGCCAAACATGGATTGTAAGTAATTCCTCCATTGGTTCCTATCAGTGGAACATTGGGGTATTCCCCACAACGATCAATAACGGCCACCTCGTCCATACCTTTAGCAGTCCAAATGATGTCATTGTGAGAGAGAGACATAATCCGGTAGGCCCAGCCCATGCCTTCTTTGTTCTTCAGAACTGATTTGGGGAGGTGAGAAATAAACTACCTCGCCAATAATGGAGCACAGCACATCAAGGTTCCCCACTTCCGAGCAGTACGGGCATAAAGCTGATGAAGAATGTCACCCAAGAGAGTGGGTATAGGATTACCAGAGATGAAGATTTTTACCGCATTCACATCAACAAAGGAGTCAGAGTTAGGAAACAATACCAAGCCATATATCAGAAGAGCCAGAATATCTCCGAATGCCTGGAAGTCTAGACTATCCCAGAAATGATTAGCCTTACCAACCAAGAACTTAGTCAAAAAGCCCTTTGCTCCACTACGAGTTTCCCAATTAGCCATTACCTCAGCCTTTGTCAGATGAAGGGCTGAAGCAATCTCTTCCAGCCTAAGGATCTTCTCCCAACCTGTAAACGGGGTCTGCTCCAGAATAGAGATACCGAGCAGATCAGAGAACTCTTCCAAGGTAGGGACCAACTGGTAGTCCTGAAAAGTAAAGCAATGGTACAATGGATCAAAGAACTGGACTAGGACATTCATCATCTGCTCGTCCAATTTAGAGGTGACCAAACCAAGAAGATGCCCATGTCTTCTGATGAAGGAAGTAGTATCTGACATTTTTGCAACCATCTCTTTAAGCATAGTGGGAACCTGGACAAAGTTGATCCGGATGGTATTTCTATGCATGGGTGCCATGACCTACAAAACAGAACAAAGATGAATCCCTCCTGTCTTTGAAATAGGTTAGTCCAATGCAAGATGTATGCAATGTTATGATTTCATGATGTCATGATAGAAAGCACACCACAAGTATCCACAAATAGCAAACATGGTAAAGGCACACAAGTCACACACAGAGCCCTTAGATTTCAGGCTGGCGAGGAGCTTAGGTACTACCCTCTTTCAGTTCAGTTGGTTCAAACCTGTCCTAAAAATAGTAACCGGGTTCTAGAGGATCTCAATATCACTGACTACCCTCAATCGGTCATAATTCCAGTTTAGCAACCTTTTCTTGCAGCCGGAATCATCGCGAGAGTTTAGTCTCAATGAGTGTAGCATACTACTCCTGTTCTATGGCCAAGTTGGTCAATTTAAAGGTTCTAAAGTCAGTATGTGTTTAATGACCCCTTAGCAGACCCATATTCTCCTCGTTGCGCCACAAGGGATATCGGTACATACTAAAGTGCCACACCAATGTAGCTACTGCTTCAACCGTATCGGTCTATGTCGTACAGTTCCCTCACGGTTTATTACTACTTACCTAAAGGGTATCCCCCAGATCCGGGTTAGGATCTATAGTAACTCCGATTCAACCCATAAAGATAAAGCATACAAATCAAGCAATTGAAAACATTATGAACTATTCCTAAGGTACACCTCACTTATAAGCATCCTCAGCAGAGTCACCAGTTCTGTGATACGGTGGGAAAGAATTGACTGTTTTTTGGAATGCTGGTTTGCATTTTGCGTTTGCTTTCTCAAAATGTCGCGGTAAGCAGGAGTCACCACCGACTTTTATTTTATCCAACAAGGAAAGGAAAAAAGCACAGAAAAATTCCTTTTTCGAGATATTTCTCGGGTTCGGGGGGTAGATTATAGAAAGGGAATGTATTAGCACCCTTTCTATCTGTAGTTATCTACGGGCTCTTAGGCACTTGCTCATATTGTTTTCAAAATTGTTTTCTTTGTGCTTGTGGGTGCATGATAGACTTCACGCTTGGATCAACACATAATTACCTGAAGAAAAAATACAAAGAGAATTTTGGAGGACCTGGGATTCGAACCCAGGTCCTGAAAGCGTTTGGATGCACACGTTTACCACTCATCCATTGTGTTCTAATTGTTAATTATATACAAAATAATAATAATAAAGAAAAACACATTAATATGCCAGCACAACAAAAACAAGCGCGCTATGGTTTGAACTGGCCACTGGAGAAGCGACACATCTCCATCTTCTTCCTCACGTTCGTGGCTAAAACTCTATAACACCTATAGCCACGGACACCGCCTGTCACTAAAGCTTGCGTATACCTATAATCCACTGTGAGCCATGGAAATGAAATCTAAGGGCATGGTTGTGCTCGTCTCATCGTCCCGGTCATAACCATGCCCTTCTCATCAGCCAATTTTCCCTGAAAAAGAAATGCCCAAAAACAAACCACGAAACCCTAGATATGGTACTTGGCTTTACAGGTTAGATAAATAAAATTGGATGATGTAGAATGCTTGGAAACTTGATGAGGATCATGAATATGCAAATAGTTTGTACAAAAGATGCAGGAATGAATATTTGCGAATTCAAGAAAGAAGCGATTTGTTGTGACACTTATAGTGCTTTGTGATGTGCGTGGAGGCTTGCTTGGGATTGGTTCTGCTTCAGTGATCGTCAAGGAATCGATTGAGATCGTTCTTGGCTTCTGAAAACACCTCTAGACACGATTTTGATTTCCAACTTTTTACCACTTTTTTCAAGTTTTGTATTGCCTATTCTTGCAGCCTCTAACCTTTAATTTCGTGTGCCTCTCTTGCTTATGTATGATACAAGGTGTTAGGGTAACAAATATGGATGGAATCCCTCTAAATCAATGCCTTATGATTTGATTTGATTCATCCTTTAAAGCTTGCCAATTTTGTCAAATCTCCATCTTTTTGTACATGATATGCTTGATACGAATTTTGATGATGATCATGATGACAATAAAGACCTGAAACAACCAAAAAGATCTTAGGTAATTAAGGTTTGGATTTTATTTGATTTAATTTGATTTAAAATGAAATAATTCAATAAAGAATCAAATAAAATAATAAAAATAAGATATGGGCTCATGGATGAAGCTAGGACACGTGTGCAAAAAATGGGCCCATTTGACAAAAGTTGAAGTTTTGGGGATAGTTGACTTTTGGCAATTTTGCAAAAATGCCCAACTTCAGCAATGCATAACTTCTTCAATTTTGAACTTTTGGAGGTGTTCTTTGACTTTTTAGAAAGCTTGAGATGTCCTCTAACCAACCCTTTTGGTCTCATCTCATTTTGATATTCCATGCTTAAGTTATAAGCTTTGACAAAAAATGTGTTTTTGTTGACTTTCAAAAATGACCTATAATGTCCAAATTTATAACTTCTTGTGAGTGCATTTTCTGAACTTGGGGTATGAAGATGGATTGTAGGAAATTGAATCCTCTTAAAAATGAGCTTTATATGGGTCATTTCTCATAAAGTATGAGAAAGTTATTCTTGGTCAAAGTTGAGTTGACTTTTCCTACAAAACCCTAATTTAGCAACTTTTGAGTCTTGATGAATCTTGAGCAATCCTTGATGAATCATGATCAACCCTTGATCAAATGATGAAATAACCTTCAAAATGAGAATGTTGGCAAAAAATCTTGAAGTTTGACTATTTGTAGGTCACAGTTGACTTTTGCCCTAGCACAGTCGATTTTTGGACCCTTTGAGCATTTGACTGAGCAAACTTCCTTTGCAAGGCTTGAAATTTGACATGGATGATCTTGAGAACATATTAGGACATTAGTGAGAACTTTAGGTCATTTGGACTCAAGGATCTTGATGCAACACAAAACCCTAATTTGGGGTTGACTGTCTTAGGAGATAGCTTGACTGTCCAACTCTTGAGCAATCTTGAGCCACTTGGAGATTTTTCTTGCAATGTCTTGAGAAATATGAGAGGGAAAATTTTGGGGTACAACACATGTCTTCCCGTTTCTTCTCCCCACGACGGGATGTCGAGGACTTGTCATTCTTTGAGGGTTTGGCACTCTCTCTGTGCCTGGATTCCTGGGCGATGTTGGTCGCTTCTTTCTCCTCGTATTGTATGTACGCCTGGGCCTTTAGGAGAAGGGAATCGAGTGTGGCTGGTGTTTCTATGCCCACGGCCTTGGAAAAGTCTCTTCGGGGACGGAGCCCGCGCTTGAGTAGGTATTTCTTCATATTGTCCGTTGTCGAGACATTCAATATATGCACGCAGAGACTCGTCCCTGCCTTGTATTATTTCTTTGAGTGAAGCTTCTGATTTAGGGTTTAGGTGGGAGGTAGTGAAATGCCTTGAAAATATTCTCCCGAGTTGTTTCCACGAGGTGATAGATTCATCGAGCAAACTTTTGTACCACGCCATTGCCCCCTTCCTAAGAGTGGTCGAGAAGAGTCTGCATTTGATGGATCCCCTGACCCCTCTGTAGTCGAGGATGGCATCGATGTTCTCGATGTGCTCGTCAGGGTTTGTTGTTCCGTCGTAGGTCCCTAGAGTGGGCGGCTTCTCCAGGCCGACAGGGAGCGGAGCTTCGGTGATCTCTCTTGATAGCAGGCCACAAGGCTCGTCATCCTCTCTATTGACGGGAGATGGAGAAGGAGAGTGATAGTTTCTCCTCTGTCGGTCGTGACGATCTCGTCGGGGGAGAGGCTCCTTCATTTCTGCTTCAGCTCAGGAGAGGGCAGTCGAGCTCGGCTCAGGCCAAAGTTGCTCTGTCTCCCGCTGCTGTTTCCTCGAAGGTGAAGAGACCTCAGCCTGAGGGGAGCGTTGACCTTACCGGGGAGACGGGAAAAAGGACTTATGTTCTACCTCCTTGCTGGCTGGAGAGGTCTTTTTTCGAGGGCGCAGCTCTCCGTCTTCCTCCGGCTGAATCTATCCTCCTCGAGGGAATGAGTCGTCCGAAGAAGAGGACGACGCTAGCTCAAGATGCGGGTGGTTTGATGCGGATCTTGGAGATGGTTGTTGCGTACACTGAGGGGAGTTCATCCAAGGAGATAGAAATGAAAAATCTTCGGGCCAAGCTGGCGGCGACCTAGAAGGCCTTGGTCAATAAATACAAAGCCCTAAAGTTGGCTGAGGAAGAATCGGGGAAGTTATCCGAGGAGCGCAACGCTCTTATGCTTGAGAGGGAGAGTCTTGAGGGGAAGGTAGCAGCCTTGACTGCCGATATTGCGCCCACTGAGGACGAGCCGGAGGACACCAAGGACTTGAAGACTCGGACTGAATTACTTGAAGACTTTGGGTGCTACGCTTGTGCCTAGGAGTTCACGTGTGGTCGGGCTTAAGTGAGTCTGTCTTTGTCGACCAACTTGCCAACTACTCAGTGTTTTAAACTGTAGTATTGTTTTAGCTTTTCAGCATTCCATGATCGAACGAGTTGTTCCCTTGTAAGTCCTCTAAGTAGTACACTTCGGTCCCCATTTTTGCATAGACGCAATAAGGACCTCCCCAGTTTGCTGCAAGCTTGCCTTCGCGAGATTCTTTGCGATTTCTCTTTAAGACAAGGCTTCCGACCTCGAACTCTCGACGTATGACTTTGGCGTCGTAGCGCATGGCTATTTTTTGTTTGAGCGAGGCCTCTCGTAGGGCCGCCCCGTTCTGATTTCTTCCACCGGATCTAGTTCTTCCCTGAGGGTGATGTCATTCATCTCCTCGTCGAGAGGTGCCTCGGTTCGCCTGGAAGGTTCCTCAATTTCTACCAGGATAACTGCCTTCGTCCCGTATGTTATTCGGAACGGAGACTCCCCAGTAGACGAGTGTGTGGTCGTTCGGTGTGCCCAGAGCATGCTGTGTAACTCTTCGACCCATCATTTCTTGGTTTCGTCCAACCTTTACTTGAGGCCTCTTAGAATTACCATGTTGGAACCCTCGACTATGTCATTTGTCTGGGGGTGTCGACCGAGGAAAAATGTCGGGTCGTATCAAGTTTGGTGACAAATTCATGGAAGGTGTGGTCCGTGAATTGGGTTTCGTTGTCGGTGACTATTGCTTGTGGGATGCCAAAACGAGCCAGGATATTTATTTTGTAAAAGCGAAGGAAATTTTGGGCGGTGATCTTGGCCAAGGCTTCGGCTTCTATCCACTTAGTGAAGTAGTCGACCGCTACTATTAGATATTTGTTCTAATTGGTTCCGACCACGAACAGGCCAAGGAGGTCTAGTCCCCATCGGGCGAAGGGCCAGGGAGAGGAGAGGGATTTAAGCTCGCTAGGCGGAGCTAAATGCATGTCTCTGTGTTGTTGGCATTTATCGCATTTCTTCACGTGCTCTCTTGCATCATGCTGCATGGTGGACCAATAGTATCCTGCCCGTAAGGCTTTCCTTACGAGGGATCTCACGCCCAGATGCTGATTGTCGATGCCTTCGTGGATTTCGAGCAGTACGCATTTTGCTCCGCTTTGATCGATACACTTGAGGAGTGGAATAGAAAATCCTCTTTTGTAAAGTTTTCCCTCGACCAAAACGTACGAGCAGGCCCTCCGCCTGACAATGGCCGCTTCTTTTGGATCGTCGGAGATTTTGCCCTTAGTGAGGTAATTGTGTACGGGGGTCATCCAGCAATCGTTGTCCCCGATGGAGAATACTCCTAGGGTGGAAGATGGTTGTTGGGTGCTTGGTCGAGGTAGTATCTCCTGTATTACGGATTTATTTCCTCCCTTTTTCTTTGTGCTTGCCAATTTGGATAAGACGTCTACACGGGCATTGTGCTCGCGGGGGATGTGTTACACGTCCACCGATTTGAACTTCCCTTTTTCCTCCTAGACCAGGGCCCAATATTCGGCGAGTTGGTCGTTTTTGACCTGATATTCACCTCGGACTTGTGAGGCAACCAACTGGGAGTCGGTGAATATTTTTACTTCCTTGGCTCCCAGATCTTCGGCCAGTCGCAAACCCACGAGGAATGCCTCCTACTCGGCCTGATTGTTCGATTTACGAAAAGATAGAGCGAGGGAGACTTCGAATAGGATCCCCTCTTTGTTTTCCAGTATGATGCTCGCACTGCTTCCGGTCGAACTAGAGGCGTCATCGACGAAGATCGTCCAACGACGCGATCCGTCGGGGCTTGCGGGCGACGTCATTTCTGCTACGAAGTCGACCAAGGCCTGAGCCTTAAGGGATTTCCTAATCTCGTACTAAATATCGAATTCAGGGAGTTCCAGGGACCATTTCAACATTATGCTAGCCATGTATGGTCTTCCGAGTAGTTGTTTAATTGGTTGATCCGTCCGGACCATTATGGTGTGGGCCAGGAAGTAGTGTCTTAGTCTCCTTGTTGTCGTAACGAGGGCCAAAGCTAATTTTTCGATTTGTTGGTACCTTGCTTCCTGGCCTTGCAGGGCCTTGCTCGTGAAATAAATTGGCCTTTGTCCTTCAGGGGTTTCTCTTATCAGCATCGTGCTTATCAATTCGGATGTGACGGCCAGATAAAGGTAGAGGACTTCGTCTTTCTTGGGATGAGATAGGACGGGCGGCCGCGAGAGTGCTCTTTTCAAATGAACGAGGGCTTGTTCGCATTCGAGCATCCATTCGAAGGTGGCTTCCTTGCGCAGTAGCTTGAACAAGGGAAGTGTGTGCTGGATAGATTTCGCCACGAATTGGGAGAGCGAAGTGAGCATGCCGTTCAAGATTTGGATGGATTTTTTCGAGGTGAGTGTCATAAATTCAGAGAATGCCCGACATTTTTCGGGGTTTTCCTCGATGCCTCGTTCCGTTAGATAGAATTCGAGGAACTTTCCTGCCTGTACGCTGAAGGTGCATTTTTCTGGATTGAATCGTGTTGTACCCCAAAATTTGCCCTCCCATAATCTTCAAAGTCTACTCAAGGGCTACACAGTCAACCATCCTCCTAAGCCTGTCAAACTAGGGTTTTGGTTCTTGCAAGGAAGTTGAAGTTTTCAAGGGGCTCAATCAAGTCCCATATGCTCATAAACATTGTCAAGCACCTACATGTCAAGTTTCAAGGATCACAAGGTCAAGTTGCACAGTCAAAAACCCTAATTGCTCCACAGTCAACTGCAGGGGCAAAATGGTCATTTGACAGTCAAAAGTCAAAAAATTTGGTCAACATCTTATTTTGAAGCCACAATCATCATTTGGTCAAGTCTTGACCATGATTCCACAAGAATGGCTCAAAAATCATCAAGATGCAAAAGTTTCTATTTTTGGACAGCTGAAAAGTCAAATGTAACTTGACCAAGGCATAACTTTTTCATGGTTCATCATAAAAATCCCATCCAATTCTCATATTGAAGGGGAAGACATTTCCTACAACTCATCTTCACACTCCAAGTCCAAGAAATGCTCTCACAAAAAGTTATCAATTTCAACATTATAGGTCATTTTCAAAAGTCAACAAAAAGGCACTTTAAGTCAAAGACCATAACTTGAGATTGGTAAATCAAAATGACATGGTACCAAAGACATTGGTTAGAGGACTTCAAGACCTTTCCAAAATGTCTAAGAACATGTTCATAGCTTCAAAATTGAGCAAGATATGCATTGGAGAAGTTGGGAAATTTTTGTGAAATGGCCAAAGTCAATTATCCTTGAAATTTCATTTTTGACAAAAGGGGCCCACTTTTTCCACTTGATTCAGCTTGGCCATGCCTCCCACGTGTCCCACAATTTATTTCAAGATTTAAAATTAATTTTTCCATTTTTATTTAATTTTATTTGATTTAATTCATTTTAAATCTTTAAAATTCAAATAAAAATCAAAGAAATTAATGGAGGTATATATTTTGTGTTGATTAGCTTTGATACACCTTGAAATACCTTCCAAATTCGTGCAAGGCCTATTATGGGCATAAAAATTCAAATTTTCACAAATATGGCAAATGGTTCAATGTTGGTTATGGAGGAAATCAAGAACATTATTGCAAGGCTTCAATGACCATTATTTGGATTGATACACTTTTCATTACTATATATACAAGCCTTCCCAACCTCATTCAAAAAAATAGTGTGTGCAGAAACGGCCAAGAGCAAAAACCAAAAATTATTCAAAAAGTGAGAGTTCTAAAACATAGTTGCGAGCATCTTCAGATTAAAACAAGCACGTGGTTCTATTCCTTGCCACACCCTGAAGCTAAAGCAACCTTTGCCAAGTCCTGAGGCTTATACCGCGCTGTAAGTTCTTCCCAGGTCCCCCATAATTCTCATATTATTTTTGTTAACGCGTTCTTGTGCAGTTTCTCAAGTAGTTTCCACCATAAGCCTCACCCATCCAACAAGCCAAGTGTCATTGGAGGCAGATCTAAAGGCCCAAAACGCAAGAGTACTATGCTCTGGAGTCAGTGCATGCGTAGGCAACCGAAAAAAGTCAAATAAGGCTTCTTGTTGTTGGGCCAAAATTACTTCAGAAAACCTCCATGAAGGCCATCTCACCCCCCTTGGGTTTATTTACTTTTTTCTTATTTTATTTTGTTTTGTCATTTTCTTTTCTTTTATTTATTTGCCTTATTTTATTTTTCTAATAATTAGCATAATTAACATATTTTCATAAAAAATCAAAAAAATAGAACTAACATCATTATTATTATTATTATTATATTATTTTGTAAATAAACATTAATTGAAATAGTTTAATTAGGCAATTTTGACTTTTCTTTTAATAATTAAAATAATTTAGAATTAGGTTGACTTAATTTTGTTTCTTTTTATTTTATTTCATAAAAAACATAAAAAACACAAAAATATATTTTCTTTTAATTAATTAGTTTAATTATTTAATTAATTGCATTTAATTGACAAAAAGCCAAAAAATCAATTTCTTTTCTAAAAAAGGGTCAACACCCTTAGACATTCCCGATTAATTTATTCGCGCGCATTTGATTATTATGTAATTGCCTTCAAGAATGTAATAGTTAAATAGGTTTATCGCTTTATTTAATTTCCGTACTTATTTACTAAAAAAACGGGTCTTTGTAATTTTTGGCGATGTATAGACCCGCGCCTTGTAATAGCGTAGGATTTATGTTTCCGCAATTTACTTTCCGCACCCCTTAACTGCTAAACTTGCATGAAAGAATGTATGTAAATAAAAACAACTCGTAGCTCACTAATTACAAAGACAAACATAACATGAAAACAACACACAATACACACACCACTTCTAGGGTACGCCTCACTCGTTGCCTTCGAAACGTGGTCGTCAAGTATAGGACGTCTTAGCGGTCCTTATGTCCATGATCCAGTTGCCTCGAAACAGTTGCCTCGAAACGGTTGCCTCGAAACAGTTGCCTCAGAACAGTTGCCTCGAAACGGTTGCCTCGGATTAAAAAAGGATCAAGGACATAAGGGTAGCTTCTAAGGTATCCTAATTGTTGCTTCGGTGACCACAACTGTCCCTACAATCGAATTGACCCGAACACCTCCAACGGTGGTGCTACCTACCTCTCAATGGTGGGATGGCACTACCTAAAGGACACTTACACAGCTTAATTCCTTAGGGTAGGTAGATGACTCATGGTTACTTGCTCTTTTCAAAAACAAACAAAATACTTTTCACACCTTACACTTTCAAAAAGCTTTCAAAACAATTTTTCAAACACTCTTGAGGAATGATACAAGAGTTATTCAGAAATCTTTCAATGAAACTTTTTCAAACCCACTCACATTTTGAAAAGCAAACATTTTGAAAACATAAGAGCAAGTATCTAAGAGCCCATGGATAACCATGGATAGAAAGGGTGCTAACACCTTCCCTTTCTATAAATCTACCTCCCGAACCGAGAAACGTTCTCATAAGGAATTTTGCTGTGCTTTTGTCCTATCCATGTTGGAGAAAATAAAAGACGGTGGCGACTCTTGCTTACCGCGACATTTCGCGAAACCAGCTAAAAACAGTCAGTTCTAAATCCACCGATCACAGAACTGGAGACTCTGCTGGGGAGTTGAGGTAACTTGGTTACATTCTTCAGCCGAACCTACCTTGGTTGACAGAGCAACTAGATCGTTTGGACAACTCATTATTGCCCCTGTTTCTGCAGGAGAAGGTACTTGTAGAGGTGCTTGAGGACTGCCGATTTGACAAATCTTCTTCTGGTAGGCAAGTGACAAGATGACGGGACATAGTCGTATGTTTTGATCCCTAATTTTTTCCTGGATCGCCCTTTCGGGTCTTCAATCCAACGGGATACCCATTTTTGCCCAAGCCGCCTTTTCAGGTTTTCGGCTTGCCGGGTGTATAGATTTTTTTCATTTCATCCCTTATTTTTGCCTAGGTGTGTCAACCTAGCGGGTCTTTGATTGTGCGTAGTACTTTTTTTTTTTACTATGTCCACGCTCTCAGAATGTAGGGAGTGCCACTATCGGTAGTGTTGCATTGCCATGCTATCAGAAGATGTTCGTTCATGCAAGACTCGTCGCTGGAATTCATGTCCAATGCCCCAAGTGATCCAGATGGAGATTTGCCCCAAGCTGGTTGGCCTATTGAGAGATTCTCCGAATCTTGACTTAACTGCCCCAGATGATGGACAATGATCATGCCATGCCCCTTGATTGGAGATGCTTTTGCTCATTAGACATTCATCATGCAAACTTCTATGTTGTTCAAACAAATAGTCATATGCAAGCAATGTTATATTAAAATGCAAAGCTCATGTATGTTTCGAAGTTTTTGAAAATGCATCTTTTTTAGTAAAAACAAGTGAATTTTGTAAAACTGTGACGTCAACTCGTTATTTTACCGCAAGCCCTAAGGAGTCAGGATACCTTTGTAACAGTATGCTTTCTAACTAACCCATACTTCAGCTAGGACTTTTAAGGGTTATAACGTGGCCTGGTTCACGGTTTAAGAAACAAAGGATAAAGGCTCAAATTATTTGTACCCACCCGCTCTTCGTGATGTTCTTCAAACCTAAACTCAGTTGATCGTGCGTTAGACCTTGTTTGAGTCTTCACTCTGACATTTCGGTGATGGTTCGGATATTGACAATTTATTTTGAATAGGCAGTCATTTCCTTTTTTTTTGGTGGAGGGTTTGTAGGACCTCTTTCTTTTTGATTTCGTTATCCCTGTTTTTGCCTGAACTGTTTCAGTCAGCGGGATGCCCCAGTTTTCGTAAGTCCCCTTCATAGGTTTTGACTTATTGGGCTTTTATTTTGGGAAATGATGACTGCCCGTCCTTATGATTATTGGAACCATCACTGTCTTTTGTTTTGTAAGGACTTTTTTGGTGCCATTCGTTGGGCACTTGGACCAACTGAGAGAACTACCCTGCCCCAGGTTATGATTAAGGGTTTTAATTTTCGAAAAGAAAAACTCCTACTTCTTTGGCTCGAAGGGGTTGACGAGGGATTATCTTCCTTATAACTCCAGTGTTTAGGAATTGAAACAATGCCTGTACCTCATCAGCGGGGTCTGTTCAAAAGCATACTGTAGATTATGGTATCGTTTTCGTCATCCTCCCTCAAGAGGCTTAGAATTATTAATTGAGAGTTGATCATCATAAAATGAAAGCAATTTGAATATAATGAAAATAATTGGATTAATTCAAAAACAGACATATGCAGTGCATTAGTGAAATAAAAGAGTTTGTTATGACATTAATTGTTTGTATAAGCAAAAAAAAAATTTACAACTCGGAAATTCAACTAAACAAAAGCCTTCAATGATTGGGCAAAGGAGCATTGATTATGTTTGGAGTCTCTGACGCTTCAAACTGAATCTCTCCGGCGTCGATCATGTCTTGAATCTTGTTCTTCAAAGGCCAGCAGTTCTGTGATCGGTGGATCTGGAACTGACTGTTTAACACTAGTTTCGCGAAATGTCACGGTAAGCAAGAGTCGCCACCGTCTTTTATTTTCTCCAACATGGATAGGACAAAAGCACATCAAAATTCCTTATGAGATAGTTTCTCGGTTCGGGAGGTAGATTTATAGAAAGGGAAGGTGTTAGCACCCTTTCTATCCATGGTTATCCATGGGCTCTTAGATACTTGCTCATTGTGTTTTCAAAAGTGTTTGCTTTTCAAAGTGAGTGAGTTTGAAAAAGTTTCGTTTAAAGATTTCAGATCGACTCTTGTATCAGTCCTCAAGAGTGTTTGAAAAATTGTTTTGAAAGCTTTTTGAAAGTGTCGGTGAAAAGAAGTTTGATTTGTTTTTTAATAGAGCAAGTATCTACGAGTCATCTACCTACCCTAAGGAATTAGGCTGTGTAAATGTCCTTAAGGTAGTGCCATCCCACCATTGAGAGGTAGGTAGCACCACCGTTGGAGGTGTTCGGGTCAATTCGTTTGTAGGGACAGTGTGGTCACCAGAGCAACAGTAGGACACCTTATAAGCTACCCTTATGCCATTGATCCTTTTTAATTCCGAGGCAACTGTTTCGAGGCAACTGGATCATGTCATGGACATAAGGACTTACTAAAATGTCCTATACTCGACGACCACGTTTCGAAGGTAAGGCAACAGTGAGGCGTACCCTAAGAGTGGATCATACTTATGTTTTCAATTGCTTTGCTTTGATTGCTTTATATTTGTAGGCTTTGCATCGGAGTTTCATAGATCCTAACCCGGATTTGGGGATACCCTTTTAGGTAGCATAAGCTGTGAGGGACCTGTCCGGCGTAGACCGACACGGGTGAAGCAGTGGCTACATTGGTGTGGCACCTTGGTCTGTACCGATATCCCTTGTGTTGCAACGAGGAGAATATGGGTCTTCTGAGGAGTCATTAAGCACCAACCGACCTTAGAACCCTAATGTGACCCAACTTGGCCATAGAACAGTAGCAGTATGCTACACCCATTGAGGCTAAACTCTCGCGATGGTTCTGGCCGCAAGAAAAGATTGCGACGCTGGAGTTATGACCGATTGAGGGTAGTCAGTGATATTGGGATCCTCTAGAACCCGGTTACTTTTGATAGGACAGGTCTTAACCAACGAAACTGAAAGAGGGTAGTACCTGAACTTCATGCTGGCCTAAACTATAAGGGCTCTGTATGACTTGTGTGCCTTCATACTTGAATTACTTGCACACTTGTTATCTAACAACACGAGTTCCTTGCAGGTTTTGTTTACAGTCCTTAATTGGGACTCATTACAGGGCCTACTTACATCACTCCATGCATAGCATAACATCATACCATTTCATGCATCTTGCATAAAAACTAATCCATTTCAAGGATCTCAAGGGCTTGTGATGCAGGTCATGATGAATCAAAGTGTCTAGCAAAGGGCAAAGGGGATTTATTTTCCTCTAGCCGAGGTTGTCAGGGGCTATGACCCACTCGATATGGTGAGCCTTGACTCTTAAAGAAGGACTCTCATTAACATGAAGTCCCTTCCATCAAGCTACAAAATTCAAATTCTAACAAGTTTCTCTGTTTACCCCGCGAGATCCTTGAAAACATCGCATGCATATCATACATATCATTGCATTACAGGTACACTTGTTGCAGGTCACTTACCTTCTTCGCTGTCTATTTCAGCAATTATCATGAATCCTGAATCATCCAATGGACAAGCTATCAAGGCCCTCCAGGCCCAGAACGCCCAGTTTCAGGAGCTAGTCATGAGCTTAGCCCAGGGATAACAGGAATTGAAGACTTTGCTTTTTAAAAAGAAGAAGAGGACTGTTTTGTTCAACCCTAGACGCAGATCTGGGAATACACTGCAGAATGAAGCTGAGCAAACTACTCCATCTGTTGGGGAAGGCAGTCACCAAGAGGGAAGGGTTCCTAGTCCCGTAGTCTCTGACACCAAGACAGATTTCAATGATGAATAATACTCTCCTGCTGAGGACAGGTACAAGCAACTAGAGGACCGTCTAAATGCCATGGAGATTCAACAGGTGCCCGGGTTGGACTTCGGAGACCTAGGCTTATCTTCTGGGGTGGTGATCCCTCACAAGTTCAAGGCACCTGCCTTTGCAAAGTACGACGGGGTTTCCTGTCCTAAGCTGCACCTCCGTTCATACGCAAGGAAGATCCAGCCCTACACGGCAGCCAAGAATCTATGGATCCATTTCTTCCAGGAGAGTCTTTCAGGGACTCGGCTCGATTGGTTCTATCAGTTGGATGGAACCAATATTCGTAACTGGGAGGACCTGGCAACTGCTTTTTATAAGCAGTATTAGTATAATTCCGACCTCGCTCCCACGCGTACCCAACTCCAGGGTATGTCACTTGGGACGAGTGAAGGTTTTAAGGAGTATGCGCAAAGGTGGAGAGATCTGGCTGGAAGGGTGCAGCCGCCCTTGACTGACCGTGAGCTCGTTGACATGTTCTTGGGGACCCTGTCTGGTCCCTTCTTCAACCATCTGATTGGAAATTCTTCTGCTGGGTTTACAGATTTGATCTTGACCGGGGAGAGGATCGAAGCTGGCATCAAGGCTGGAAAGATTCAAGAAGTTGCACCTTCTGATACTCACAAAAAGCCTTACACTGGGAAGAAAGAGGCCAATGCTGCGTACAGCCAAAAGGGTCGCCATGATCAACATGTAGGGGCAGTCCAGATCTCTAATCCTGGGCCCGCTCAACAAGGACAGGGGCATCAACGTAAGGAGGTCGCACCCAAGAGACAATTCACTAAAATCAACATGTCACTGGATCAAGCGCTACAGCAAATGTTGAAGGCAGGGCTGATTACCTTGAGGGCTCCTCTCTGGAATCCAAATACCTCTGCTCCCAACTACCATCCTAATGAGAGGTGCGCATATCACTCTAATAGCCCGGGACATTCTACTGATGATTGTTGGGCCCTGAGGAATAAGGTTCAGGACCTTATTGATGCCAAGGAGATACAGTTCGAGGCACCCGAGAGGCCAAATGTTGTAACCGCTCCCATGCCCCAGCATGGAGTGAATGTTGTTGAAGAGGATTTGTATGTAGCTTCTGTGGATGATGTTGCTACTCCACTGCTGACTGTCAAGAGGAACCTGTTGCTAGCCGGTTTATTTCCAGGATGTAGCAAAGGTTACCCTTTATGTGCTGATTCCCCTGCTGGTTGTTCTTTGCTGAAATCAGGCGTCCAAAACCTGATGGATAGTAAAGAGATCTTGTTCAAGAAGACTGTCGTTCCTGCTGCCCCTGTTGAAGAAGTTTCAATTGTTACCATTTTCAATGACCCTTCCAAGGCTCCTTCAAAGAATCCTGTCCAAATTTTGCCTGTTCACAAGATTGCTCCCATCACCATTACTGTTCCGAGGCCCATCCCCTACAAGTCTGATAAAGCTGTCCCATGGCACTATGGGGCAGATGTTTATGTTCTGGGAGTGAAGCAAGAGTTCAACGCTGGTACCGGTGTCACCAACATCACCGGGCCTGCTAAGGTCACTCGTAGTGGAAGACTTTTCTCTCCAGACATTGCTCCTCCAGCAATCCAAAGGCCTCTTGTCATCACACCTGCCAGTGTGCCTATTTCCCCCCCTGATCAAGTTTCTACCCCTGCCGCCGAGTCATCTGACGCTCGGGGCAAGGGGATTGCTGCTGATATGCCTGCCCGGACGGAGGCACCAAAGACCATTGTTGAGGCTTCCAAGCAAGAGATGGAAGAAATCCTCAAGATTATAAAGAAAAGTGATTTCAACGTCGTTGAACAACTGGGGCACACCCCCTCTAAAATCTCCATGCTATCACTGTTGCTGTGTTCAGAGGCCCATGCCAAGGCCCTGATTGCTTTCCTGAAAATGGCCCACATGCCTCAAGAGACGTCTGTTGATCAATTCACCGACTGTGTGGCAAACTTAACCGCTGATAATGGCCTGGGTTTCTCTGATGCTGATCTGACGGCCAAGGGGAAGAACCATAATGATGCCCGACATGTCTCCATTGAATGCAGGGGCACTACTCTTGCTCACGTGTTGGTTGACACTGGTTCTTCACTAAATGTGCTACCCAAGAAGGCTCTAGACAGGCTGGACTATGAGGGTTTAGAGCTCAAACCAAGTAACATTGTTGTCCGGGCTTTTGACGGGTCCAAAAGGATGGTACATGGTGAGGTTGACATCCCGATCAGGGTTGGTTCGCAGGTATTTGATTCAAAATTCTATGTGCTGGACATCCGTCCATCCTATTCTTGTTTGCTGGGTCGCCCGTGGATCCACAAGGCTGGAGCTGTGACTTCAACTTTACATCAGAAGCTCAAATACCCGGTCAGGGGGAAGATTGTAACAGTGCAAGGGGAAGAGGAATACATGGTCAGCCACCTCAACTCTTTCAGGTACGTGGAAATGGACGGGGAGTTCATTGAGACCCCCTTTCAACACTTCGAAGAGGTGCCTCAAACATTGGCAGCAGCAGAAGCAGTGACTGAAGAGGGTTCACCCTTGAAGATGGCCTCCTTAAAGGACACCCGGGCTGTGATTGAAAAAGGTGAATGTGCAAACTGGGGCAGGCTCCCGGATTTTACTCCTAAGACTAACAAGTTTGGGCTGGGTTTCACTGCAGAGGCTCAGAAGGCTGTGCGCAAGGTAAGGATTGGAATACCTCCTGTGCTCATCACCCATCCAGGAGTGAATGCTATTGGGGATGAAGACGAAGTGGAAGAATCCGAGTTTGACAGCTGGATCTACCCAACGACCAACGGTGGACCTAGCAACTGGACCGCAAAGGACTTTACACCCATTACTTTTGTCACCCAGTAATGAACTTCTTTGTTTTGGATTTGTAATAAACAATAATTTGAAACTTTATGGCCCGGTGTCTTACCCGGGACACCGTGGTTTCATTTGTGAGGGCTTTTGTTTGTCACTTTCATATATCATGAATAAAAGCATTGGACGTTTTTTTGCATTTCAAATCTTGCGCTCCCCTTTCTTTCTTTATATATTGCAAAACAGTTGTATTTACACACACTCACTCATACAGGTTTCAATTCACTCTGGATCTCACTGGTAACGACTCTGCTACTGCCAGTTATGACTTTGAAAATCCGATCAACTTAGCTGAAGACGAAGGTGAAGATGATTGCGAAGTGCCTGGCGAACTTGTAAGACTGTTACTCCAGGAAGAGAGGGCCATTCAACCACATGAAGAGCCAGTGGAAACGGTAAATCTGGGTACTGAGACAGACAGAAAGGAAGTCAAGATTGGTGCTAATCTAGAGCTCAGTGTGAAACAACGGCTGATCCAGATGCTGCATGACTACATGGAAATCTTTGCCTGGTCTTACGAAGACATGCCTGGGTTGGATACCGACATTGTGGTTCATCACCTACCTACCAAGGAAGACTGTCCTCCGGTTAAACAAAAGGTCCGCCGTATGCGTCCAGAGATGTCCGAGAAGATCAAAGCTGAGGTTATGAAACAATTTGATGCTGGTTTTCTAGCAGTGACTTCTTACCCTCAGTGGGTTGCCAACGTGGTTCCGGTGCCTAAGAAAGATGGTAAGGTCAGAATGTGTGTTGACTACAGGGATCTGAATAGGGCGAGCCCCAAGGATGACTTCCCCTTGCCTCACATCGACGTTCTGGTTGACAATACTGCTCAGCACAAGGTGTTCTCCTTCATGGATGGCTTTTCAGGTTATAATCAAATCAAGATGGCTCCTGAAGATATGGAAAAGACTACCTTTGTTACTCAGTGGGGCACCTTCTGCTACAAGGTCATGCCATTTGGACTGAAAAATGCTGGGGCAACCTACCAACGGGCCATGGTTGCTTTATTTCATGACATGATCCACCATGAGATTGAAGTCTATGTCGACAATATGATTGCAAGGTCTCAAACTGAGGAGGAACACCTTGACCATCTACAGAAGCTGCTTGACCGTCTGAAGTTGTACAACCTCAGATTGAATCCAAACAAGTGCACCTTCGGGGTAAGATCTGGAAAGTTGCTAGGCTTCGTCGTGAGCGACAAAGGTATTCAAGTGGACCCTGCCAAGGTTAAAGCCATACAAGAGATGCCAGTTCCCAAGACAGAGAAAGAAGTCAGAGGCTTTCTAGGGCGTCTGAATTATATTGCTCGATTCATCTCGCACCTAACAGCTACCTGTGAACCAATCTTCAAGCTGTTGAAGAAAGATCAGGTCGTACGTTGGAATGATGAATGTCAGGCCGCTTTTGACAGAATCAAAGAGTATCTCCAAGAACCACCCATCCTTATGCCACCGGTTGAAGGGAGACCTCTGATACTATACCTGACAGTACTTGACAACTCAATGGGGTGTGTGCTGGGGCAGCATGACGAGTCTGGCCGAAAAGAGCACGCCATTTATTACCTTAGCAAAAAGTTTACCGACTGTGAGACTCGATACTCACTGCTCGAGAAAACTTGTTGCGCTTTGGTATGGGCTGCTCGCCAGCTGAGACAGTATATGCTGACTCACACTACCTTGTTGATCTCAAAGATGGATCCAATAAAGTACATATTTGAAAAGCCTGCTCTGTCTGGGAGAATAGTAAGATGGCAAATGATCTTGACAGAATACGACATCCAGTACACAACTCAGAAAGCCATCAAAGGAAGTGTATTGGCAGACCACTTAGCACACCAGACAGTAGATGACTACCAATCAATGAACTTTGAGTTTCCTGACGAGAGCATCATGATAGTGACTGATTGTGAAGTACCTGGACCGGATGAAGGACCTGAGGAAGGATCCTGATGGTCTATGCACTTTGACGGAGCCTCCAATGCTTTGGGTAACGGCATTGGCGTTGTGATCATATCCCCTCAAGGAACTCATACTCCACTTACTGCCCGGCTATGTTTCAATTGCACCAACAACATGCCGGAGTATGAGGCATGCATCATGGGTCTTCAAGCTGCGATTGACTTAAGGATCAAGTTTCTGAGTGTCTTCGGAGATTCCGCTCTCGTGATCAATCAGATCAAAGGCGAGTGGGATACGAAGCATCCGAATCTCATTCCATACAGAGAATGTGTGTTGACATTGATCCCCCATTTCAGAGATAACTTTTGAACATTTCCCAAGAGAGGAGAATCAGTTGGCGGACGCGTTGGCTACGATGTCTTCTATGTTCAAAGTCAAATGGGACAATGAGGCTCCCCGGATCATCATCTGGAAACTGGACGAACCGGCATACTGTTGTGACCTTGAGGCTGAGGTGGTAACTGAAAAACCCAGGTACTATGAGGTAAAGAGGTACTTGGAAGCTCAAGAGTATCCTGAAGGTGCATCTGTCAACGACAAGAAGTTTCTGAGAAGGTTCGCAGCGAAGTTCTTCCTTAGCAATGGCATTCTATACAAGCGAAACCATGATTCGACCTTACTGCGTTGTGTGGATAAGATTGAAGCAGGAAGGATCATGGAAGAGATACATGAAGGTACCTTCGGAACGCATTCCAGTGGACACACCATGGCAAAGAAGATCCTTCGGGCAGGATATTTCTGGTCCACAATGGAAGCTGATTGTTACCAATATTCTCGGACATGTTATAAGTGTCAGATATATGCAGATAAGGTGCACGTTCCTCCAGTTCCTCTGAATGTATTGACAGCACCTTGGCCTTTTGCAATGTGGGGCATTGATATGATCGGCGAGATTAAACCTACAGCATCCAACGGGCATCGCTTCATCCTGGTGGCGATTGATTACTTTACAAAGTGGGTTGAAGCAGCTTCCTACGCCACTGTAACCAAGAATGTCGTGGCACGGTTCATTCGACACAACCTGATCTGTTGATACGGCATCCCGGAAAGGATCATTACGGACAACGGTACCAATCTTAATAACAAGATGATCACTGAGCTCTGCAAGCAATTCAAGATACAGCACCACAACTCTTCTCCTTACCGGCCGAAGATGAATGGGGCTGTAGAAGCAGCGAATAAGAATATCAAAAATATTATGCAGAAGATGACAGTGACCTATAAAGATTGGCACGAGATGTTACCGTTCGCTCTTCATGGGTACCGTACCTCAGCAAGAACGTCAACCGGGGCAACTCCTTTTTCCTTGGTCTACGGCATGGAGGCAGTCTTACCGATTGAAGTGCAGATACCCTCTCTCCGGATAATGAAGGATGTAGATCTGAGCGAAGATGACTGGATCCAGACACGACTTGATCAGTTAAACCTAATTGACGAAAAGAGACTCACTGCTATTTGTCATGGTCAAACGTACCAAAAACGGATGATCAGGGCATTTAACAAGAAGGTCAGACCACAAGAGTATCAAGTTGGGGATCTGGTAATCAAACGCATCATCCTTCCTCAGAGTGATCCCAGGGGCAAATGGACCCCCACATAGGAAGGGCCATTTGTGGTTAAACATGTGTTCTCAGGAGGAGCCATGATCCTAACCACCATGGACGGTGACGACCTTCCTCACCCCTCCAATGCAGACATAGTAAAAAGATACTACGCATGATAAAAGACCCGCTAGGTTGACATACCTAGGCAAAAATTAGGGCTTCCCGGCGAATCAAAAGGGTTCGGGCAAAATGAGGGATGAAATGAAAAAAATTTGTACACCCGGCAAGTCGAAAACCTGAAAAGGCGGCTTGGGCAAAAATGGGTATCCCGGTGGACTGAAAACCCGAAAGGGAGGTCCAGGCAAAAGTTAGGGATTAAAGCGTAATACTATGTCTCATTGGATCACTTTGCATCCAGAATCCGGTATCAACTATCAAGTTCAAACGGCATCGATCAGTCAGCTTCACCTTCAACCGAGCAGCCAAGTGATGAGACACTCGAAGATATAAAGGCGATAGCAGAGTTGGAACCCAGTGGGATTATTCTTTTCACATAGCTGTTTTGTTTTCCCTTTGTACAAAAATTGTATAAACTCTGTTGTTCGGCGGCGTTCTCTTACTAGGACGTCAGCCTCTTGTACATAAACGCCTATTCACAGGCAAATTCAAAAATCAATACAAATTCACTGTTCAAACCAATTGCCAATTGTTTTTTCCTTTTTCTGTTTTGGTTTTGCGAAGAACGTCCAATGTTCAATTTTTGATATATGCATTTGACACTAATTGCTAACTCATAAATACTTGCATGCAAAACAAAGGATTAATTACAGGTGACATTAGAAACATGGGCAATAATGAGTTTGTCTAAGCGATCTAATTGCTCTGTCCACCAAGGTACCAAGGTAAGTTCAGCTGAAGAATGTAACCAAGATATCTTAATTCCCCAGAGAGTGAGCCAGCAAGTCAACATACTCTCCCCAAGCAAAGTTATACTGTCATCCTTAAGGAAATTGGGTATCCCTAGCAGATCTCAACATTCCTCAGCGGAGTATACCAACATTCTTAACAAGCATCCCCGGCAGTCTTGATCTAAGATTGTTCCCCGGTGGAATCAAGACACCCCAGTGGAGCCACTTCCCCAGTGCAATCTCAAAAGTTTCCCCAGGAGAGTTGAACCATCTCCTCAGTAGATTCTGGAAGCTTATCCCCAGTAGATTCTGGAAGCTTATCCCCTGTAGAGCATGAACGCGTCTCCCCGGCTTTATTCAAAGATTATTTCCCCACCAGGATATAACTGGGTTATCCTCAGCCAATAAACACGGAAAGATCGTCCTCGGCGAAGCTCTTCCTATCCCCCAGCGGAGTTCATCAAGTTCCCCGACATAACTTATCAATGGAATCCCCAGCGGAGTTCTCATTAAAATCTCAGCGAAGCATCTCTTCCCCGTAGAGTAATTCCCTGCAGAGTAATCTCTCCAACAAGTTTATTCCCCAATGGAGTCATCTTCTCCTACCGGTTTATTCTTGCAACCATCATCCCCAGCGGAAACGAAGAACTATGTTCTTCAACATCAGCCCAGGATTCAACTTCCCGGCATTCGTCAAGGATTTATTTTCCTAGACGAAAATACATTCATAAACATATCACCTTTCATACATCTTGCTTACATACACAATGCATGCACATACGCATCATATCACACAACCTCATTTCTCCCTGAGAACATCATGACATCATGCATTGCACAACTGATGTTTTGCCTTTTTCAGGAAAAAGGTCAATCCAAAGACGATTACTATCAACTATTGCAATTCCAGATTCGATACCTGCATCTAGCCAGGGCATATCTGTGAGCGATTGATTGTGGATTCGATACCTGTATCTAGCCAGGGCATATCTACATTAAAGAGATTAAAGAGATAGCTGGGAAATGCTCCATACATGGATGCTATTCTTTTGCTTATTCAGATTTTCCTTTCAGAGATAGCTTGGAAATGCTCCAGATATGGATGCTGTTCTCTTGCTTATTCAAGACTCCTTCTAGATATAGTTCAGATGTGACCCAGGCATGGCGATGTTCTGATACTTATTCCAGATTTCCTTTCAGAGATAGCTTGGAAATGCTCCAGATATGGATGCTGTTCTTTTGCTTATTCAAGACTCCTTCTAGATATAGTTCAGATGTGACCCAGGCATGGCGACGTTCTGATACTTATTCCAGATTTCCTTTCAGAGATAGCTTGGAAATGCTCCAGATATGGATGTTGTTCTTTTGCTTATTCAAGACTCCTTCTAGATATAGTTCAGATGTGACCCAGGCATGGCGACGTTCTGATACTTATTCCAGATTTCCTTTCAGAGATAGCTTGGAAATGCTCCAGATATGGATGATGTTCTTTTGCTTATTCAAGACTCCTTCTAGATATAGTTCAGATGTGACCCAGGCATGGCGACGTTCTGATACTTATTCCAGATTTCCTTTCAGAGATAGCTTGGAAATGCTCCAGATATGGATGTTGTTCTTTTGCTTATTCAAGACTCCTTCTAGATATAGTTCAGATGTGACCCAGGCATGGCGACGTTCTGATACTTATTCCAGATTTCCTTTCAGAGATAGCTTGGAAATGCTCCAGATATGGATGTTGTTCTTTTGCTTATTCAAGACTCCTTCTAGATATAGTTCAGATGTGACCCAGGCATGGCGACGTTCTGATACTTATTCCAGATTTCCTTTCAGAGATAGCTTGGAAATGCTCCAGATATGGATGTTGTTCTTTTGCTTATTCAAGACTCCTTCTAGATATAGTTCAGATGTGACCCAGGAATGGCGACGTTCTGATACTTATTCCAGATTTCCTTTCAGAGATAGCTTGGAAATGCTCCAGATATGGATGCTGTTCTTTTGCTTATTCAAGACTCCTTCTAGATATAGTTCAGATGTGACCCAGGCATGGCGACGTTCTGATACTTATTCCAGATTTCCTTTCAGAGATAGCTTGGAAATGCTCCAGATATGGATGCTATTCTTTTGCTTATTCAAGACTCCTTCTAGATATAGTTCAGATGTGACCCAGGCATGGCGACGTTCTGATACTTATTCCAGATTTCCTGTCAGAGATAGCTTGGAAATGCTCCAGATATGGATGCTATTCTTTTGCTTATTCAAGACTACTTCTAGATATAGTTCAGATGTGACCCAGGCATGGCGACGTTCTGATACTTATTCCAGATTTCCTTTCAGAGATAGCTTAGACATGCTCCAGATATGGATGTTGTTCTTTTACTTATTCAAGACTCCTTCTAGATATAGTTCAGATGTGACCCAGGCATGGCGACGTTCTGATACTTATTCAGATTCCCTTTCAGATATAGCCTAGAGATGCTCCAGATCCGGACGTCGTTCTATTGCTTATTCAGATTCAAATTTCTAAAGGACAACTTAGAGATGCTCCATCCTGGATGCTCTTCTATTGTTCAGTCCAGATATGATCCAGATTCGGATGACATTCTGTTACTCATGCAGTATGGATATACCCCAGACACGGCGGTCATTCTACCATTTATTCAGACGTCAGCAATCAGGCACATACTAGATATGCTCCAAACACGGAAGTTATTCTATTTCTTATTCAGATTCACCTATCCACCATCTTTCCAAATGGCATCTATAAGCCCATTCCCGACAAGGTCCTGTCACCTCCAGATGGCATCTATAAGCCCATCCTCCTATCCATCATCTCTCCAAATGGCATCTGTAAGCCCATTCCCGCCATCACACTCTACTATGTGAGTGCAAATTTCTGGGCACTCTAGTGTTCAATCATCTTCCACCTTCGGATCACGAAAGGCACGCACGCCAATCTACATCCTCAGGTCTAAGAAGATTGAACAGGGGCAACTGTTGTACCCCAAAATTTGCCCTCCCATAATCTTCAAAGTCTACTCAAGGGCTACACAGTCAACCATCCTCCTAAGCCAGACAAACTAGGGTTTTGGTTCTTGCAAGGAAGTTGACGTTTTCAAGGGGCTCAATCAAGTCCCATATGCTCATAAACATTGTCAAGCACCTACATGTCAAGTTTCAAGGATCACAAGGTCAAGTTGCACAGTCAAAAACCCTAATTGCTCCACAGTCAACTGCAGGGGCAAAATGGTCATTTGGCAGTCAAAAGTCAAAAATTTTGGTCAACATCTTATTTTTAAGCCACAATTATCATTTGGTCAAGTCTTGACCATGATTCCACAAGAATGGCTCAAAAATCATCAAGATGCAAAAGTTTCTATTTTTGGACAGCTGAAAAGTCAACTGTAACTTGACCAAGGCATAACTTTTTCATGGTTCATCAGAAAAATCCCATCCAATGCTCATCTTGAAGGGGAAGACATTTCCTACAACTCATCTTCACACTCCAAGTCCAATAATGCTCTCACAAAAAGTTATCAATTTCAACATTATAGGTCATTTTCAAAAGTCAACAAAAAGGCACTTTAAGTCAAAGACCATAAATTGAGATTGGTAAATAAAAATGACATAGGACCAAAGACATTGGTTATAGGACTTCAAGACCTTTCCAAAATGTCCAAGAACATGTTCATAGCTTCAAAATTGAGCAAGATATGCATTGGAGAAGTTGGGAAATTTTTGTGAAATGGCCAAAGTCAATTATCCTTGAAATTTCATTTTTGACAAAAGGGGCCCACTTTTTCCACTTGATTCAGCTTGGCCATGCCTCCCACGTGTCCCACAATTTATTTCAAGATTTAAAATTAATTTTTCCATTTTTATTTAATTTTATTTGATTTAATTCATTTTAAATCTTTAAAATTCAAATAAAAATCAAAGAAATTAATGGAGGGATATATTTTGTGTTGATTAGCTTTAATACACCTTGAAATACCTTCCAAATTCGTGCAAGGCCTATTATGGGCATAAAAATTCAAATTTTCACAAATATGGCAAATGGTTCAATGTTGGTTATGGAGGAAATCAAGAACATTATTGCAAGGCTTCAATGACCATTATTTGGATTGATACACTTTTCATTACTATATATACAAGCCTTCCCAACCTCATTCAAAAAAATAGTGTGTGCAGAAACGGCCAAGAGCAAAAACCAAAAATTATTCAAAAAGTGAGAGTTCTAAAACATAGTTGCGAGCATCTTCAGATCAAAACAAGCACGTGGTTCTATTCCTTGCCACACCCTGAAGCTAAAGCAACCTTTGCCAAGTCCTGAGGCTCATACCGCGCTGTAAGTTCTTCCCAGGTCCCCCATAATTCTCATATTATTTTTGTTAACGCGTTCTTGTGCAGTTTCTCAAGTAGTTTCCACCATAAGCCTCACCCATCCAACAAGCCAAGTGTCATTGGAGGCAGATCTAAAGGCCCAAAACGCAAGAGTACTATGCTCTGGAGTCAGCGCATGCGTAGGCAACCGAAAAAAGTCAAATAAGGCTTCTTGTTGTTGGGCCAAAATTACTTCAGAAAACCTCCATGAAGGCCATCTCACCCCCCTTGGGTTTATTTACTTTTTTCTTATTTTATTTTGTTTTGTCATTTTCTTTTCTTTTATTTATTTGCCTTATTTTATTTTTTTAATAATTAGCATAATTAACATATTTTCATAAAAAATCAAAAAAATAGAACTAACATCATTATTATTATTATTATATTATTTTGTAAATAAACATTAATTCAAATAGTTTAATTAGGCAATTTTGACTTTTCTTTTAATAATTAAAATAATTTAGAATTAGGTTGACTTAATTTTGTTTCTTTTTATTTTATTTCATAAAAAACATAAAAAACACAAAAATATATTTTCTTTTAATTAATTAGTTTAATTATTTAATTAATTGCATTTAATTGACAAAAAGCCAAAAAATCAATTTCTTTTCTAAAAAAGGGTCAACACCCTTAGACATTCCCGATTAATTTATTCGCGCGCATTTGATTATTATGTAATTGCCTTCAAGAATGTAATAGTTAAATAGGTTTATCGCTTTATTTAATTTCCGTACTTATTTACTAAAAAAACGGGTCTTTGTAATTTTTGGCGATGTATAGACCCGCGCCTTGTAATAGCGTAGGATTTATGTTTCCGCAATTTACTTTCCGCACCCCTTAACTGCTAAACTTGCATGAAAGAATGTATGTAAATAAAAACAACTCGTAGCTCACTAATTACAAAGGCAAACATAACATGAAAACAACACACAATACACACACCACTTCTAGGGTACGCCTCACTCGTTGCCTTCGAAACGTGGTCGTCAAGTATAGGACGTCTTAGCGGTCCTTATGTCCATGATCCAGTTGCCTCGAAACAGTTGCCTCAAAACGGTTGCCTCGAAACAGTTGCCTCAGAACAGTTGCCTCGAAACGGTTGCCTCGGATTAAAAAAGGATCAAGGACATAAGGGTAGCTTCTAAGGTATCCTAATTGTTGCTTCGGTGACCACAATTGTCCCTACAATCGAATTGACCCGAACACCTCCAACGGTGGTGCTACCTACCTCTCAATGGTGGGATGGCACTACCTAAAGGACACTTACACAGCTTAATTCCTTAGGGTAGGTAGATGACTCATGGTTACTTGCTCTTTTCAAAAACAAACAAAATACTTTTCACACCTTACACTTTCAAAAAGCTTTCAAAACAATTTTTCAAACACTCTTGAGGACTGATACAAGAGTTATTCAGAAATCTTTCAATGAAACTTTTTCAAACCCACTCACATTTTGAAAAGCAAACATTTTGAAAACATAAGAGCAAGTATCTAAGAGCCCATGGATAACCATGGATAGAAAGGGTGCTAACACCTTCCCTTTCTATAAATCTACCTCCCGAACCGAGAAACGTTCTCATAAGGAATTTTGTTGTGCTTTTGTCCTATCCATGTTGGAGAAAATAAAAGACGGTGGCGACTCTTGCTTACCGCGACATTTCGCGAAACCAGCTAAAAACAGTCAGTTCTAAATCCACCGATCATAAATCGCATCCGACATTTTTGAGCTTGCTCGAACACCTTTTTCAGATAGGCAGCATGGTCGACCTCTTCGGTGGACTTGACGATCATGTCGTCCATATAGACTTCGAGCTTGTCGCCTATCTTGTCGTGAAAGACTTTGTTCATCATGCGCTGGTAAGTAGCGCCCGTATTTTTTAGGCCGAATGGCATTATGTTGTAGTAATAGTTGATCGACTCGGTCATGAAAACGGTATATTTTTTATTCGTTTTTGCCATGGGGATCTGGTTATAACCAGAATATGCATCCATGAATGATAGTAGTTTGAAACCGGCCGATTTTTCGACCAGTTTGTCAATATTGGGGAGGGGATAGGCATCTTTCGGGCAAGCCCAATTTAGATCAGTATAGTCAATGCACATACGCCGTTTTCCATTAGATTTTTTAACGAGGACTACATTAGAGATCCAGGTTATGTACTGGGCTTCAGAAATAAAGTGTGCCTCTATGAGGTCTTTTACAGCTAATTCAGTAGCCTTTGCTTTCTCAGTTGACTGCTTCCTTCTACGCTGCTCGATCACCTTGATGGTAGGATCAATGGGCAGGTGATGGCATGTGACCTCGGGGTCTAAACCGGGCATCTCGGTCGCACTCCAGGGAAATAGATCGCCATTTTCCCTCAGGAAAGCCTTGAGTTTCCTTTTCGCCAAGCCGGGGAGGTCCGTTCCGATCTTCACTCCCCTGGTGGGGTCTTCTTCGAGAGGAACTAGCTCGAAGTCACCGTCCGGGATGGGCCGTGCGTGACTTGAGAGTACGTTATGACCAGCGGAGGGGGTTGATTCTTCATCCTCGACCGTTGGCTCCTTTCCTCTCCTCCTCTGCTTGACCCGGTCTTCCATGGAAAAGCGACTGTCGAGGTTAATGGTGTTAACCCTCGGTAACGGCCTAGATTCCTCAGAGCTAGAGGGCAGTGTGGCTCCAGTGGTCGACCGAGGTTGGGCGTTGATTGAGCTGAGGCCCTTGGCAGAAGCTTCGAAGCACCTCCTGGCTGCTTGGATGTCCCCGTGAAGAGTGGAAACCAAGCCTTTGATGGTGTAGTATCTCATCTTAAGATGAACGATGGAGGGGATCGCGATGAGCTCGTCGAGAGTGGGTCTCCTGAATATGCATTGGTAGAGAGATGGGCAGTCTACCACCAAGAATTGGGTCTTGATGGCTTTGGCCGTTATCCCCTCCCAAAAGTGACGATCAGCTCTACGTATCCCCATGGCTTCGTGGGGGCCCCGTTGAAACCTTGAAGATCAGAACCCACGTAGGGGGTTAGGTGGATCTCGTTCAACTGTAAAGTGTTGAATAGTTGGGTGTACATGATGTCCACTGAACTGCCATGGTCGACCAAAATGCGACGCACGACAAAGTTAGCCATCTGAGCTCTCATGAGTAGTGGGATGCTCGAATTTGGGGCTCCTCCAGGTAACTCTTCTCTATAGAATTAGAGGGGGTGGGATCCTCCTCGGAATTTTTCGAGCGTGGCGTCCATCTCATAGTTGGCCTCAATGAGTTGGTCGAACCTTCTCTTCACTGATCCAACTGTGTGCCTGTTAAACCCTCTATCGGAAATGATCATGGCTGCAGGGAAGGATTCCCATGGACTGTGAGTGGAGAAGTACACGGGGACATTCTCAATGTCCAAAAAGTAGAAGTCTTCCGGTCGTGAGATGCTCAAGGCGATCGGAATGGTGTCGAGGTCAGGGGATTTCTTCCCTTCTTTGACATTCTTGGTCTCTGATGCTTCGTCGCAGACGGCCTGCTTTTTCTTATACTGTTTGAGGTGCCCATCTCTAATCAGTATTTCGATTGCATCCTTGATATGAATGCAATCTTCTTTATTGTGGTCGTGACTCTTATGGAACCTGCAGTATTTTCTCTTGTCGGTTCCTGGCTTTGACGGTGTTTGTCGGAGGAAGTGCACCCCAGCTTGCTTGAATTCAGAATTAGCGCATTCGAAAAGAATACACTCCTTTGAGGTTGTCAGGGGGGGTCGTGGAAATGATCGGTTGACCCCTTATAGTCTTTAGGATCACGGGGCTTGTCTTCCGTTTCTTCTCCCCCCGACGGGATGTCGAGGACTCGTCATTCTTTGAAGGTTTGGCACTCTCTCTGTGCCTGGATTCTCGGACGTTGTTGGTCGCTTCTTTCTCCTCGTACTGTATGTACACTTGGGCCTTTAGGAGAAGGGAATCGAGCGTGGTTGGTGTTTCTATACCCACAACCTTGGCAAAGTCGCTGCGGGGACGGAGCCTGCGCTTGAGTAGGTATTTCTTCATATTGTCCGTTGTCGGGACCTAGACCGCTTCTTTGTTAAAGCATTCAATATATGCACGCAGAGACTCGTCCCTGCCTTGTATGATTGCTTTGAGCGAAGCTTCTGATTTAGGGTGTCGACGGGAGGCAGTGAAATGCCTTGAAAATATTCTCCCGAGTTGTTTCCACGAGGTGATGGATTCGTCGGGAAAACTGTTGTACCACGTCATCGCCCCCTTCTTAAGAGTGGTCGAGAAGAGTCTGCATTTGATAGATCCCCTGACCCCTCTGTAGTCGAGGATGGCATCGATGTTCTCGATGTGCTCGTTAGGGTTTGTTGTTCCGTCGTAGGTCCCTAGAGTGGGCGGCTTCTCCAGGCCGACGGGGAGTGGAGCTTCGGTGATCTCTCTCGATAGCGGGACACGAGGCTCGTCATCCTCTCTATTGACGGGAGATGGAGAAGGGGAGTGGTAGTTTCTCCCCCATCGGTCGTTACGATCTCGTCGAAGGGAGGGCTCCTTCATTTCTGCTTCGGCTCGGGAGAGGGCAGTCGAGCTCGATCGATTTGCATGTTGTCCTTCCTCTTCTTGAACGAAAAGGAGTCTTGATCTCTGGGGGGAGGTGTGCGATTACGTTTCTTAAAGAAAGAAATGTTGCACCTCTCCTTCTGGACGGTGGACCAAGCCTAGGTGGTGATGTATTGGGGGAGTTTCGTATTCGGGCTCTCCAAGGAGGAGATCTTGAGTGTCTGTTCTCCCAGGCCCCTATCCTTTGATTCTGTTGAAGGATGAGGGTGTTGGTCTGATTTATAGCAGCGAGCAGTGCTGCCATGACCGGGTCAGTGTTGAGAGGGATAGGAATTGGTTGAATAATTTCTGGCAGTTCCTCAGTAGGATTCTTGGAATGTCCCTTGTCCAAGAGTTGATCGTCACCGCGTCGGGCATCAGTGGAATCAGGGAACGCGGTTTGTCTGTCACGGAAGCCCAGGTTGTCCTCGAGGTGAGGGTGTTCCTGACTTCCATCAGTCTTGCGAGCGGGGGAAAGAATTATCTTTTCGGGCATGTAAAGATCATCATGGTCGGCCATGATTAGAGAGATGAATCTTGAAAGAAATTTAGGTTCCGAGGGAAGAAAGATGGGGATAGCAGATTTCCACAGACGGCGCTACTAATCTTGCCAGTTGATCAGAACCTGGAGAGTGGTCGGAGGATGATCTTTACTCGGGTTGTATACTGAAGAGAAAAGGGGGTTGTACCTGTAAGACACTCCAACGATCAAGTAAGAGCGGGAACAAGGAGGTACAAGCAGAAATATCAGATAGTGAGTACTGAATATTAGATTCCTGGCCCTCACAGGTGTGAGGGTTTATATAATGTCTCTGGCGCGTGGCTATTGGTTCCTGATTTCTCTCTAGATATGTGAGTCCGAAAAATCAGGTAACTGCCAAGACTTGGTCAAACCGCACGGATGTGCACGTAACTAGCCGTTGGTTCCGAGTAGGGGACTAGTTACGGGCATCACTCTGACCAGTTCTTGGTGGCATGTATGACATCGGTGTCAGACAAACGGAGAGGGTGCTCGTCGATCATCATGAATCAGCGTCGGTTCGGAAGGGCAAATGATTGTCGTTGTCCGACAGGAGATAGCCATGTGGCCGATCCGGATTATGATCGGGTGGACTCGGACCCGTGTAAATCTCTGGGACTAGGCCAATCAAACTGTCGAGCAAATCCAGAACAATTATTATTTCAGATTAATTGAATTCAAATTACAATGTTATTAATTTAAATATTAAAGTTAAAATCCATTATAAATTTATATACAAATTTAATATATTTTAATACTATTTAATTTCTTTTATATATTAAAACTGTTTTGCGTGTTTTTATTGATATATTTATTTTTATCAAATAAAAATAATTTCATAATATAACATGATAAAATAGTAAACTATTAATTTTTAATTAAAATATTTATTATAACTATCTATTATTTTAAGATTATTGAATAATAAATATATTTGATTCACATAAAAAAAAACGACATACAATAAATCTAAAAGGATGATATTTATTTATAATAATGGTCAGTAGCTACCAACTACTAAATAATTTTCATACAAAGTTTTATCAAAGAGTTCTAATTATTAAAAGCTCTTTCACGTGCATTTTTAAATATAAATTCAAAGCCGTTAGATGTAATTTAGTATAGTATTAAATGTACTCTAGTATAGTATTGAAAGCCGTTAGATGTACTTTGCGTATTGAATCTAATATATTTTTCTGTAGGGAAACATTGTGTTGTAACTTGCAAGTGATTTCAAGCGAATCACTGCTCTCTTTAGATCGATGGCAAATTGTCATTCTAATCGGCTCGGAACATTATAAAGATCAATAAATCAAACTCGCATTCATCGATAAATAAAATTTGAACATTCCTACGCAAATACCACTACAAGATTTACAAAAATAGCATATTTCTTAAAAGGGAATATTTACAAATTGTCTCGCATTTTCCCATGGCTCAAAAGACAAGGCAGAAATAAATGATTTAAAAAACAAAAGAACACGGCTTTTCAATGACCAAACTACATTTAAATTTAATATTAAATATCCAGCCTTTCAACTAAATTTCATTTGTTATTTTGTGTTTTAGTCATTTTTGTATTTAAATGGCTGCCGTTAACCCCTTCTCTTAATCTATGTTGAATACAACTTGTCTAGGCGGTATGTCAGTCTTGTTTTCATGGTTTCCCCAAATGGAGGTAGACTCAAAATCAGGTAGATTTAAAGCTGTAGTTTAAAGAACAAATAAACAAGTAACTAGCTAATTGTGACGCATGACAAATGCATTCAACTGATCACCATCAAGCACATTGCATTTTAAAAATATTTCAATCATTTTTTCTAGGAATTACGCATTTGTTTATTATTTTGATGCTGCATATTTCAAGTTTACTGCTCTTTAATTAACTATAGCAAACATGAGTAAAAACATTTATTATCTCACAAACAAAGCTCGGTCAATACATCAAAATCCAAAACAGCACATTGCTTAATGTACTACTAAGCAACCAAAAACACTGCAGATGATAGTGTGGAAACTTCATTAGTACAGCAAATCAACTTATTACATGAAAAGAGGCCTAACTGCCGCTAGGCTAATGGATGCTAAGAAACAAAAGTAGGCCAATTTATAGCACTACCAACAGCGGTGCCAACTTAAAGTTGTTTAGCAATGTGAACAATGAGGTCAACCACACGGGTACTGCAGCAAATTATATAAAAACAATTATTAGACGGCTGAATAAGGAGCAAACCTAGTTGGTTTTCACTACTCGAATTTCAATCAAGGTGAATAGCATGTATCAAACAAGAAACCATATGCGAAAGATAAGACAGATGATTACCTGTAACCCAACTCATTGTCATACCATGAGACAAGCTTAACAAACTTGTCATTTAAGGCAATTCCTGCCTTGGCATCAAAGATACTTGACCTGGTAACAATAATTAAAAACAAAATTAACTCAAAAATCATGAAGTATATTCAATGCACAACACTTTTAAAACTGCTAGTATTTACCTGGTGTCACCAATAAAGTCAGTGGAGACCACATCGTCTTCAGTGTAACCAAGGATTCCTTTCAACTTGCCCTCAGACTCCTCCCTGTACAGATACAAATATTAAATATCATAGAAGACAATGCAGAGTAAATATTATACTACAGTTGGGACACAGATATTAAAGAGCAGCTTTGAATATCATAGAACTCAACAAATATAGTAAAATATCAAAAAATGAAGGGTCATGCTATCATGTGCCCTAAGGGCACATGTTAATGATACTATAATTAGAAAAAATTTAATATAATTAAATGCAAGAATTGTGCACTTACTTGATAGCAGCTTTGATTTCATCATAGGTGGCAGCCTTCTCAAGCCTCACTGTAAGGTCAACAACTGAGACATCCACAGTTGGGACACGGAATGACATACCAGTCAACTTTCCATTCAAAGCAGGAAGCACTTTGCCGACAGCCTAATGGGTCAGAGAGAATTAAAACCAAATCCAGACAATGGCAACAATAAAAATTGCAACTGTGCTAAAGAGACTGAAAACAGAACCAAATATTCTCACCTTAGCAGCTCCAGTACTGCTGGGAATGATGTTAAATGAAGCAGCTCTTCCACCTCTCCAATCTTTGCTTGATGGTCCATCAACAGTCTTCTGGGTGGCTGATTATTAGAGCATAGCAGCAAGATAAGAATGAATTAGCAAGTTCCAAGATGAAATATCAAATGCAACAGTAACCCATTGACAATATACCCACCAGTGATGGAATGGACAGTGGTCATAAGACCCTCAACAATGCCAAACCTGTCATTAATAACCTGCAGCATAAACAAGACACAAATGAGACCTAATACAACAAAGCAATGTGGAAATTAGAGGGGGATAAACATCTGCGGGATCATAAAACCTTTGCAAGTGGGGCAAGGCAGTTGGTGGTGCAACTAGCATTGGAAATAATGTCATACTCTGGCTTGTATTCATTCTCGTTAACACCGACAACAAACATGGGAGCATCTTTACTGGGAGCAGAAATGATGACCTTCTTGGCACCCCCCTGAATCAAACAAAACAAATATATTATCATTCTGCACTCACAATATAAAGAAAACTAATCAATACAAGAGTAACAATATGGACAACATTGAGTAACAACAAACAAGATATGAAGTTGCAAGTAGTACCCCACTAGATCTAAACACAAACTAATTAAAACATAACACACTCATTACAGAACCACCACCATAAAGAAAAAGGCTGACTTACAAAACCGTCTTAGATTCACAACATCACATACATTTTTTAAAGTCCAAAGGTATAACGGCAAACGTGCAAGAAAACAAGCAAATGATAGGCAACTGACAAATTTAAGCAATTCACTACAATCAAAAAAAGAAATATGAAACAGGCCACATAAGACCAACATGTGTACAAACTTGAGCAAAGAAATAATCAACAACTAAAAAATGAAACCACGGAAATGCAAACCTTCAAATGAGCAGCAGCCTTGTCCTTATCAGTAAAAACACCAGTAGACTCAACAATGATATCAGCACCAGTGCTGGCCCATGGGATCTCTTCCGGGTTCCTGAGGCACAGAGCAAACATGAATCAAACACACAAATTACTAAAACTACTAGTTAAACGATAATCAATATTATAACAATTAAACTCGACACTCTGCTCTAAGTCACACTCAACACCGAAACTGAAAACACATAATAATTCATTAACTATTCTCTTCGTCTAAAATAAAAACCTACAGGCATATTTACACACAAGCATGGCAATTGAATTGAAGAACTATCTACATACCTGTGTGCAAAGACAGTAACTGGCTTGGTACCGAAGAGAAGAGTGTTAGAGTCCTTAACAGTGAGTTCGTCGTTCTTCCACTGACCGTGAACACTGTCATACTTAAACATGTATGTCTACACAACACAAACAAAGCCAAATAAAAATTTTGCCAAATATAAATCAGATCTATAACAAAAAAGCTTAACACTAAAAAATAATCAAATAGATAAACACAAAGTTTCATCACGAGAATATTTATGATCTGAAATTATCAAACAAAGTAAATCAATGAAAGAGTTGTATATACCATGTAATCAGTGGTGATGAAAGGATCGTTAACTGCAACGAGTTCAACATCATCTCTCTTCAAAGCAACTCTGGCAACCAAACGTCCGATTCTTCCGAATCCTGTCAGTTACACAAACACTCATCAAAAACTCACAAAAATCCGATCTATGCAGAAACGAAGAGAGATCGGAGAAACTAGACTATTTACCGTTGATTCCGATCTTGATCTTGGCTACTCCACGAGAAATTTCAGAAAAATTCAAACACAGAGGAAAAATCAGATCAGCTTATAGACAAATTGAAGTAAAAAACCAACGAAAAAATGAAGAAAGGTAACGAAACGGTTATGATTACCACCCATGGCTGTTGAAGGAAGAGGAAGTAGTGAAGTAGAAAATAGAGAGTGGTAGCGGAAAGATCGAGAAGAGTGGAAGGTTGTAGAAGAAATGGGAAATAAATAGGGTTTTTAGGTATAAATATAAAAAGAAGTTGGAAATTGCTTGTTGAAGTAGGTCAAGTTGGTTCGGGGTTAAATCAACGCTACATGAGCGGTGTATGGTCCGTGATACTGCGTCGGTAACTTAGATGTGTGATTTTATTGTGAGGGTCCCGCGGGTTTCTACTTTTTGTTACGAGTTTTGCTTTAGTAGGTTTCCATTGATAAAGATAAGGGGTAAAAGAGTCTTTATGAACTGCCAATAGGATATTCGTTGGTTTGTTTCGTGCTGCAGAATTTTGAAGTGATAATATTCTTGAGTGTGGTGGGGAGGTTGTTAGGTGTGTATCATGCGTTTGAAGATTCGTGCTCAAGGCCCATCTACTTGTGGCCTGGTTTTCGCCTTTGAAAGATTATAAAAATTAATATTAAATGTTTTTTTCGCCTTTGAAAGATTGTAATTATAAATAAAAAGTTAATATCAAATACTACTTTTTTTTAAGCGGCATTTTTAAATGAATTGATTTGATTGTAGCGTAAAAGATTTTTATTAGATATATTTATATAGAAGTGTTTGGAGTTGTCCAAGTGCCAAAAAAAAAATTTTAATTGTGAGGTTCATTTTAAAGTATTCATATGGTGAACAAAAGAATAAGTGAGATTTTGTCAATTTTTCGATACTTAATCATGATTATTAATGCATTGTTTGTCGCCACGTCAAATTTGATAGGATGATTTTTGTATTTTTTGTAAGATTAGACGAAAAATAGATTTAACTGTTTATAATATATAAGTTCAATGACTTATCATTCTCACTCTCAAACTACATCTATTTCACTGATTTGGTCTTGGAGTGTTAATATTTTAGATTCTTCCTCTATGTCTCGTCAAGAGCTTTTGTCATCGCATCGAAAGAGTTTATTTCTTCAACATCACATATTTTTTGTTCCACCTCAAAAAAATGACATTGTAAGTGGAAACTCGACGTTTGCATTCTGCCCATTAGCCTTAACTAGAAGGCAATTATTTCTGCCTAGCTAAAATAGTTATGTATTGCTTTGGAATTAAGATTAAGGATAGTTTATATATGTACTTACTAAAGTACAAATGCATCACAACCCCCAGTGAATAAGGGATGTCATGGGCTTTTAGGATTGTTACGGTATTAAGAGCTAGGTCACGTGAGGTGAAAAGTTATTATATCCAAGTATTTTGTTTATCTTGTCCCTTCTGCTGTACTCCAAAATTTGTCATGTCTTTTCTCAAGACATTTCTCACAAAGATCTTCAAAAGCTCAAGCTTGTACAAGTATTGACTAGGTCAAGCCATCTCCTCAACACCGATACCTCGAATTAGGGTTTGAGCTTGCACAAGGACAATTGGACTTCTAATACTTCAAATGACTTTCATGGATCACTATGGACCTTCAAAAATGCTCATGTCAAGTTTCAAGTCTTGTATCATAAATTATGCTCAATCAATTGACCAGATGACCAAAAATCAGTTGTACTGATGAAAAGTCAACTGATACACCAAAAATCAAACTTTGACTTTTTGGTCAATATTAAGTCTTAAAGATCAAAATTCATCAAGACATTCAAGAATATCAAGCTTGATCATCAAAAAGTCAAGAAAGTCAAACTTTTCAAAACATAGAAATTTTTCTAAGTGTTTTATATATGATAATTTCATAACTTCATGACATTCTTTCACCAAGGTGCAATATGATTCAAAAGAAACTTTCAACATGAAAGTTGTAGATCTTGATGAATTCTACAACTTTGTATTAGAGGGTTAATGTTTAAAAAATGCTTAGATTTGAAGATATAAGCCCATGAAGACATGACATTTTCATCTAGCACTGAAATTTTCAACAGATTTTGGTCAGGATTTTATCCCAACTTCTTGGCATTTTTTCACATAGTTCCAAGATGATTTTGTTAAAATGGCCAACATGAAAGTTATAGAGGATGTTTCAAGCTTTCCAAAATATCCAAGAGCATGAATTTATCATACTTGAGCTAGGAGATTCAAGGGCATGAAGTTGGACATTCATCCTTGAATTGCAAGTCCTTTTGTTGAAGAACACATAACAAAATCATTATGCTATGTTGCATAATCTTGTGTTGCAGGCCTTCTAACTTGCCAATCTTACTATAATTTAATGCTTACACCTACTTTTGAGCTATTACCCAAGTGTTTGAGTCATTGTCCAAAAGATCTTTCCATTTATAGCATAAAGGCACCATTGTTATTCTTAAAAAGCAAGTTTTAGGTATAAAATTTGTCTTGAGCCCATACATTACTTACTTCTGATTTTACTCCATCATAAATCATGGAAAGTAGCCCCTCTATATCAATAACTTTGGTACTTCATCTTGAGACTATGGAGAATTGACATAGTTTGATATTTGCATCCCAACCAAACCATAACATGTTGTCTTGCAAACCTAATCAGCTCTTGTTCCCAAACCTCTTGCCTATAAATAGAGGGATGTGATACGGTAGGAGAACTGATTTTTTGTTTTGCGTTTGATCGCAAATGTTGCAGATAGCAAGAGTCTCCACTGACTTTTCTTTTATCCAATAAGGAAAGGTAAAAAAGCACAAGAAAGACCATTAGAGATGTTTTCTTGAGTTCGAGGGGTAGATTATGAAAAGGGAAGGTATTAGCACCCTTTTCATCCATGGTTTTCCATGGGCTCTCAGTTACTTTCTAGATCACTTGCTTTTGTTTTGAAATGTGCTTTGTGATGTAGGTTTTGTAAGTATTTTGAAAATGTGACTTTGTAATGATTCTCGTCTCTATAAGAATGCGTACAAAGTGTTGGTTTTGAAAATAGTTCAAAGAGATGTGTTGGTGTATAAAATGTTTTTGTTGTGAGCAAGCGAGCAACTATGAGCGAATCTACCTACTCAAAAGGTCTTAGATGTTCTTTTCCTCTTCCTTTAGATGTTGATATCTTACCATTGATTTGGTAAGAAGCCCCATCTTTGGATGTGAAGGGACGGGCGCGGGACGTTTTTGTATAGTCATAGAAGGCAACCCATGGAATTTTTTAGCAATGTCGTGCGAGGGACTAGATCATTTATCAAAGGCAACATCGAGGGACTACGATCTTTTATCGAGGGTCTTTTGCTAAAACGTCCATGTTCGAGGGACATGACTATTTTTATGATAGGCAACGAGGTGGGATTACCCTAAGGGTGCTAGTGTGCAAGTGTGTTTGATTGCATGCATTTTAGTCTTGATTAGGGTGATCTATTTGTTGATTCCATATCTTGCCATACACATCCTAATTACTAGCATTTTATATTTGTAAAAGTGTTAAATTGCGGAAATATAAAAATCTCACGCTATTACAATATTTTAGGGATGGGAGTACATATTTACAAATGGGGGTTGCAAGAATTTAAACCCTATTTAACTATTACAACTATATTGAAATATACAATGCAAGAGAGAAAAAAGGACTTGTTTAAAAATGGGTTTTTTGTGTCTTAATGAATTAAGAAAAAAAGAAATAAATTAATCAATAAAAGAAAATATTTTTATGTATTTTTTATATTAATAAAAAAGGGTTTAATATTGAAAATGATAAAAGGGAAAATAAATGAAAGATAGAAACAGCGTGCTGCTGCAAGCAAAACGACAAGGATTAGAAGTTCTGAAGCCAGGCGCGTGGTGACTCAGAAAGGAACGTCAGTTGAAGTTATGGATTGACACACTCTTAGGTCCTGCAAGAATTGTAAGAGGAAAAGGAAACAGAAGTTCTGGGTGGTATTCAGATGGTGAATCATAAGTCAAAAGTTATGTATTGCGCTAAAATAGTGAGTGAACATCAGAAATTCAGTGTGTTGTCAGCGTGTGGAAAATCAGAAATTCTGAGTGTTAAAACAGCGAGTGGAAGCATCAGAAGTTCAATGTGTTTAACGTGTAGAGAGAACTCAGAAGTTATGTGTTGTGCTGAAACAGTGAGGAGAACTCAGAAGTTCTGTATTATGCTAAAGCAGTGAGTGAAAGTCAGAAGTTATGTGTCACATTTTAACTCTTTCCTCATATTAATCAGCACATCAGCAATTTATTCAGTATTTAACAAACAGTGGGTCAGAAAGATAAAAGCACAACAATTTATAGAAGTTCAAATCCCTAATCTGAGCCTAGTACTGATCAAGAAGTTATGATCCACAGTTTTTCTACTTATGTAATGATATGGACAATATCAATACTGTGATATTTACATATTTAATGCTGTTCTAAATGAAGAGATGCAAAGTCAGAAAGACTTACCTTGAATCTGGAGCGTGTGTTTGGAACCTGAACTGCTGCCTTCAGATGTTCTGGAGTCAGCCAGAGCAACGAAAGAGAAAATGTCAAGCTCTTTGATTCAAAGGGAAGAATAAAGGTTTGGTTTTCTGTTTGGGAATTGGATTTTTTATGAAGGTTTCACAGTTTTCTTTTCTCTCTTTTGATGATTCTTTCTCTCTAAAAGCCAGTCCCTTGAAAGTGTGATGGAGCAACTTATTTATAGGTTAGTTTGTTATGGTTTTGGGGGGGGGGGATAAATGGGATTTAAACCTTTTTGGCATAATGTTCTATTTCTTTTTAAACACAGTTTTCGTATGCTAATTTGGTGCAATTATGGGGTTTGAGAAAAACATAGGCGTGGACTGGATCAGCAGCACCTTGGAGTGTTATGGCAGTTGGTGGCAAGACTATGTTATAGCAATGTAGCAGGTTGCTCAAACGAGGTTTTGGGATTTGGTGATGTTCTGATCGCAGAAGATCAGAGTGAGATTCGAAGGGTGAGACTCTGATTGAAACACATAACATAGCCTCCATATGTTGAAGGGCCACGTTCTGATTGAAGGACATAGTTTCCATGAGTCATGTTCTGAAACATGTTTGGCAAATTCTGGTTGCACTTGCGTGAAGGCTGGCTCAGAAGTTCTGAAGTACCATATTCTCTTAACACTTAGAAAATTTTCTAATTTTTTTTTAGAAATTTGGATTTTTCAAAGTAATTTCTGACTTCTGATTTTTTTTTATGAACCAATTTCATGTCTTGATGAAATGTAATTGTTGAAACTTGATTTTTGACTTAAAAGTCAAAGTTTTACTTTTTTAGTGTGCTTTTGACCGTTTTGCCCTTGTGGATGATTTTCTTGGAAAATTGTAATTCAAGACTTGAAACTTGGTAGAAGCAGACTTGAGGGTCCAGGATGATCCTTTGAGAAATGAGAGGGCAAATTTTGGAGTACAACAACTGCCCATGTTCAATCTTCTTAAACTTGAAAAGTGAGATCGACATGTTTGTCGTTCGTAGCTTGAAAGTGGAAGATGATTGAACACTAGAGTGCCTAGAAATTTGCATTCGGTGATGTGTTGGTTGATTGTGTAAGGAATGGGCTTAAAGATGCCATTTGGAGAGATAACGGAAAGTTGTTGGAAATGGCCTTAAAGATGCCATTCGAAGGTGGTTGTTGACAGAAACCAGACCAAGTCTAAGTTTGACTTCGACTGGGGAAATGTGAAATCGACCTTATATGGTCGGGTTCAGGTTTTATAGGGTTGTAAAATGTTGTCTAGAGATAAGGGAGAAGGAACCTGGATAGCAGGGTTACTTCGAAAGGAAAGCCTGGATCTGAATGAGTATCAGGATGACATCTGTATCTGGAGCATATCTGAACTGTATCTGAAAGCTGAATCTTGAATGAGTATCAGGATGGCATCCGTGTCTGGAGCGTATCTGAATTGTATCTTGAGAGGCTGAGTCTAAATGAGTATCAGGATGGAATCCGTATTTGGAGCGTATCTGAATTGTATCTGAAAGCTGAATCAGAATGAGTATCAGGGTGGCATCCGTATCTGGTACGTATCTGAACTGTATCTGAAAGCTATCTTTGAATGAGTATCAGGATGGCATCCGTATTTGGTGCGTATATGAACTGTATCTGAAAGATGAATCTAAATGAGTATCAGGATGGCATTCGTATCTGGTGCGTATCTGAACTGTATCTGAAAGCTGAATCTTGAATGAGTATCAGGATGGCATCCGTGTTTGGAGCATATCTGAACTGTATCTTAAGAGGCCGAGTCTGAATGAGTATTAGGATGGCATCCGTATCTGGTGCATATCTGAACTATATTTGAAAACTCTGAACATTGTTAATGGTAGCTGTTAATCTTATCCTGAAAAGGGTAAAATGTTAGCTAAAATGAAAATTCATGTTGTATGAAATGTATGATATAATGCATTTGTTTTATTAATGTTTATGATATGCAGATGCCATGTGTGTGTATGTGAGTTAGTCTATTGCGCTGTTTGTTGGATTTGGGGAAAATAAATCTCTGAATGTTACTGAGGGTATGTAAGTCTTCATGTCTTGAAGTCGAAGTGTTGATGAATTTCCGTTTAGAGAAATAAACTCTGTTGTAAGGGAGATGCCATGTACTGCTTGAAAAATCTGTTTGGGGAATCCGGGGAAATTGGGTGATTTCTACCGGGGACTGATAATTGGAAGCTTTGTTCCGCTAGGGATTAAACTGTACACTGCGGGGGGTTTTTATGGAAAATAACTTAGAGAGATTTCCCTATCTCTTAAAGTCATATGTTGTACCCAAAAATTTGCCCTCTCATTTTACTCAATACATACTCCTAGAGATCCTCAATTTGCTCAACTTTGCCCATGAGTTGACCAGACAAACTCTCTCCTAAGGCAGTGTGTCTCAAATTAGGGTTTCCATTTTCATCAAGATAGGTGAACTCGAAAGACCTAATATGCTCTCCATGGTCCTAATATGTTCACAAGACCCTCCATGTCAAATTTCAAGCATTGCACAAGAAGTTTGCTCAGTCAACTGCTCAGATGCTTGAGAATCGACTGTATTAAGTCAAAAGTCAACGGTGGCCCACATACAGTCAAACTTCAAGATTTTTGGTCAACATCAACATTTTTAAGTTATACCCATAATTTGATCAAGGGTTGATCATGATTCTTCAAGGAATTCCCTAAATTCATCAAAACCCAAAATTTGCTAAATTAGGGTTTCTCAGGAAAAGTCAACTAAACTTTGACCAAACATAACTTCCACATACTTTATTGTAAATTTTCCATCCAAGGCTCATTTTTAAGAGGATGCAATTCCCTACAACTAATATTCAGCCCACAAGTTCAAAATATGCACTCATAAAAAGATATGAATTTCTACGTTATAGGTCCTTTTGAAAAGTCAACAAAGAACACCTTTTGGGTCAAAACTTCTTACATGAACATGGAAGACCCAATTGAAATGAGACCAAAAGGTTTGCTTAGGGGACATATTAAGCTTTCTAAAAAGTCTAAGAACACCTCTCTAGGGTTAAAATTGGAGGAGATATGCCTTGTCAAAGTTGACCTTTTTTGCAAAATTGCCAAAAGTCAAATATGTTCAAAAGTGCATTTTTTTACCAAATGGGCTTAGCATTTCATGATTGCACCTCACTTGTAGCATGGTCCACGACCCAAATGTCCACTCACACATTATTTGCTTCATTATTTATTTTATTTTGATTTTTTATTTATTAAAAATTGAATAAAATCAAATAAATGGTAAATAATATCAAAGATATGTTTTGATATGATTTTTGGACAGGATCTCAATCAAATTATGCTGAGATATCAAGACCAAATCGAATCAAGCATGATTGGTACAAAAATGGGATAATTTGGCTCAATTTAGAAAGTTTGCATATGGCTAAAGAATCAAATCAAATCTCATCAAAACTTCAAGAGTCAATCTATTTTGCAACCCTAATTCACTCAAGGGTATATAATGAACAAGAACAAAGCATAAAAGGAGGATTGGCAGTCGTGGAAGTACTTAGAACAAAAGCTCAAATATTGACAAAAAGTGGTGATCTGATCTCTATCCTAGAGGACGATTCAAAGCCTTCCAACACTCCCAATCGCATCCTGGAATGTTTCTGAAGCTAACTGGATCAATTACAAGTCCTTTCACGCTCAGAAACAACTTGTATGAACATCATGGTTTGTAATATTTTTAAAATTCAATTTCCATGATTTATGCACTATAAACACATTTTGATCATGTATTGATGTTTGTTATCATGTTTACAATGTTTTAGCATGCTTTGATTGAAGTTTGAGTGAAGATATGGATATTTGCCATTATTAGGGTTTGAGGTTCCAAATTTGGAACTTCATGTACATACCAAATTGGACCATATAAAGAGTGGAGTTGTATTCATGAGGTCATGAGCAATTGATTCATGCCATTGGTATTAATTATTATTGCTTGTACTTAATTTTGAAAACTCGTAGGGTTTTAGCTACAGACATGGTCTATAGGTATAAATTTGATGTCTAATATGACAGAGGAAGGTAGAAGAAGATTATGTGGCAGCCAACCATTGGGCCATTTGAAATTCCGCGCGCGTTTTTCCACTAACCACTATTTTTCATATATTATATTTTGTTTCCATTATTTGTACAAATAAGCCAGTTGGCCCAGTGGTGAGGCGCGTTGGTGGTGAGTATAAGGACCTGGGTTCGATCCCAGGTCCCAACAATTTCCTTTGTGCTATTTTTTTCTTTGCAGATCAGGTGTGCATCCCACTCATACGTTCACCATACACCTCCATCATCCATCCACTGGATTCCTCTCAACCAGATCCAACGCCTCTTGTAGTGAAGGAGCATGGTGCACCATCAGAGGACCACCACATAGGATCTCACGCCAGCCTGGGCCACCAACCTTGGGCCCAAAGTCAGATTCAACATCACACTCCCCTTTGGGATATTCAGCATAAGCCCAATTTAATTTCTTTCATTTATTTCTTTTATTTCTTTTATTTGTTTAATCATTTATGTTTACAAATTAACTTTTTAATTAATAAAATCAAAAAACCACAAAAACACCAAAAATCATTTTTTCATAAAATATTTATTTTCTTTAATTAATTAATTTAATTAGAAACTAGGTTAATTTAATTCTTTTTTTTGTAAATAAAATCAATTAGAAATTAGGGTTTAATTAATGTATAATTAAATTATTTTCTCAAATAAAAAATGTACAAAAATATTTTTCTCTCAATTAGGGTTTTAGGTTATTTTTTAAGCGTCCTCGTACTTAATTCGTCGTGCGTTTAATTAATTCTTTTCGTATTTTTTGTAACTGCTAATGGTTTGTAATAGTTAAACTAGGGTTTTTATTTATCGGTTTATCCCCGATTTTAGTTATGTAATTAATCCCCTCCCCGAAGCCTTGTAATAACTAGGTTTATTTTCTCGCACTTTTAATTTATGTAATCTTTAACTGTTAGATGCGTGGTTAATAGGATTGTATGGAAAGATGTTTAAAAATTAAAATGGTAGCTCACTTAATGTGCAAAGACTAATTAACTGAAAAAATCACGTGCACATATTTCACTCCTAGGGTTTGCGTCCCTTCGGTTGCCTTCGGTAAAATAGTCATTTAAGCATAGGAGATTTTAGGGGTTGCCTTCCTGTCTAAAAGATCAAATGTCCCATTTGAATGTTGCCTCAGAAAGATCTTAAGACTCTAGGGTTACTACTCAAGTTTCCTAATTATTGCTTTAGTGATTGTACTTGTCCCTTTCGAACGTCCCTTACCAAATCCAACAACGGGGCTACCTAATCCTTAATAGTAGGATAGCGCTGTCTAAAGGAAATGAGAACAAACAACCTTTTTTCGAGTAGGTAGAATCTTAAGTACTTGCTCAACAAAACTTTTCACACAAACACCTTACAAAACAAAGTTTCAAAACAAACTTCGTCACACCCTTGAGGACTGATACAAGGGTTATCATGAACTAAAACTTTTTTCAAAACAAGCACACACAAGCAATTTTAAAAAGATGAGCAAGAACCTAAGAGCCCATGGAAAACCATGGATAGAAAGGGTGCTAACACCTTCCCTTTCTATAACCTACCCCATGTACTCAGAAATCTCGAAAAAAAAGGTTTTTTCTGTTCTTTTTCCTTTTACATGATTGGATAAAATAAAAGTCGGTGGCGACTCTGTATTACCACGACATTTTGCAAACAAAAAATGCAAAATGCAAACCAGTATTAATAGTCGGTTGTGCCACCGTATCACAAAACTGGCGACTCTGCTGGGGACTTTAAATAAAGTGGGGTTTACCTTAGGATCTAGGTCATTTCAAATTGCTTTCTTGTTTGTTTGCTTTATTCTTAAAGGGTTATTGCTTGGGTTACTATAGATCCTACATCAGGATCTAGGGGCACTTATTAGGTAGACAGTAATAGATCATGGAGACTGTACAACATAGACCGATATGGTTTAAGCGATGGTTGTGTTGGTGTGGCACTTTGGTTGGTACCGGTATCCTTCATGGGGAAACGAGGAGAGTACGGGGTCGCCGCGTGGTTTCGTGAAGCACTAACGGACCTTAGAACCTTAGTTGAACAAACTTGGCCATTAGAAAGTAGTGAGATAGCCGGCCTCGGTATAGAGCTGAGGATTGGTTGATACTCGATGCTACACTCATTGAGATAAGACTTTCGGGATATTTTGGCTGCAAGAAAAGATTGCTTGAGCTGAGATAATGCCTGTTAAAGAATGGTCAATGATATTGAGATCCCTTAGAACCCGGTTACTTTTTAAGACATGTTTGAAACCAACTAAACTTCAAGAGGGTATGACCTTTAACCTCATGCAAGCCTTAAACCTAAGAACTTGGTGTGATTTGTCTGTGTTTTTTATACCTGTGGTTTACCATGACATCATGCATCATAACATAGCATCCATTCTTATTGCACTAACCATTTCAAAGACCAAGGGAATTTATCTTTGTTCTGTTTTGCGATCATGGCTTCCGTTCGTAGAAACACTATCTGAATCAGCTTTGTGAAGATACCTTCCCAACTCAAAGAGCTAGTATCAAGGGGTTCTGAAACTTCTGCATTCACTAAGAGACATGGTCAACTTCTCAACCTGGTTACTTCAAACTTTGATGAAAAGATGATGAGTATACTCTTTCAGTTCTTTGGTCCCAAGCACCACTGCTTCACCTTTCCAGACTATCAGTTGGTACCTACCTTGGAAGAATTCTCTCAGCTGTTGGATATACCCATTCTTGAATAGTTTCCCTTCACAGGTCTAGAAGAAGTTCCTAAGCCAGAAGTCATTGCCTCAGCTTTGCATCTGAAATGGGCTGACGTGGTATCCAATTGGGAAACAAGAAGCAGAGTCAAGGGTTTTCTAGCTAAGTTTCTGATAGACAAGGCCCAACTGTTTTGGGATGATATGGATTTTCAGGCTTTTGAGGAGGTTTTGGCTCTTCTAATCTATGGGTTAGTCCTATCCCCTAATCTGGACTCATTCATAGATGTGAATGCTATCAAGATCTTTTTCTCCCGCAACCCTGTGCCTACCTTGCTCGGAGATATTTTGCACGCTCTCCATACTCGTACCATGAAGAGAAGAGGAGTTCTTATGTGTTGCATGCCATTGTTGTCGAGGTGGTTTATTTCTCACCTCCCTAAGTCTGTACTGAAGAATAAAGAAGGTTTGGGTTGGTCGCAAAGGATAATGTCACTCGCTCACATGGATATTCTCTGGTGTTCCCGAGCTATAGAAAACACTGCTATTATTGACCGCTGCGGGGAGTACCCTAATGTCCCATTACTTGGTATCAGAGGGGGTATAACCTACAATACTTGTTTAGCTCTGCGACAATTTGGTTGCGCTCGAAGAGATGGTCCCCATGAGTTACTTATCAAGGGCATTGTATTCAACTATGAGGATGATGTTAAAGAGTATCGTCAGAGGTTCATACGAGCTTGGGGCATGGTAAACAGATCTGACACCAAGGCCTTGGGGCCAAAGGCTTCCATTCATATGGAACCTTACCTCCAATGGGTACGAGCTCGCACCCAGAAGCTTATGATGCCCTATGTGGCTGTTTTACTAGTGATTGTGGAACCCACTAATGAAAAGGGTATTCCTTACACGGTTCTCTATCCTTATATGCCCATTAATCTTGGGGAATTACAGAGGTCTTGGATTCAGTTGATGAAGGAGCGGGATACTTACAGGAATCAGTTCCATGCTCAAGAGAGGAAGGTTTTAGAGCTCACAAAGCAGCTTCACGAGGAAAAATGACTCAATGATTATCTCGACACAAAAAGGAAGCATCCATGGGAATTTTGATTCATTTTCTAGTTTTAGATTTGTTTTTAATTGTAACGCCTAAAAGACATTTGAACTTTGAATTTAGCTAATAAAGTCTTTGTTTTATTTTGGTTTGCAAATTTAAATTTCCCAAAGTCTTTGATATCATTGCATGCGCATCCCATTCATAACATTGCATGTATAGGTACCATTACAGGTTTCTCATCTTCTTCGCTGTTTATTCCTTCAGAAATGTCTTCTGAACAAAGCATCAAGGACCTTCAGGTACAAAACGCCCAGTTCCAGCAAATGTTCATAAGTCTGGCAAAAGGGCGGGAGGATCTGAAAGCCCTCATCCTGAAAGAGAAAAAGAAAAAGAAGAAGGCTGCCAGTATTCTGAATATGGGTAGAAGGTTTGGAGAGCGATTGAAGCGACAAGTCAATCTGACCTCTTCATCCAAGGAAGGGGAGAATCAAGAAGAAGAAAAGGATCCAAGTCTTGCAGTTTCTGACAATGATACCGACTACAATGATGAGCAATATCCTCCTACTGAGGATAGATACAAGCAGTTGGAAGATCGTTTGAGTGCCATAGAAGTTCAGAGGATACCTGGGCTGGATTTCAAAGAATTGGGATTGGTGTCGGGAGTAGTCATCTCGCAGAAGTTCAAAGCTCCAGTTTTTGCTAAGTATGATGGGGTGTCCTGCCCAAAACTCCATCTCTGCTCTTATGTCAGAAAGATCCAGCCCCACACCGCTGATAGAAATTTGTGGGTTCATTTATTTCAAGATAGTCTATTAGGGACTCAGCTTGAATGGTTCTACCAGCTGGAGGGAGCCAATGTTAGAAATTGGGAAGATCTGGCTGCTGTGTTCTATAAGCAGTATCAATACAATGCTGACCTTGCTCCTACTCGTACTCAACTCCAGAGTATGTCCATGGGTGCAAGTGAAGGCTTTAAGGACTATATGCATAAATGGAGAGACTTGGCTGGAAGAGTTCAACCCCCATTGTCTGATAGGGAATTGGTTGATATGTTTCTAGGGACGCTATCTGGTCCACTCTTTAATCATTTGATCGACAGCTCGTCAGCTGGTTTCACCGAGCTGATCTTAATTGGAGAAAGAGTAGAAGCTGGGATTCGGAGCGGCAAGATACATAAGGATGCCTCTTCGAGTTCGGTAAAGAAGCCTTTTGCTAGTAAGAAGGAAGCCATTGCCATTTATAGCCCGAGAGGCCAAAACAGGGTTGAACATCGTTAGACAGTAAGTGCCATAATGATACATAGGCATGCAGTTGCTCCATAACGCAACAATCAACAATGGGTGGAAATACCGCAACGGCAGTTTACCCGAATCAACATGACATTGGTTGAAGTTCTACCTCATTTGCTGAGATCCAACTTGGCAACCTTGAAAGAAGTTCCCAAGAATCCAAATACCATATCTCCCCGATATAATCCAAATGCTCGTGTGCCTATCATTCTGAGAGTCCTGGCCACGATACTAATGACTGCTGGGCTCTAAGGAATAAGGTACAAGATCTGATTGAAGCCAAGAAAATTGAGTTTGATGCTCTAGAGAAGCCCAATGTCATAACTGCTCTCATGCCTAAGCACGATCGGGGAATTAATGCCATTAAAGACAGCGAGGAAGACTCAAACATTGACAGCTGGATCTACCCAATTACCAACAGTGGACTAAGTAACTGGACAACTAGGGACTTTATACCAGTTTCTTTTATTCCGCAGTAATTGTCTTACTTGTTTTGAGAGTTGTAATAAACAATTTAAAACTTTACAGCCTGGTGCCTTGCCCGAGGCACATTGGTTTTGCTTGTGAGGGTTATTATTTGTCATTTCATATATCATTAATAAAGCATTGGACGTTTCTTGCATACAAATTTTGCGCTCTCTGTTTTTCTTTTCTGTTTTCCACTTTATCCAAACAGTCATACCTCGAATTAGGGTTTGAGCTTGCAAAAGGACAATTGGACTTCTAATACTTCAAATGAATTTCATGGATCACTATGGACCTTAAAAAATTCTCATGTCAAGTTTCAAGTCTTGTATCACAAGTTCTGCTCAATCAATTGACCAGATGACCAAAAATCAGTTGTACTGATGAAAAGTCAACTGATACACCAAGAATCAAACTTTGACTTTTTGGTAAATATTAAGTCTCAAAGATCAAAATTCATCAATACATTCAAGAATATCAAGCTTGATCATCAAAAAGTCAAGAAATTCAAACTTTTCAAGACTTAGAAATTTTTCTAAGTGTTTTATACATGATAATTTCATAACTTCATGACATTCTTTCACCAAGGTGCAATATGACTCAAAAGAAACTTTCAACATGAAAGTTTTAGATCTTGATGAATTCTACAACTTTCTATTAGAGGGTTGATGTTTTTGCACCCCAAAGTTTGCCCTCTCATATCTCTCAAAACATTGCAAGAAAAATCTCCAAGTGGCTCAAGATTGCTTAAGAGTTGAACAGTCAAGTCATCTCCTAAGGCAGTCAACCTCAAATTAGGGTTTTGTGTTGCATCAAGATCCTTGAGTCCAAATCACCTCAAGTGATCCCCAATGTCCTAATATGCTCTCAAGTTCATCCATGTCAAATTTCAAGCCTTGCAGAAGAAGTTTGCTCAGTCAATTGCTCAAAGGGTCCAAAAATCGATTGTGCTAGGGCAAAAGTCAATTGTGACCCAAATACAGTCAAGCCTCAATATTTTTTGTCAACATTCTCACTTTTAAGGATATTTCATCATTTTATCAAGGGTTTATCATGATTCATCAAGGATTGCTCAAAATTCATCAAGACTAAAAAGTTGCTAAATTAGGGTTTTGTAGGAAAAGTCAACTCAACTTTGACCAAGCATAACTTTCTCATACTTTATGAGAAATTACCATCCAAATCTCATTTTTAATATGACGAAATTTCCTATAATCCATCTTCACACCCCCAAGATCAAAAAATGCACTCACAAGAAGTTATAAATTTGGACATTATAGGTCATTTTTGAAAGTCAACAAAAGCATATTTTTTCTCAAAGCTTATAACTTGATAATGGAACATCAAAATGCGATGATACCAAAAGGGTTGGTTAGAGGACATCTCAAGCTTTCTAAAAAGTCCAAGTACACCTCCAAAAGTTCAAAATTGAAGAAGTTATGCATTGTTGAAGTTAGACTTTTTTGCAAAATTACCAAAAGTCAACTATCCCCAAAACTTCAAATTTTGTCAAATGGGCCCATTCTTTTCCACTTGATTTGAGCTTTCATAGTTTCCCATGTGTCCTAGCTTCAGCCATGAGCCCATATTTCATTTTTATTATTTAATTTGATTTTTAATTGAATTTATTCATTTTAAATCAAATAAAATCATAGAAAATCCAAATAATTAATAACTCTTGATTTTTTTATTGTTTTAGGCTTTGTTTACAACTAGGACCACCATCAAATTCATATCAAGACTAATCATGTGCAAAAAGATTGAATCAAATCAAATTTGGAAGGTTTAATAATGGAGAATCATCAAATATGGCATTTTTTTCAAATCTTGATCATGGTCTTAAAACACAACATTATGAGGGAGATTATTTCTATGCTTTCTTGTCTCCTCATTCCCCTCTATAAATATAGAGCCATACAAGCTTGAAAGAGATAAAAATCCTCTCTAAAAAGCTCTCGAAAAGCTCTTCAAAAAGTTCTCTAAAAGCTCTTCAAAAAGCTCTCCAGAAATCAAAGAATTGGTGCAAGTCATATCTCGAGGTTCCGGCCTCTCACAATTGACATCAAGCCTCAAACCATCCTCTTGAAGTCCTCATGAGTCTTACAAGGCCCAAGAGCAATCCATCACACGCCTAGCACACCCACCGGTTTGGTAAAATTTTAAATTTCGAATCTCTAATTTTAATCACATTTTATGGTATGCTAACGTTTGTTTGAGTTTATATAGAACAATTATGGATGGTTGAATCATAGGTACCACGCAAGAATAAAAAAACACCATAGTTAGAGCATGAAGCTTTCGAAGATCCGAGCTCAGGAATGCTCTTTACACCTCCCAAAAGTGTTGTTTCAGGCCCATTTCTCACTCTTTATTTTTATTTTATATTTTCAATTTATTTATTTCTTATTTATTTTACTAACCAAATAATTAATCTTCTTTTCATCAAAAAAATCACAAAAATATTTTATGTCCAATTAAATTTCAGAATTTTATTTTTTATTAATAAATATTAATTAATTTAATTAGGATATTAATGTTAGATAACTTTAAATGATTTTTACAAATATTTAAAATTAATTAGAAATCAATAGGTTTTTAACACTAATTTAATCATTTTATTTTCTTTCCTAAATTAACAAAACTCCAAAAATATGTCATTTAATATTTTTCATTAATTAATTAATTTAATAATTAATTTAGCATTTAATTTTTAGGACTTAATTTCTTTTCTTAAAAAAAAAACATTTTATTTATCAAATTAAATTCTAACTTTTATTTTTGTTAATAAACATTAATTAATTGATTTAGAATTTTAATTAGAATAACTTTCACATTTTCGTAAAATAATTAAAATTAACTTAGACATAATTAGGTTTTTATTAACATTGATTAATTTTATTTTCTTTCTTTAAATATCAAAAATCCAAAAAATATTTATTTTCATTAAATTATTTATTTATTTATTTATTTAATAATTAATTTAGGATAGTTTCTTTCTTAATTCAAAAATAACAAAAAAAAGATACTTTCTTTCAAAAAAGGGTCAAAACTCTAAACTTGCACCCGATTTAATTTCCGCACGCGATTTACTTTCTTTTATCCAATATTGTATTTGTTCCCGGAATGTAATAGATAATTAAGACCATTTAATTATTTTATCGCTTTATTTATTTTCCGCATTTAAATTTCAAAGGGTTGCTTTTGGCGATGTAAATACCCGACGCCTTGTAATAGTTAGTTTAATTTCTGCAATTTATTTTCCGCAAAATATAACTGTTAGATGTTTGATAATAGGGTTTGCATGACAAGAATGAATGTCTAAATTTAAAAACGGTTAGATCACCCTAAACATGTGCAAAGATAAATAACTGAAAACAACACACTCGCACATGCGCACTCTTAGGGTACACCCCACTTGGTTGCCTTCGTAACGCGGTCATTGAGTATAGGTCGTTTTAGAGGTCTCTCTCTTGTCCAAAGATCATAGTCGCCTCGAAACGGTTGCCTCGGATATTGTTGCCTCAAAACAAATGATCTAAGACATTAGAGTTACCGCTAAGGTGTCCTAACATTGCTTTGGTGACCGTAAGTCCCTAAATTCGAATTGACCCTTAAACTCCAACGACGATGCTACCTACTCATTCATAGTGGGATAACATTGTCTAAAGGAAGATAGCATAGAACGATTCCTTTTTCGAGTAGGTAGATGGTTCTTAGATACTTGCTCTTTCAAAACAAAACCAAATTTTCACACTTACACTCCTTTTCAAACAAAGACTTTTTCAAACCCACAATCACAAAGAAAGCAATATTTTGAAAACAATATGAGCAAGTACCTAAGAGCCCGTGGATAACCACAGATAGAAAGGGTTCTAACACCTTCCCTTTCTATAATATACCCCCCGAACCCGAGAAATATCTCGAAAAAGGAATTTTTCTGTGCTTTTTTCCTTTCCTTGTTGGATAAAATAAAAGTCGGTGACGACTCTTGCTTACCGCGACATTTTGCGAAACACAAACGCAAAACGCAAACCAACATTCCAAAAAACGGTCAGTTCTTCCCACCGTATCACAGAATTAGCGACTCTGCTGGGGAATTTATAAGTGGGGTGTACCTTAGGATTAGTTCATAATGTTTTCAATTGCATGATTTGTTTGCTTTATCTTTGTGGGTTGAATCAGAGTTACTATAGATCCTAACCCGGATCTGGGGGACACCCTTTAGGTAAGTAGCAATAAACTGTGAGGGAACTGTACAGCGTAGACCGATACGGTTGAAGCAGTAGCTACATTGGTGTGGCACTTTAGTATGTACCGATATCCCTTGTGGCGCAACGAGTAGAATATGGGTCTGCTAAGGGGTCATTAAGCACCAACTGACCTTAGAACCTTTAAATTGACCAACTTGGCCATAGAACAGTAGCAGTATGCTACACTCATTGAGACCAAACTCTCGCGATGATTCCGGCCGCAAGAAAAGGTTGCTAAACTGGAATTATGACCGATCGAGGGTGGTCAGTGATATTGAGATCCTCTAGAACCCGGTTACTATTTCTAGAACAGGTTGAACCAACTGAACTGAAAGAGGGTAGTACCTAAGCTCCTTGCCAGCCTGAAATTTAAGGGCTATTGTGTGACTTGTGTGCCTTCAAAACTTGAACTACTTGCACTTTCTTAATATCTGACAACATGAGTTCCTTGCAGGTTTTGTTTACAGTCCTTATCCAATAATTTGGATTTATTGCAGGATTTACTTACATCACTTCACACTTTTGCTTAAACGCATAACACACACATCATAACATCATGCCTTAACATTTCCTTAACCATTTCAAGGATCTCAAGGGTTTGTGATGCAGGTTATGGTAAATCAAATGTCTAGCAAGGGGCAAAGGGGATTTATTTTCCTCTAGCCAAGGTTGTCTAGAAATCAAAACACGATAACTTGAGTCAGGGGCTATGACCCACTTGATATGGTGAGCTTGACTCTTGAAGAAGGACTCTTAACAACATGAAGTTTCTTCAATCAAAGCTGCAAAATTCAAATTCTAACAAGTTTCTTATTTACCCCGCGGGATCCTTGATAACATTGCATACATACATATAATTGCATAACAGGTCTCCCAGTAAAGGTCTCTCATGTTCTCGCTGTTTATTTCAGAAATGGCTTTCCAACCAGACAACCAAGATCTTCAAACTCGAGAAGCTCAGTTCAGGGACGTATTCCTAAACCTATCCAAGGGGCAGGAAGAGTTGAAAACACTCCTCATTGGGAACTTGGTCAAGAAAAGTCCTGAAGACAATAAGGACGAACGATTGAAATAACTGCAAGCTGAGGTTGATGCAATAAGAACCCAAATGTTGGGGCAGATGTCTCTTATCCAAGGCTTAGCTCAGGAACAAGAAGAGCTGAGAACCATTACCAACCAACTTCATCAAGACAGATACAACAACATGAAGCAAACAGTCAAGGTCGGGGACCAAGTCATTAATCAACTTCCAAGAAGTCAAAGGTTTGGTTTGATGAAGAATAGACCTCTCCAAGTTGCTACTACCTCACGCGTCCAACAACAACCTTGCCATAAATAACGGGTTAATCAGAGTAAGCCAAATATGCCCAAGAGGCAATTTACCAAGCTCAACATGTCACTGTCTCAGGCTTTACAACATCTGTTGAGATTGAATCTGGTGACGTTAAGGGACCCTCCTAAGAATCCCAACATAGCCTCCCCAAGGTACAATCCTGATGCAAGGTGTGCATATCACTCCAACAGCCCGGGGCATGATATTAACATATGTTGGGCGTTGAACAACAAAATTCAAGACCTAATTAATGAAGGAGCATTGGAACTCACACAAGACGGTCAAATTGAATTCTTTTGCCATCCCCCCAAGGTTCACCATTTGAAGTGACAAGTACTGAGACGAGAAGACTTTTTGTTCATTAGAATTTTCAAGTTGTAATTTTGTTTTGATTGTTCGAACATTTATTCATGTCAAACTTTATTACTTTATCAATGCATTGCATATGTCTGTTTTGAATCAATCCATTCGTATTCACTATATTCAAATTGCTTTCATTTTTTGTGATGATCAACTCTCGATTAAAAAATTCTAAGCCTTTAGAGGGAGGATGACGAAAACGATATCAAAATCTCTATAGTATGCTTTTGAATAGACCCCGCTGACGAGGTACAGGCATTGTTTCAAATCCTAAATAGTGGAGTTATAAGGAAGATAATCCCTAATCAACCTCTTTGAGCCAAAGAAGTTAGAGTTTTTCTTTTCACAAATTAAAACCCTTAATTATAACCTGGGGCAGGGTAGTTTTCTCAGTTGATCCAGGTGCACAATAAATGGCATCAAAGAAGTCCTCCCGAAACAAAAGACGGTGTTGGTTCCATATAATCGTAAGGACAGGCAGTCATTATGTCTCAAAATAAGAGCCCAATAAGTCAAAACCTATGAAGGAGACTTAAGAAAAACGGGGGCATCCCGCTGTCTGTAATCACAAAAAGAAACAGTTCAGGCAAAAGACAGGGCTAATAAAATCAAAAAGAAAGAGATCCTACAAAATCTCAACAAAAATGAATGCCTGTTCAAAATAAACTGTCATTATCCGAACCATCACTGGAATATCAGAGCAAAGACTCAAACAGGATCTAAATGCACGGTTAGCTGAGTTTAGGATCGAAGAACATCACGAAGAGCGGGTGGGTACAAATAAATTTTGAGACTTTATCCTTTGTTTCTTAAACCGTGAACCAGGCCACATTATAACCCTTAAAAGTCCTAGCTGAAGCATGGGTTAGTTCGAAAGCATACTGTTACAAAAGGTATCCTGACTCCTGTAGGGCTTGCTGTAAATCCTGAGTTGACGTCACATTTTACAAAATTTTCCTATCTTACTGAAAAAATGCATTTTCAAAAACTTCAAGACAGACATAAGCTTTGCATTCTTAAAATAACATTGTTTGCATATGACTATTTGTTCAAACAGCAGAGAAGTTCGCACAAAGAATATCTAGCGAACAAAAACCTTCTCAATAAAAAGGGTCACCTCAAGTGGAAAAAACACCTCCAACCAAGGGGCATGGCATGAGCATTGTCCATCATCTGGGGCAGTTAAGTCAAGATTCAAGGAATCTCTCAAAATGCCAAATAACCAGGGGCAAATCTCCATCTGAATCAATTGGGGGCATTGGACAGGAATTCCAGCAACGAACCTTGCATGATCAAACGAAGATCTTCTGGTAGTATGGAAACACAACACTACCGACAGTGACACCTCCCTACATCCTGAGAGCGTGGACATAGTCAGAAAATACCGCGCATGAATAAAGACCCACTAGGTTGACTGGCCTAGGCAAAAATAAGGGCTTCCCGGCGAACCAAAAGGGTTCGGGCAAAAATTAGGGATGAGAATGAAAAATTGTACACCCGGCAAGTCGAAAACCTGAAAAGGCGGCTTGGGCAAAAAATGGTATCCCGGTGGACTGAAAACCCAAAAGGGCGGTCCAGGCAAAAATTAGGGATCAAAGCGTACGACTATGTCGCGTCATCTCGTCACTAGCCTATCAGAAGAAGACTTGTCACTTCAATTGAAAGTTACCAAGCACCTCATAGGTTAGGATAATACTCGATCCACAAGGCCTCCAAAGGCACCTTCTCCCGCAGATCAGGGGCAAATAAGAATTGTCCAAACTGTACATTTGCTCTATCCACCAAGTACAACGGTAAATTCAACTGAAGAATATGGCTAAGATACTTTCACTCCCCGCAGAGTAAGACAGTAATGATAGCTCTCACCAGCTGAGACTTGCAACTGTGAATGAATGAATCGGTAATATTCTCCCCCAAGCAGAGTTTATCTACCATCAGCACTGAAAAAGGCTTAATATCCCCGACAGTCTTAATATTCCCAACCGGAACATAAGAATGCTCCCCGACAGGGTACAAGATATCCCCAGTGGAGTCAAAATTTTCCCAGCGCAGTCTGAAAAAGCTTCCCTAACGGAGTTGGGATAATCATCCCCAGTAGACTCTGGAGGCTTATCCCCAGTGGAGTACAAAAATAAATCTCCCCAGCAGAACTCAAAGGATTATCCCCACAAAATTCTATCAGGTTATCCCCAGTAACGTCGCCACTGAGAGATCGTCTCCAGCGGAAGTTCTTCCCTTTCACAAACAAGAATTCAATCCTCAACAGACAACAGTGATTCGTCCCCAATGGAATTTATCAGTGGAATCCTCAGCAGAGCATCTCTTCCCCACAGAGTAATCTCCTCATCAGTATATTCCCCAACGGAGTTATCCTCTCCTGCAGGTCTATTCTCACAATCATCTTCGTTCATCATCCCCAACAGAAACGAAGAATTCAACTCTTGTCTCCAGCAGCTATCCGAGATTTATTTTCCCCAGCTAAAACATTACATTTCCATATACCATGATACGTACATACACGCATCATATAGCTCAATCTCATTTATGTTGAGAGCATCATTGCTTGATATATCATGCATTTCATACATCATGACATTGCATATGACTGACTCTTTACCGTTTCAGTGAAAGACGAATCAGTAAACACCGTTGACTACTCATATGACCTGGTAGTCCCCTCAAAAGAAAAATTACATCTATGGAAGACTCTTGTCTGGTTCAGTTAAATCGATCCTAAGATTTTTTCCGATTCTTATCCAGCCAAAGTTAATCCAAGACCTTCTCTGGTTCAGTCAGATCGATGCGAAGATCTCCCAGATTCGTATTCCAGTTGAAGATATTCCAAGACTTTTGTCTGGTTCAGCTAAATCGACCCTAAGATTTTTCTGATTCTTATCCAGCCAAAGTTAATCCAATACCTTCTCTGGTTCAGTCAGATCGACACGAAGATCTCCCTGATTCGTATTCTAGTTGAAGTTATTCCAAGACTTTTGTCTGGTTTAGCTAAATCGATTCGAAGATTTTTCTGATTCTTATCCAGCCAAAGTTAATCCAAGACCTTCTCTAGTTCAGTCAGATCGACGTGAAGATCTCCCTGATTCGTATTCCAGCAGAAGATATTCCAAGACTTTCGTCTGGTTCAGTTAAATCGATTCGAAGATTTTTCTGATTCTTATCCAGCCAAAGTTAATCCAAGACCTTCTCTGGTTCAGTCAGATCGACGCGAAGATCTCCCTGATTCGTATTCCAGTTGAAGATATTCCAAGACTTTTGTCTGGTTCAGCTAAATCGACCCTAAGATTTTTCTGATTCTTATCCAGCCAAAGTTAATCCAAGACCTTCTCTGGTTCAGTCAGATCGATACGAAGATCTCCCTGATTCGTATTCTAGTTGAAGTTATTCCAAGAATTTTGTCTGGTTCAACTAAATCGATTTGAAGATTTTTCTGATTCTTATCCAGCCAAAGTTAATCCAAGACCTTCTCTGGTTCAGTCAGATCGACGCGAAGATCTCCCTGATTCGTATTCCAGCAGAAGATATTCCAAGACTTTCGTCTAGTTCAGTTAAATCGACCCTAAGATTTTTCTGATTCTTATCCAACCAAAGTTAATCCAAGACCTTCTCTGGTTCAGTCAGATCGACACGAAGATCTCCCTGATTTGTATTCCAGCAGAAGATATTCCAAGACTTTTGTCTGGTTCAGCTAAATCGATTCAAAGATTTTTCTGATTCTTATCCAGCCAAAGTTAATCCAAGACCTTCTCTGGTTCAGTCAGATCGACGCGAAGATCTCCCTGATTCGTATTCCAGTTGAAGTTATTCCAAGACTTTTGTCTGGTTCAGCTAAATCGATTAGAAGATTTTTCTGATTTTTATCCAGTCAAAGTTAATCCAAGACCTTCTCTGGTTCAGTCAGATCGACACAAAGATCTCCCTGATTCGTATTCCAGCAGAAGATATTCCAAGACTTTTGTCTGGTTCAGCTAAATCGATTCGAAGATTTTTCTGATTTTTATCCAGTCAAAGTTAAGACCTTCTCTGGTTTAGTTAGATCGACACTAAGATCTCCCTGATTCCTATTCCAGTCGAAGTTCGGACCACCTATCAACAGTCTCCAAATGGCATCTGTAAGCCCATTCCCGACATCACCAAGCTGATACCACTTCATGCGAGTGCAAATTTCCGGGCACTCTAGTGTTCAATCATCTTCCACCTTCGGATCACGAAAGGCCCGAAAGCCAATCTACATCCTCAGGTTTAAGAAAATTGAACAGGGGCAGATGTTGCACCCCAAAATCTGCCCTCTCATATCTCTCAAAACATTGCAAGAAAAATCTCCAAGTGGCTCAAGATTGCTCAAGAGTTGAACAGTCAAGTCATCTCCTAAGGCAGTCAACCTCAAATTAGGGTTTTGTGTTGCATCAAGATCCTTGAGTCCAAATCACCTCAAGTTCTCCCCAATGTCCTAATATGCTCTCAAGTTCATCCATGTCAAATTTCCAGCCTTGCAGAAGGAGTTTGCTCAGTCAATTGCTTAAAGGGTCCAAAAATCGAATGTGCTAGGGCAAAAGTCAACTGTGACCCAAATACAGTCAAGCCTCAAATTTTTTTGTCAACATTCTCACTTTGAAGGATATTTCATAATTTTATCAAGGTTTGATCATGATTCATCAAGGATTGCTCAAAATTCATCAAGACTCAAAAGTTGCTAAATTAGGGTTTTGTAGGAAAAGTCAACTCAACTTTGACCAAGCATAACTTTCTCATACTTTATGATAAATGACCCATCCAAATCTCATTTTGAATAGGATGAAATTTCCTACAATCCATCTTTACACCCCAATATCAAAAAATGCATTCACAAGAAGTTATGAATTTGGACATTATAGGTCATTTTTGAAAGTTAACAAAAACACCTTTTTTGCCAAAGCTTATAACTTGTGAATGGAACATCAAAATGAGATGATACAAAAAGGTTTGGTTTGAGGACATCTCAAGCTTTCTAAAAAGTCCAAGTACACCTCCAAAAGTTCAAAATTAAAGAAGTTATGCATTGTTGAAGTTAGACTTTTTTACAAAATTACCAAAAGTCAACTATCCCCAAAACTTCAAATTTTGTCAAATGGGCCCATTCTTTTCCACTTGATTTGAGCTTGCATAGTTTCCCACGTGTCCTAGCTTCAACCATGAGCCCATATTTCATTTTTATTATTTAATTTGATTTTTAATTGAATTTACTCATTTTAAATCAAATAAAATCATAGAAAATCCAAATAATTAATAACTCTTGATTTTTTGATTGTTTTAGGCTTTGTTTACAGCTAGCACCACCATCAAATTCGTATCAAGACTAATCATGTGCAAAAAGATTGAATCAAATCAAATTTGGAAGGTTAAATAATGGAGAATCATCAAATATGGCATTTTTTTCAAATCTTGATCATGGTCTTAAAACACAACATTATGAGGGAGATTCTTTCCATGATTTCTTGTCTCCTCATTCCCCTCTATAAATATAGATCCATACAAGCTTGAAAGGGACAAAAATCCTCTCTAAAAAGCTCTCGAAAAGCTCTTCAAAAAGTTCTCTAAAAGCTCTTCAAAAAGCTCTCCAGAAATCAAAGAATTGGTGCAAGTCATATCTCGAGGTTCCGGCCTCTCGCAATTGACATCAAGCCTCAAACCATACTCTTGAAGTCCTCATGAGTCTTACAAGGCCCAAGAGCAATCCATCACATGCCTAGCACACCCACCGGTTTGGTAAAATTTTAAATTTCGATTCTCTAATTTTAATCACATTTTATGGTATGCTAACGTTTGTTTGAGTTTATATAGAACAATTATGGATGGTTGAATCGTAGGTACCACGCAAGAATAAAAAAACACCATAGTTAAAGCATGAAGCTTTCGAAGATCCGGGCTCAGGAATACTCTTTACACCTCCCAAAAGTGTTGTTTCAGGCCCATTTCTCACTCTTTATTTTATTTTTTATATTTTCAATTTATTTTTTCTTATTTATTTTACTAACCAAATAATTAATCTTCTTTTCATAAAAAAAATCACAAAAATATTTTATGTCCAATTAAATTTCAGAATTTTATTTTTTATTAATAAATATTAATTAATTTAATTAGGATATTAATGTTAGATAACTTTAAATGATTTTTACAAATATTTAAAATTAATTAGAAATCAATAGGTTTTTAACACTAATTTAATCATTTTATTTTCTTTCCTAAATTAACAAAACTCAAAAAATATGTCATTTAATATTTTTCATTAATTAATTTATTTAATAATTAATTTAGCATTTAATTTTTAGGACTTAATTTCTTTTCTTAAAAAAAAAACAACAAAATATTTTCTTTATCAAATTAAATTCTAACTTTTATTTTTGTTAATAAACATTAATTAATTGATTTAGAATTTTAATTAGAATAACTTTCACATTTTCGTAAAATAATTAAAATTAACTTAGACATAATTAGGTTTTTATTAACATTGATTAATTTTATTTTCTTTCTTTAAATATCAAAAATCCAAAAAATATTTATTTTCATTAATTAATTAATTAATTTATTAATTTAATAATTAATTTAGGATAGTTTCTTTCTTAATTCAAAAATAACAAAAAAAGATACTTTCTTTCAAAAAAGGGTCAAAACCCTAAACTTGCACCTGTTTAATTTCCGCACACGATTTACTTTCTTTTATCCAATATTGTATTTGTTCCCGGAATGTAATAGATAATTAGGACCATTTAATTATTTTATCGCTTTATTTATTTTCCGCATTTAAATTTCAAAGAGTTGCTTTTGGCGATGTAAATACCTGACGCCTTGTAATAGTTAGTTTAATTTCTGCAATTTATTTTCTGCAAAATATAACTGTTAGATGTTTGATAATAGGGTTTGCATGACAAGAATGAATGTCTAAATTTAAAAATGGTTAGATCACCCTAAACATGTGCAAAGATAAATAAGTGAAAACAACACACTCGCACATGCGCACTCTTAGGGTACACCCCACTTGGTTGCCTTTGTAACGCGGTCATTGAGTATAGGTCGTTTTAGAGGTCGCCCTCTTGTCCAAAGATCATAGTCGCCTCGAAACGGTTGCCTCGGATATTATTGCCTTAAAACAAATTATCTAAGACATTAGGGTTACCGCTAAGGTGTCCTAACATTGCTTTGGTGACCGTAAGTCTCTAAATTCGAATTGACCCTTAAACTCCAACGACGATGCTACCTACTCATTCATAGTGGGATACCATTGTCTAAAGTAAGATAGCATAGAACGATTCCTTTTTCGAGTAGGTAGATGGTTCTTAGATACTTGCTCTTTCAAAACAAAACAAAATTTTCACACTTACACTCCTTTTCAAACAAAGACTTTTTCAAACCCACAATCATAAAGAAAGCAATATTTTGAAAACAATATGAGCAAGTACCTAAGAGCCCGTGGATAACCACAGATAGAAAGGGTGCTAACACCTTCCCTTTCTATAATCTACCCCCCGAACCCGAGAAATATCTCGAAAAAGGATTTTTTCTGTGCTTTTTTCCTTTCCTTTTGGATAAAATAAAAGTCGGTGGCGACTCTTGCTTACCGCGACATTTTGCGAAACACAAACGCAAAACGCAAACCAGCATTCCAAAAAATGGCCAGTTCTTCCCACCGTATCACAGATGTTTAAAAAATTCTTAGCTTTGAAAATATAAGCCCATGAAGACATGGCATTTTCATCTAGCACTTAGAGAAATTTTCAACAGATTTTGGTCAGGATTTTATTCCAACTTCTTGGCATTTTTTCACATAGTTCTAAGACGATTTTGTCAAAATGGCCAACATGAAAGTTATAGAGGATGTTTCAAGCTTTCTAAAACATCCAAGAGCATAAATTTATCATACTTGAGCTAGGAGATTCAAGGGCATGAAGTTGGGCATTCATCCTTGAATTGCAAGTCATTTTGTTGAAGAACACATAACAAAATCATTATGCTATGCTGCATAATCTTGTGTTGCAGGCCTTCTAACTTGCCAATCTCACTATAATTTAATGCTTACACCTACTCTTGAGCTATTACCCACGTGTTTGATCCATTGTCCAAAAGATCTTTCCATTTATAGCATAAAGGCACCATTGCTATTCTTAAAAAGCAAGTTTTAGGTACAAAATTTGTCTTGAGCCCATACATTGCTTACTTCTGATTTTACTCCACCATAAATCATGGAAAGTAGCCCCTCTATACCAACAACTTTGGCACTTCATCTTGGGACTATGGACAATTGACATAGTTTGATATTTGCATCCCAACCAAACTATAACTTGTTGTCTTGCAAACCTAATCAGCTCTTGTTCCCAAACCTCTTGCCTATAAATAGAGGGAGCATTTACAAGAGAAAGATGTCAGAAAAATAGATAGCTTCTTGTATGTTGAAAATCCTCAAATCCCCCTTTACTCTAAAAACCAGAATTGTCCATAAAAATCTCCATCTTTGAGCTTTGAAGTCCAAACCCTTTGAACCTCTCACACCTTGCAAGTTATGTCCAAATAAACCATCTAAACACTCCACATACATCATATAGAAGTTGTTCAAACTCAAGAACAACTCCTGTAACATCACTATTTTCCAAACTCAAAAAACAGCCACCTGCAACTTGACTTCTCCAACTCAAAGCATAAATTTCAGTTTCAAGGTATGTTTTCTTGACTTTGAACTCTTCATACAAACATCATTAGTGGTTTATTTGTGAAGATAGAATGTAGATATCATTGACTTGAAACTAACCATATGCTTGCTTTTCATTTTCACTAACCATGTGTTGAGAACTGACTTTTACATGTAGCAGAACAATGTTAGAGGTGAAAAAATAGGTTATTAGTCGATGTATATCTCTATGTGTCGACACATATATAGTGTAAAACAAGTTATGGGTCGACACAAAACACACATGAGTCGACTCATTTTAGTTACAAAATAGGGTATGAGTCGATACAAGGCCTTATGCATTGATGCATATTGTTATCTAGGCACAATACAGAGAGACAAAAGGTGTATGAGTCAACATAAAACACGAATGTGTCGATACAAACAAGAAATGAGTCGACACATATCATTATGTATCGACTCATACTGAGTTGATTTTGATGCTTCAAAAACAGGAATTTGCATGTATCGATGCATAAGGATATGTGTCAATACATAAAGTTTGTTTTCTTTCTTTGTACACTATTTTTCTTTTTTTATTTTTTATTGTTATTTATTTATTCAATATGCTTGTAATAATTTAATCAGGCTTCTACTTCATTCCCGTTTGTAAATTGTACCCACATCCCCCAAATGATGTAATAACTTAGGATATTTAATTTCCACAATTTATCGCTTTCAAATATAAATGCTAGTAATTAGGGTTTGTATGAAAAGACTAAAATCAACAAGTAGCAAACCCTAATCTCAAGATAAAAATGCATGCAATTTAAAACACAGTTCACATACGCACCTCTAGGGTAACCCACAATTGTTGCCTATGAATAAATAGTCATGTCCCTCAAACGTGAGATATTTTAGCAAAGACCCTCGAATACAAGATCGTAGTCCCTCGATGAACCTTCGATGTTGCCTTTGGTAAACGATCTTAGACCCTTTCAAAAAATTGCTAAGGTATCCTACAATGTTGCCTTCTATGACTACACGATGACCCACACCCGTCCCTTCACATCCAATGATAGGGCTTCTTATCAATCAATGGTAAGATATCAATATCTAAAGGAGTAGGAAATAAACAAATACTTTTTGAGTAGGTAGAACGCTTGTAGTCGCTTGCTCACAACCATCTCCAAAACATATTTCAAAATACACCAACACTTTCAAATGAAATATTTTTAAAATTCAACACTTTGTATGCATTCTTATAGAGACGAGAATCATTATAAAGTTCGCCTAAACAAATGCACTTTTCAAAAATACTTTCAAAAACTATCACAAACACATTTCAAACAAAGCATTTCAAAGTGAGCTAGCAACTAAGAGCCCGTAGATAACTACGGATAAAAAGGGTGCTAACACCTTCCCTTTTCATAACCTACCCCCCGAACTCAAGAAAATTCTCGAAAGGTCTTTCCTATTCTTTTCACCATTTCCTTTATTGGATTAAAGAAAAGTCGGTGGCGACTCTTACTATCCGCAATAATTACGATAAAACGCAAAAAACACCCAAGTCAGTTCTCCCACCGTATTATAAAACTGGCGCCTCTGCTGGTGAAATACTTAAAAGCGGGGTTACGTTAGAGACTAGATCACTTTTAAAATGCTTTCATTGTTTGACTTGTTTGTTTTACATTTTAGGTCCTTGTTTGGGTTTTGTATTGATCCTCTACCCGGATCGGATAATATTATTAGGTAAGTAGCAATAGATCGTGGGGACTGTGTGGGGTATACCGACATGGTTGAAGTGATGGCTACATTAGTGTGACACATTTGTTGGTACCGGTATCCCTTGAGTCCAGTCAAGGAGAATACGGGGTCGTTGTGTGGTGTCATGAAGCACTAACTGACTGTAGAACCTTTAATTGAACAACTTGGCCATTTGGAAGTAGTGAAGTAGCCAGCTTTGGTGCAGTATGAAGTTGGTTGATACTCGATACTACGTTCATTATCGGAATTTCAGGATATTTCGATCGCCAATAAAGAGGCTTGCGCTGAAACAATGCCCGATGAAGAAAGATCAGTGATATTGAGATTCCCTAGAACCTTATTACTTTCTAGGACATGTTGAATAAACTAAACTTCAAGAGGGTACTTACCTATTGTTGTACCCCAAAATTTTCCCTCCCATATTTCTCAATACATGTCAAGTGAGGTCCTCAAATTGCTCAAGGAAATCCAAGAGTTGACCAGACAAACTCTCTCCTAAGGCAGTCTACCTCAAATTAGGGTTTCATTTTGCATCAAGATGCTTGATTCCAAAGGATCCCAAATGCTCACCATTGTCCTAATATGTTCTCAAGATCATCCATGTCAAGTTTCAAGCCTTGCAGAGGAAGTTTGCTCAGTCAATTACTCAAAGGCCTGAAAATCGACTGTGCTAGGTTAAAAGTCAATTGTGGCCCACATACAGTCAAACTTCAATATTTTTGGTCAACATCATCATTTTTAAGTATCATTCATCATTTTATCAAGGTTTGACCATGATTCATCAAGGATTGCTCATAATTCATCAAAACCCAAAAGTTGATAAATTAGGGTTTTGTAGGAAAAGTCAACTCAACTTTGACCAAGCATAACTTTCTCATACTTTATAAAAAAAGAATCATCCAAAGCTCATTTTGAAAAGGATGCAATTCCCTAAAATTCATCTTCAGCTCCTAAGTTCAAAATACGCACTCACAAAAAGATATGAATTTGGACATTATAGGTCATTTTGAAAAATCAACAAAAACACCTTTTGGGTCAAAGCTTCATACATGAACATGGAAGACTCAATTGAGATGAGACAAATGGGGTTGTTTATAGGACATCCTAAGATTTCTAAAAAGTCTAAGAACACCTCTCTAGGATCAAAATTGAGAGAGTTATGCATTGGCCAAGTTGACCTTTTTTGCAAAATTGCCAAAAGTCAAATGTGCTCAAATTTGCATTTTTTTCCTTCTAAATGGGCCCAACTTTTTATGCTTGCACTTCAATTATAACATAGTCCACGACCTATGGGACCCTCCATGCTTGAGTTATTCATTTATTTAATTTATTTTGATTTTTATTCATTTAAAATTAAAATAAAATAAAATAAATCCTAATAAATCACATATTGTATTTTAGGGATGATTTTTGCATTGAAAAAAGATCTTATATGCTGTCAATTGAAGATCAACTCGTGCAAAGCCAATTTGGTTGGAAAATATTGGATTTGAGCAAAATTGGAAAGGAATCATATGCTATGAAAGATCAAATAAAATCTCCATGATGTGAAAGATTGAGGTCGTTTTTGTTGACCTAATAGGTTGTAGTACATATACAGAAGGAGACCAAGGCATAAGGAGGTTAGAAGCAGTCGTGCAAAGGTGAAACAAAACTCAAAAAATTTCAAGAAAAGTGGCGATCCAATTTTCATATTAGAGGCCAATTCATACCATTCTCACGACACCAACAAGTTCTTGGACATCTCCAGAAGGAATTCCAACCATTTGCAAGCTCTCTCACGCTTGGAACTGTAAGATATAGGTATCAGGACTTGCCTCCAAATTCAAATTCGGTTTCATTAATTTACTCATCCCATGCATATTTTGATTGTATATTCGTGTTTGTCATTAAGTTTGCAAATGATTGGTACCATTTAATTGCATTTCTAACGCATGTACAAGATGTTGTCATAGCTAGGGTTGTGTATTCTTGATTAGGGCTTTGCAGGATAGGCAAAATTGGGCGTTGATTCTGGTACCATGAGACTCGTGAGGATGAGACGAGTTGATTGGTACTAGCCATGGCCATTTATATTTCTTGTGGAGAGTTTTTGAAATACACAGGGATATACCTACAGTAAGTGTATGTAGGTAAAAGTTGGCTACCTAAAACGATGGTTTGGGAGGAAGACGACGATGCGTGTCATCCCCTGGTTGGGTGATTTGAATTTGGCGCATTTTGAATTTCAGCGTTTTGTTTTTATTATATTATAATTGATTTCCATTATATATTCAAACAAAATAATTGGCTCAGTTGGTAAGCGTGCAGGGGGGAAAGTGCAGAGGACCTGGGTTCGATTCCCAGGTCCCAACCTTTATTTCACATTTTTCTTAAATAGGTGATCCAGCACATAGCAAGTCAGGAAGTTCACCATGCACCATCAGGATCTGGCCATCCAATGCATCAACGCCCCAGATCAACATACCACCATGGTAGGACCACCATGTGCCTCAGTCAAACGTGCACACTGGATTGGGTGAAGTCAAACAGGCCTTAGCCATTTGGCCCAGGAATTCATATTCCAACCCCCCTCAATTGTTGAACAGCATAAGGCCCATTACTAATCTTTTTTTATATTTCTTTTCTTTATTCTTTTTTTATTCTTTTAATTTCCCTTATTTATTTAATTTATAAATTAATTTATCTTTCACAAAAAAAACATAAAATCAACAATTCACCAAAATTAGGATTAGTCTTTTTTTTTTATTATTATCAAAATTAATTTAATTTAGGTTTAACTTAGAGAAGTTGTAATTTATTTTCATAAATAAAAATAAAAAATATAAATTAGGTTAGATTTTAATTTTATTTTGCTCTTTTTATCAAAGAAATAAAAATACAAAAAAATAGGTTTAAAATAAATTAATTTATTTTTCTTAGATTAAAATCAATTAGAATTAGGCCTTTATTTTTTTAATGTAATAATCTCTCTATTTTCTTGAATAACAAAACATGACCAAAACTTTTTTACTACTAATCACAATTAGGTTTAGGCAAGGGTCAAAACCCTAGTTGTCTCGTTTTCAATTCATCGCGCGCGTATTATCATTTTTACCGATATTCTTGTAAATGTCCATGGTTTGTAATACTTTAATCTATGACTCTTTTTTTATTTATCGCTTTTCCGGGTTTTTGGCTATGTAATTAATCCCCCTCCCAGAAGCCTTGTAATAGTGTAGATTTACTTTCTCGCATTTTAATTCTCGCAAATATTTGACTGTTTAGATGTATGTTAATAGGGTTGTATGACAAGAATGCATGACAAATTAATACGGTTAGAAAACCCTAATGTGCAAATATTAAATAATTGAAAACAAATTACTCACACATATCACTCTTAGGGTATACTCACACTTCGGTTGCCTTTGGTAAACGATCATTAAGTATAGGGTGTCTTAGTGGTTGCCCTCCTGTCAAACAAAGATCAAAATGTTGCCTCAAAAATATTGCCTCGAATATGATCTTAAGACTCTAGGGTTATTACTTAGATGTCCTAATATTGCTTTAGTGATCGTACGTCCCTTTCGAATTGACCCTTACAACTCCAACGACAGTGCTACATATTTCTCAATAGTAGGATAGCGCTGTCTAAAGGAAACAAGAATAGAAACGATCTTTTTTTCGAGTAGGTAGATGCTAGTAGGTACTTGCTCAAATCAAAACTTTTCACACTTACACTTTTCCAATAAACTTTCAAAACAACTTTGTCACACCTTTGAGGACTGATACAAGGGTTATCACGAAGTAAAACATTTTCAAAAAGAACAAAGCACATACACAAGCAATTTTAAAAAGGATAAGCAAGTACATAAGAGCCCATGGAAAACCATGGGTAGAAAGGGTGCTAACACCTCCCCTTTCTATAATCTACCCCCTGTACTCAAAATCTCGAAAAAGGATTTTTTCTGTATTTTTTTCCTTTCTGGTTGGATGAAATAAAAAGTCGGTGGCGACTCTTGCTTACCGCGACATTTTGTGAATACAAAATGCAAAACACAAACCAGCACTTCAAAATAGTCGGTTCTGCCACCGTATCACAGAACTGGCGACTCTGCTGGGGAATATAGGTGGGGTATACCTTAGGATCGAGTTCATCATAATTACTTCTCTTGATTGCTTTGATTGCTTTACTTTTAAGGGTTTTGTTTGGGAGTTACTATAGATCCTAACCTGGATCTGGGGATACCTTTTAGGTAAGTAGAAATAGACTGTGAAGGAACTATACGGTGTAGATCAATACGGTTGAAGCAACAGCTACGTTGATGTGGCACATTGGTTGGTACCGGTATCCCTTGTGGAGAAACGAAGAGAATACGAGGCCGCTGCATGGTGTCGTTAAGCATCAAATGACCTTAGAACCTTTAATCGACCAACTTGGCCATTAGAAAGTAGTGAGATAGCCGACCTCAGTATAAAGCTGAGAACTGGTTGATACTCGATGCTACACTCATTGAGACCATACTCTCGAGATAGTTCTGGCTGCAAGAAAAGATTGTGTGAGCTGAAACCATGACTGATGGAGGATGGTCAGTGACATTGAGATCCTCTAGAACCCGGTTACTTTTTTCTAGGACAGGTTGAAATCAACTTAACTTCAAGAGGGTACTACCTTTGACCTCGTGCAAGCCTTAAACCTAAGGGCTTTGTGTGATTTGACTGTGTTTGCAATATCTGTGTTTGCTATACCTGTGGTTTACCATGACATCATGCATCATAACATGGCATTCATGCTTCATTACGCTAACCATTTTAAAGACCAAGGGAATTTATCTTTGTTCTATTTTGCAGATCATGTCTTCCGTGCGTAGAAATACCATCCGAGTCAACTTTGTACAAATACCTACCCAACTTAAAGAGCTAGCCTCAAGAGTTTCCGAGACTTCCATGTTCATTAAGAGACATGGCCAACTTCTCAACTTGGTTACTTCAAATCTTGATGAGCAGATAATGAGCGTACTATTTCAGTTCTTCGATTCCGTGCATCATTGCTTCACCTTTCCAGATTACCAGTTGGTGCCCACCTTGGAAGAGTTCTCTCATCTATTGGGCATATTCATCCTCGAACAGGTACCCTTCACAGGTATGGAAGAAGTTCCTAGACCAGAAGACATTTCCCCAGCTCTGCATTTGAAACGGGCTGATGTAGTATCCAATTGGGAAACACGAAGCGGGATCGAAGAATTTCTAGCCAAATTTATGATAGACCAGGCTCAGCTATTCTGGGATAATTTGGATTTTAAAGCTTTTGAAGATTTCTTGGCTCTCCTTATCTATGGTTTAGTTCTATTCCCAAATCTGGATTCCTTTGTAGATGTGAATGCTATCAAGATCTTCCTTTCTTGCAACCCTATGCCTACCTTGCTTGGAGATATCTTGCATGCCCTCTATACTCGTACCGTGAGGAGAAGAGGGACTCTCATGTGCTGCATGTCGTTGCTATCGAGGTGTGTGATATGGTGGGAGAACTGACTTGAGGTTTTTTGCATTTGTGTTTGTAAATGTTGCGGTTTAGCAAGAGTCGCCACCGACTTTTCTTTTATCCAATAAGGAAAGGTGAAAAAGCACAGGAAAGACCTTTAGAGATGTTTTTGAGTTCGGGGGGGGGGGGGGGGGGGGGGTAGATTATGAAAAGGGAAGGTATTAGCACCCTTTTCATCCATGGTTTTCCATGGGCTCTTAGTTACTCGCTAGATCACTTGCTTTTATTTGAATGTGCTTGTGGTGTGGGTTTTTGAAAGTATTTTGAAAATGGAACTTCGTAATGGTTCTCGTTTCTATAAGAACGCCTACAAAGTGTTTGTTTCGAAAATAGTTCAAAGGTGTGTTTGTGAGATGTGTTTCTGAAAGTATTTTGAAAATGGAACTTCGTAATGGTTCTCATTTTTATAAGAACGCCTACAAAGTGTTTGTTTCGAAAATAGTTCAAAGATGTGGGTAAAAATGTTTTTGTTGTGAGCAAGTGAGTAACTAAGAGCGAACCTACCTACTCAAAAGGTCTTAGATATGCTTTTCCTCCTCCTTTAGATGTTGCTATCTTACCATTGTTTTGGTAAGAAGCCCTATCGTTGTATGTGAAGGGACGAGCGTTGGGTCATCGTATGACCATGATAGCAATGTTGTGAGATGACTTAGCACTTTTCTTTTAGGGACTAAGATCATTTTGAAAGGTAACTTTGATAGCGTCATCGAGGGGCTATGATCTTGTATTTCAATTGTTTGTGCTAAGACATCCCACATGTATAACATGTCCATTTTTTAGGCAACAAGTGGAGATTACCCTAAGGGTGCATGTGTGCAAGTGTGTTTGATTGCATGCATTTGTCTTTGATTTTTGGTGGTCTACTTGTTGGTTTTATCTTGCCATACACGCCTAATTACTATACATTATAAGGAAAACAATAAATTGTGGAAAATGAAATTCTACGCTATTACAATATTTAGGGGATGGGGGTACATATGTATGAATGGGGATTGCCCGTAAAAAATAAGTCCTAAGTTACTATTACAACCATATTGAAATAGTGGACAAGAAATGTAAAATGAACTTGTTTAGAAAATGTTTTTTTGTCTTAAGGAAATAAAATAAAGGAAAATATTTTTATGTTTTTTTATGTTAAAAACAAGTTAATATTAAAAATGATGAAAAAGAAAATAAATGCAAAATAGAAACAGCTCTGCTGTAAGCGAAAATAACAAGGATCAGAAGTTCTGAGGTCAGGCGCGTGACTCAGCAGGAATAGTCAGTGGAATCAGAAGTTCTAGATTCGTACCCTCTAAGGTCCTGCAAAAACGTCAGAGGGAAAGGGAAAAGTTCTGGGTGGTATTCAGACAGTGGGCCACAAGTCAGAAGTTATGTATTACACTAAGCAGTAAGCAAACGTCAGCAGTTCAGTGCATTATTAGCAGATAAAATTAGAAACTGAGTGTGTGTAAAACAGCTGATAGAAACATCAAAAGTTTAGTGTATTTGACATGTAACAAGAACTCAGAAGTTCTGTGATGTGCTAACAATATATAAGCATCATAAGTTCGGTGTGTGTTAACAATGAGTGAAAAACAGAAGTTCTGTGTTACGTTCAACTCTTAATCAGCACATCAGCAATTTATTCAGTTCAGTAAATCAAAATAATCATAGAACAACAAATCCAGAAGTTCTAATCCTAAGTCTGAGCCTAGCATTATTGTAGAAGTTCTGATCCATAGTTTTTCTATTCATACAATGATATGTACAACATTAATACTATGATATTTAAATGCTAATGATGTCCAGAATGAAAAGCAAGTAAAGTCAGAAAGACTTACCTGGGGCGTGCTTGGAGCTTTGAGTGGCTGCCTTTGGATGTTCTGAGTTAGCAAGAGAAATGGAAGAGTGGTTGTATTCTTTGGCTCCAAGGGAAGAACAAAGATTTGTTTTTGTATATGAGAAGTCTGGATTTTTATGAAGGTTTCACAACTTCCTTTTCTCTCTTTTAGCCAATCTCTCTCTTTAAAAGCCAGCCAGCATTTAGCCTCTCGTCCAAAAAAAGCCCCCTTGAACGTATGATGGAGCCAAGTATTTATAGATGAATTTGCTGTGATATTTGGGGGGAAAAACAAATAGGATTTGTACCTGTTTTGGCATCCTGTTCCTTTGCTTTTTTTTCTCATAGTTTTTGTATGCTAGTTTGGTGTAATCATGGGATACAGGTGTAGGATGAACCAGCTGTTAGTCATAGGTCTGCAGCAAGTTGTATAAGCAAGGTTTTTGGGATTTGGTCAAGTTCTGACCAAAGCGTTGAAAATAGCCTTCATGTGCTGAAGCGCTGCCTTGTCTTTGAAGCAAGCATGGTGGCTGTCAGCAGGAATTAAGGAAAAGCAAAAGCAAAGTTGCTATCCCAAGACAGTAGAGGTACACGTGGTGAAGATCCTTTGGATAAAGACTCAGAAGGTGGTTGTGAGCATTAATGAGCATTCAATGATGATGAAACTTATCACAACCAGAAATCCTGCAACGTGAAACTCTACACCAAGGCTTTGTTCTGGATCAGAAGTTCTGCTTCAGCGTAGCATCCTATCTTCTATTCCTCTTATCTTCTGGCTCCATCATGTTTTGAAGGAGCTTTTAGACTTTCTAGAAAGCTTGCAGCACGCTCCTTAACCTTCTTTGCATTACCTTAGCGAACTCTGACTGAACTTGCGTAGATGTTGAAGAGCCATGTTCTGACTGGAGACTATGTGCTGAAACATGTTTACATCTTCTGACTGCACCTGCCTGGAGGCTGGCTCAGAAGTTCTGAAATGTCATTTTTTCTTAAATACTTAGAAAAATCCGAAGTGTTTAGGAATTTGGCTATTCCATAGTAAATTTAACTTTTGAATTTCTTGATGAAACAAACTTCATATTCCAACATGTTTTGATGAAATATGATTCTTGAGATTTGATGTTGATCCAAAAGTCAAAGTTTGACTTTTCTTGTGTGCAAATGACCATTTTGCCCTTGTGAATGGTTTGCTTGGAAAATTTGTAGTTTAAGGCTTGGAAACTAGATGGAAGCAAAATATGAGGATCCAGGGTGATTCTTTGAGAAAAGAGAGGGTAAATTTTGAGGTACAACAAGGTGGTTTATTTCTCACCTCCTTAAGTCTGTGCTGAAGAACGAAGAAGGTATGGGTTTGTCCTACAGAATAATGTCACTTGCCCATACAGATATTCTTTGGTGTTCCCAGGCTATGGAAGACACCGCTGTTATTGACCGTTGTGGGGGATACCCTAACGTCCCATTGCTTGGAATCAGGGGAGGTATAACTTACAATTCTTGTCTGGCTTTGCGACAATTTAGTCGTGCTCAAAGAGATGGCCCCCATGAGTTGCTTCTTGAGGACATTGTATTCGACTATAAGGAGGATGTTAAGGAGCATCGTCGGAGGTTTATACGAGCTTAGGGCATGGTGAACAGATCTGACCCCCAAGAGTTGGGACTAAAGACTTCCCTTCCTATGCAGCCTTACCTCCAATGGGTCCGAGCTCGTTCACAGAAACTTGGAATGCCCTATGAGACCGTATTACCACTGATTATGGAGCCCACTAATGAAGAAGGCATTCCTTACACGGTTCTCTATCCTTACATGCCCACTGACCCTGGGGAGTTGCAGAGATCTTGGATTCCGCTGAAGAATGAGCGGGACACTTACCGGGAACAGTACCATGAGCAAGAAAGGAAGATTTTGAAGCTCACCAGACAGCTCGAGGAAGAAAGAGTGATCAATGACTACATCAGCACAAAGAGGAAGCGACCATGGGACTTTTAATTTTTGCTTTTTCTAGTTTTAAATCTTGTTTTATTTACTTCTTTGTAACGCCTTAAAAGGCATTGTTGAACCTTTCAAAGTTAATCTAATAAAGTTTGTTTGTTCTTGGTTTAGAAATTTAAATCTCCCAAAGTCTTTGAAATCATTACATACCCATCCCATTATCATGCACACCATTACAGGTACCATTACAGGTTTCTCATCTTCTTCGCTGTTTATTTTAGCAGAAATGTCTTCCAATCAAGCCATCAAAGATCTTCAGGCACAGAACGCCCAATTCCAACAAATGTTCATAAGTCTGGCTAAAGGACAAGAGGATCTGAAGACCCTTATTATGAAAGAGAAGAAGAATAAGAAGGTCGGGATTCTAAACATGGGTAAAAGATTCGGAGAAAGGTTGAGACAACCAGCTGATCTGACCTCCTCATCCAAGGACGGGGAGAACCAAGAGAGGGTAAAAGGCCCTAGTCCAGCAGTTTCTGATAACGATACGGATTACAATGATGAGCAATATCCTCCTGCTGAGGATAGGTACAAGCAGATAGAAGACCGTTTGAATGCTATGGAGATTCAGAAAATCCCGGGTTTGGACTTCGGAGAAATGGGACTGGTATCAGGAGTGGTCATCCCTCATAAATTCAAAGCTCCCGTTTTTGTTAAATCTGATGAAGTATCCTGCCCAAAACTCCATCTCCGCTCGTATGTCCGAAATATTCAACCCCACACTGCTGATAGAAATTTGTGGGTGCATTTCTTTCAAGATAGTCTGTCAGGGACTCAGCTTGAATGGTTCTATCAGTTGGAGGGGGCTAGTGTCCGAAACTTGGAAGACCTTGTTGTTGCTTTCTACAAGCAGTATAAATACAACGCCGACCTTGCTCCCACTCATACTCAGCTCCAGGGTATGTCCATGGGTGCAAGTGAAGGTTTTAAGGATTATGCTCAAAAGTGGAGAGACTTGGCTGGAAGGGTCCAACCCCCTTTGTCTGATAGGGAGTTGGTTGACATGTTTCTAGGGACGCTATCTGGTCCATTTTTCAATCACTTGATCGGTAGCTCGTCATCTGGTTTCACTGAGTTGATTTTGACTAGAGAGAGAGTAGAAGCTGGCATTCGAAGTTGTAAGATATAGAAGGATGCTTCATCAAGTACATCAAAGAAGCCTTTCACCAGTAAGAAGGAAGCTAGTGCAATCCATGGCCCGAGGGGCCAAAACAAATCTGAACACCATTAAGCGGTAAATGCTGTAGTGATACCAAGACCCGCGGTTGCTCCACAATGCAACAATCAACAAAGAGAGGAAAGGCCACAACAACAGTTTACCCGCATCAATATGACTTTGGCTGAAGTTCTACCTCATCTGCTGAAATCCAACTTGGCAACCTTGAAAGAGGCTCCCAAGAATCCAAACACTGATTCTCCCAGATACAATCCCAACGCGCGGTGCGCCTACCATTCCGAGAGTCCGGGCCATGATACAAACGATTGCTGGGCTCTGAGAAACAAAGTGCAAGATTTGCTGGAAGCTAAGGAGATTGAGTTTGATGCTCCAGAAAAGCCCAATGTCATAACTGCTCCTATGCCCAAACATGGTTGTGGAGTCAATGCTGTGGACACCGATTCATTTGTGACCTCTGTGGAAGAAATTCTACTCCTTTGATGACGATTAAGAAGAATTTTCTGTTGGTCGATTTATTTCCGGGTTACGGTGAAGGTTGCCACATGTGTTTATTTCTGCCTTTCGGTTGCTTTTTGTTGAAGTCAGGTGTTCAGCGCCTGATGGATAATAAAGAAATTTTGTTTGAGAAGACTATGATTCCGTTTGAAGATGTTGCCATCATAGCCATTTCCGCCAATCCTTCCAAGGTTTCCTCGGGAAAACTTGTTAGGGTTACACCTGTTCCAAGAATTGCTTCGTTAATAATCACCGCTCCGGGTCCCATCCCATATACCAGAAATAAGGCTATCCCATGGCATTACGGTGCTGATGTATATTACCATGGTGTTAAACAAGATCTGAGGATTGAAGAAGCATATACGGATATTAGTAATATTGTAGGGAGCAGTAAGGTCACCAGAAGTGGAAGACTCTTTTCCCTCGAGATTTCCCCTCCGACTGTCCATAAACCTGTTGTCATTCCGTCTGCTAGTACATCAACTACTGTCCCAGTTCCTACTCAAGTTATCACCCCCTGTTGCTGAGCCATCTGGGACTCAGGGCAAAGAAATCATAGGTGAGCCTGCTCGGATGGAGGCACCTAAGAAAACCATTGTAGAAACCTCTAAACAAGAAATAGAGGAAATTTTGAAAATTATCAAGAAGAGCGACTACAACGTAGTCGAGCAACTGGGGCAGACCCCATCAAAGATCTTCATGTTGTCCTTGTTGTTATGTTCTGAATCCCATGCGAAGTCTTTAATTGCATTTCTCAAGACTGTGCATGTACCGCAGGAAACTTCCGCAGATCAGTTCAAAGATTGCGTAGCTAGCCTGACCGCCGACAATGGGTTGGGTTTCTCAGATGCGGATCTGACTGCTAAAGGGAGGAATCATAATGATACTCTACACGTCTCGATCGAGTGCAGGGGCACCACTATGGCCCATGTACTGGTAGATATCGGGTCCTCATTGAATGTTCTTCTAAAGAAAGTGTTAGACCGTCTGGATTGTGAAGGTTTGATTTTAAAGTCGAGTAACATTGTGGTAAGGGCTTTTGATGGATCTAAAAGAATGGTGCACGGGGAGGTGGACATCCCTGTCAAAGTGGGTTCTCAGACCTTTGGGTCCACCTTATATGTAATGGATATCAAGCCATCGTATTCTTGCTTGCTGGGTTGTCCTTGGATTCATAAGACTGGGGCAGTTACTTCCATACGCCATCAAATGCTGAAGTATCCGGTGAAAGGGAAGATTGTCATGGTGCAAGGTGAAGAAGAGTATATGGTGAGTCATCTCAATTCCTTCCTCTACATGGAGATGGACGGTGAATTCATAGAAACGCCTTGTCAGAACTTCGAAGAGGTCCCTCAGACTTTGGCATTAACTGAGGTTGCTACCAATAAACCTCCTCTGAAAATGTCTTCTCTCAAGGATGCTAGGGCTATAATTAAAGAAGGTGGGTGTACCAATTGGGGTCAGCTCCCTGATTTCACTCATAAAACTGACAAATTTGTTTTTGGCTTTACTACAGGGGCTCAAAGGGCTGTTAGGCGCGCACGGATTGGAAGACCTCCTCTACACATAAGCAATCAGGGAGTTAATGCAATTGAGGATAGTTAAGAAGATTCAAACATTGACAGCTGGATCTACCCAACAACCAATGGTGGACTGAACAACTGAACGACGAAGGACTTCATACCTGTTTCTTTTATTCCGCAGTAATTGACTTTTGTTTTAAGATTTGTAATAAATAGTTTGAAACTTTATGGTCCGGTGCCTCGCCCGAGGCACCTTGGCTTTGCTTGTGAGGGCTTATTATTTGGCATTTCATATATCATTAATAAAGCATTAGGCGTTTCTTGCATTACAAATTTTGCGCTCTTTGTTTTTCTTTTCTGTCTCTCACTTTATCAAAACGGCTATTTTCTTACACACACTCACGTATCATACTGCAGATCCATATCCACTCTGGATCCCATTGATAACAGCTCTGCTACTGCCAGTTATGACTTCGAAAATCCGATCAACCAAGACGAGGACGAAGGTGAGGATGATTGTGAGGTGCCTGGAGAACTTGATAGACTATTACAGCAGGAAGAAAGGGCCATACAACCTCATGAAGAGCCAGTTGAGTTAGTAAATTTGGGTACAGAGGAAGACAAGAAAGAGGTTAAGATAGGTGCGAATATGGAGCCTATTGTCAAACAACGGTTAATACAGATGCTACACGACTATGTTGAGATCTTCGCCTGGTCCTATGAGGACATGCCTGGTTTGGACACTGATATTGTGGTACATCTCCTGCCAACCAAAGAAGACTGTCCTCCGGTAAAGCAGAAGGTTCGCTGTATGCGCCCTGAAATGTCAGAGAAAATCAAGACAGAAGTCATGAAACAGTTCGACACAGGGTTCTTAGCTGTCACTTCTTATCCGCAGTGGGTTGCCAACGTTGTTCTGGTACCTAAGAAGGACAGTAAGGTACGGATGTGCGTGGACTATAGAGATCTGAATAGGGCAAGCCCCAAGGATGACTTCCCACTTCCTCAAATTGATATTCTGGTCGACAACACTGCACAACATAAGATCTTCTCTTTCATGGATGGTTTTTCTGGCTACAACCAGATCAAGATGGCTCTTGAAGACATGGAGAAGACAACCTTAATTACACAATGGGGCACTTTCTGTTATAAGGTAATGCCTTTCGGGTTGAAGAATGCTGGGGAAACTTATCAACGCGCCATGGTCGCTTTGTTCCACGACATGATTCACCATGAGATCAAGGTTTACGTGGATGACATGATAGCCAGGTCCCAGACTGAGGAAAAGCATCTTGATCATCTCCAGAAACTGTTTGACAGGTTGAAAACGTATAAGCTGAGGTTGAATCCGAACAAGTGTACCTTCGGGGTAAGGTCTGGTAAGCTTCTGGGTTTTGTTGTCAGTGACAAAGGTATTCAGGTAGACCCTGCAAAGGTAAAAGCTATACAAGAGATGCAGGCTCCCCATACAGAAAAGGAAGTTAGAGGCTTCTTGGGACGTCTGAATTACATTGCCAGATTCATTTCACATCTGACTGTTACTTGTGAGCCAATCTTCAAGTTGCTGAAGAAAGATCAAGTGGTAAAGTGGAACGACGAATGCCAGACCACTTTCGAAAGAATCAAGGAATACCTTCAAGAACCACCAATTTTGATGCCTCCAGTTGAAGGAAGACCTCTGATCCTATACTTGATAGTGCTAGACAATTCAATGGGGTGTGTGCTGGGGCAGCATGACGAGTCTGGCTGAAAAAAGCATGCCATTTATTACCTTAGCAAAAAGTTTACCGACTGTGAGACCCGATACTCATTGCTCGAGAAAACTTGCTACGCTTTGGCATGGGCTGCTCACCAACTGAGACAGTATATGCTGACTCACACTACCTTGTTGATATCAAAAATGGATCCAATCAAGTATATTTTCGAGAAGCCCGCTCTTTCTGGAAGGATAGCAAGATGGCAGATGATCTTAACTGAGTACGACATCTAATACACAACCCAAAAAGCAATCAAGGGAAGTGTATTGGCATATCATTTGGCGCATCAGGTCATGGATGACTACCAGTCCAAGAATTTCGAGTTCCCAAATGAGAATATCATGTTGGTAACCGACTGCGAAGAACCTGGACCAGATGAAGGACCTGAGGAAGGATCCCGATGGTCTATGTATTTTTACGGAGCCTCGAACGCATTGGGTAATGGCATTGGCGCTATAATCATATCTCCTGAAGGCTGTCATACTCCGTTCATCGCCTGATTATGTTTTAACTACACCAACAATATGGCGGAGTATGAGGCATGTATCATGGGTCTTCAAGCTACTATTGACCTAAGGATTAAGTTCTTGAGTGTATTCGGAGATTCCGCCCTGGTGATAAGTCAGATCAAGGGCGAGTGGGATACAAGCACCCGAATCTTATTCCTTACAAAGAGTATGTACTGACATTGCTCCCACACTTTGAGGAGGTAACCTTTGAACATTTCCCTAGAGAGGAGAATCAGTTAGCGAATGCGCTAGCTACCATGTCTTCTATGTTCAAAGTCAGGTGGGACAATGAAGCTCCCCAGATTACCATTGAGAGGTTAGACGAACCCGCACATTGTTGTGACATTGAGACTAAAGAGGTAGCAGATAAACCCTGGTTCCATGAGGTAAAGAGGTATCTTGAAGATCAAGAATACCCTGAGGGGGCATCTGTTAATGATAAGAAGTTTATGAGAAGATTCGCTGCGAAGTTCTTCATCAGTAACGGTATCCTCTATAAGCGTAACCATGATTCAACCTTATTGCGGTGCGTAGACAAGAGCGAGGCAGAAAGGATCATGGCAGACCTACATGAAGGCACCTTCAGAACTCATTCCAATGGACATACCATGGCGAAGAAAATCCTACGGGCATGATATAACTGCTCCACTATAGAAACCGATTGTTATCAACACTCTCAAACCTGTCATAAGTGCCAAGTCTATGCTGATAAGGTGCATATACCTCAGGTTCCTCTGAATGTTCTGACAACTCCTTGGCCCTTTGCAATATGGGGCATCGACATGATTGGCGAGATCAGACCTATTGCGTATAACGGGCATCGCTTCGTTCTGGTAGCAATTGATTACTTTACGAAGTGGGTTGAGGCAGCTTCCTTTGCTACAGTGACCAAAAACGTCATGGCGCGGTTTATCCGACACAATCTGATCTGTCGATATGGTGTACCAAAGAGGATTATTACTGACAATGGTACAAATCTCAATAACACCATGACCACCGAGCTCTGCAAACAGTTCAAGATACAACATCATAACTCTTCTCCCTACCGGCCAAAGATGAATGGGGCTGTTGAAGTGGCTAACAAAAACATCAAGAAGATTGTGCAGAAGATGACGGTGATGTACAAAGACTGGCACGAGATGTTACCATTCGCTCTTCATGGGTACCTTGCCTCAGCACGGACATCGACAGGGGCAACACCCTACTCTTTGGTGTACGACATGGAGGCAGTCCTACCCATCGAAGTCCAGATACCCTCTCTCCGGATTATGAAGGATGCAGGTTTGAACGAAGAAGACTGGATCCAAACCCGGCTTGATCAGTTAAATTTAATCGATGAAAAGAGACTTACTGCTATCTGTCACGGTCAGACGTATCAAAGGCGGATGATCAAGGCTTTTAACAAGAAACTCAGACGTCAAGAATATCAAGTCGGGGATCTAGTGATCAAATGCATCATATTGTCGCAAGGTGATCCCAGGGGCAAATGGACCCCCACATATGAAGGGTCATTTGTGGTTAAGAACATTTTATCGGGAGGAGCTATGATTCTAACCACCATGGATGGTGACGACCTTCCTCACCCCGTCAATGCAGACATAGTGAAAAGATACTACGCATAATCAAAGACCCGCTAGGTTGACTGGCCTAGGCAAAAATAAGGGCTTCCCGGCGAACCAAAAGGATTCGGGCAAAAGTAAGGGATGAAAATGAAAAACTATACACCCGGCAAGTCGAAAACCTGAAAAGGCGACTTGGGCAAAAAAGGGTATCCCGGTGGACTGAAAACCCGAAAGGGCAGTCCCTACAAAAATTAGGGATCGAAGCGTAACACTATGTCTCATGGAATCATCTTGTAACCAGACTTCGGTATCAAGTATCAAGCTCAGACGACGCCAATTAATCTGATCCATCTCCGACCAAGTAGCAAAGTGATGAGACATTTGAAGATATAAGGGAAATAGCAGAGTTGGAACCCAATGGGATTGTTTCACATAGCTGTTTTTCTTTCTTTTACACAAATTGTATAATTTCTATCTTTCGACGGTGTTCTCTTACTAGGACGTCAGCCTCTTTGTACAAAAACGCCTATTACAGACCAATTTCAAAATTAATACAATTCATTTTCACAAGCAATTTCAGATTGTTTTTCTTTTTCTGTTTTGTTTTGCTAGAACATCCAATGGTTCATTTTTGATATATGCATGTGAAAATAATTGCTATTCATAAATATTTACATAAAAAAACAAAAGACAATTACTCGTAATTCCAGGAACAGGGACAAACAAGAAGTGCCCAAACCCTACAGTTACTCTGCCCATCAGGTACAGGGATAGAACCAGTTGGAGAACATGAGAAGTGGTACATACACTCCCCACATAGTAAGAAGTATCCAAAGATAGTGGTGTTAGCTTTTCCGAACAGGACACAACTCTCCCCAACCAAGGTTCACAATCGCGAGTGAGTCGGAAAAATTTTCCCCAAGCAGAGTTTGTTTATCACCAGCAACAGAAGTTCATCCCCAGCTGATTTATTTCTCCAAGTCGGAAGATCTATCAACAAGAGCTTCTCCTCTTCAACAGAGTTATTCCTCGCGGGGTTATCCTCAGACAGAGTCTCGTCCGACAGAATATTTACCAGCCAATGGGCAAATCCCCAGCACGATCATCTTTGTTCACCATCCCCAACAGAGGTGGAGGAACTATGATTTTCATATCAATTAGGGATTTGTTTCCCCAGATTCAGATTATCACGTCAGCATTTCATGTTCATACATCATGACATGTGCACACATCACATATAACATAGTCTCATTTATTTTGAGAACATCATTATACAATGCATCTCATGCATCGCATATAACTAACCCTGTATTTCTTTCAGGAAAGACATTATTATCAACAATTTCCAGCAAGTCTATAATCAACACTCGAAGCTAAACAGAGTAATCATCGGTGCGACAAAAGCAACCTTACCCAGGTTCCTTCTCACAGCCCTACTATCCAGGCTTTCGTTTCGAAGTAACCCTATTATCCAGGTTCCTTCTTACAACCCTACTATCCATGCTTTCATTTCGAAGTAACCCTACTATCCAGGTTCCTTCTCACAGCCCTACTATCCCGACTTTCATATCGAAGTAACCCTACTATCCAGGTTCCTTCTCACAACCCTACTATCCCGACTTTCATTTCGAAGTAACCCTACTATCCAGGTTCCTTCTGACAACCCTACTATCCCGACTTTCATTTCGAAGTAACCCTACTATCCAGGTTCCTTCTCACAGCCCTACTATCCCGACTTTCATATCGAAGTAACCCTACTATCCAGGTTCCTTCTCACAACCTACTATCCAGGATTTCATATCAAAGTAACCCTACTATCCAGGTTCCTTCTCACAGCCCTACTATCCCGGCTTTCATGTCGAAGTAACCCTACTATCCAGGTTCCTTCTCACAGCCCTACTATCCAGGCTTTCATATCGAAGTAACCCTACTATCCAGGTTCCTTCTCACAGCCCTACTATCCCGGCTTTCATATCGAAGTAACCCTACTATCCAGGTTCCTTATCCTAACCTTACTATCCGGGTTCGGCCTCCCTTATCCCCAGACAACAGTCCACAACACTGTAAGACCGGGAACCAATCAAACACAATTGATTTCACATTTCCCCAGTAAGTCGCGGTGCAGCATGTACCCTGACCTAACACGCGGTTTATTTCCGCTTCCCAAACCGAAATTATTCCCCAGTAGAGTAACAGACAACTGAAGCTCCTAAAACTCTATTTTTCTCAAGACAGAGACCAGCATTCCCCAACGAAGTCCTCCTCAACAACAGGTATATGGGTTCTTGCAAAGGAATATCTTATGTGATTGACACTTCTTCGGATGGCATCTTTAAGCCCATCTCCGACAATTCTCTAGCAACTACCAAATGGCATCTATAAGCCCATTCTTGATAAGCATAAGTCAAGTATCACTTCATGCGAGTACAAATTTTTGGGCACTCTAGTGTCCAATAATCTTCCACCTTCAGATCACGAAAGGCAGACGAGCCAATCTAAATCTTCAGGTTTAAGAAGATTGAACAGGGGCAGATGTTGTACCCCAAAATTTTCCCTCCCATATTTCTCAATACATGTCAAGTGAGGTCCTCAAATTGCTCAAGGAAATCCAAGAGTTGACCAGACACACTCTCTCCTAAGGCAGTCTACCTCAAATTAGGGTTTCATTTTGCATCAAGATGCTTGAGTCCAAAGGATCACAAATGCTCACCATTGTCCTAATATGTTCTCAAGATCATCCATGTCAAGTTTCAAGCCTTGCAGAGGAAGTTTGCTTAGTCAATTGCTCAAAGGCCTAAAAATCGACTGTGCTAGGTCAAAAGTCAATTGTGGCCCACATACAGTCAAACTTCAAGATTTTTGGTCAACATCCTCATTTTGAAGTATCATTCATCATTTGATCAAGGGTTGACCATGATTCATCAAGGATTGCTCACAATTCATTAAAACCCAAAAGTTGTTAAATTAGGGTTTTGCAGGAAAAGTCAACTCAACTTTGATCAAGCATAACTTTCTCATACTTTATAAAAAATGACTCATCCAAAGCTAATTTTGAAGAGGATGAAATTCCCTACAATTAATCTTCATCTCCCAAGTTCAAAATATGCACTCACAAAAAGATATGAATTTGGACATTATAGGTCATTTTGAAAAGTTAACAAAAACACCTTTTGGGTCAAAGCTTCATACATGAACATGGATGACTCAATTGAGATGATACAAAAAGGGTTGTTTAGAGGACATCCTAATCTTTCTAAAAAGTCCAAGAACACCTCTCTAGGGTCAAAATTGAGAAAGTTATGCATTGGCCAAGTTGACCTTTTTTGCAAAATTGCCAAAAGTCAAATGTGCTCAAATTTGCATTTTTTGCTAAATGGGCCCAACTTTTTATGCTTGCACTTTAATGATAACATAGTCCACGACCTTTGGGACCTTCCATGCTTGATTTATTCATTTATTTAATTTATTTTGATTTTTATTCATTTAAAATTCAAATAAAATCAAATAAATCCTAATAAATCAGATATTGTATTTTAGGTATGATTTTTGCATTGAAAAAAGATCTTATATGCTTTCAATTGAAGATCAAATTGTGCAAAGTCAATTTGGTTGGAAAAAGATTGGATTTGAGAAAAATTGGAAAGGAATCATATGCTATGAAAGATCAAATCAAATCTCCATGATGAGAAAGATTGAGGTCGTTTTTGTTGACCTAATAGGTTGTAGTACATATACAGAAAGAGACCAAGGCATAAGGAGGTTAGAAGCAGTCGTGCAGAGGTGAAACAAAACTCAAAAAATTTCAAGAAAAGTGGCGATCCAATTTTCATATTAGAGGCCAATTTGTACCATTCTCACGACACCAACAGGTTCTTGGACATCTCCAGAAGGAATTCCAACCATTTGCAAGCTCTCTCACGCTTGGAACTGTAAGATATAGGTATCACGACTTGCCTCAAAATTCAAATTCAGTTTCATTAATTTACTCATCCCATGCATATTTTGATTGTATATTCGTGTTTGTTATTAAGTTTGCAAACGATTGATACCATTTAATTGCATTTCTAACGCCTATACAGGATGTTGCCATAGCTAGGGTTGTGTATTCTTGATTAGGGCTTTGCAGGATAGGCAAAATTGGGTGTTGATTATGGTACCATGAGACTCGTGAGGATGAGACGAGTTGATTGGTACCAGTCATGGCCATTTATATTGCTTGTGGAGAGTTTTTGAAATACACAGGGATATACCTACAGTAATTGTCTGTAGGTAAAAGTTGGCTACCTAAAACGACGGTTTGGGAGGAAGACGACGATGCGTGTCATCCCCTGGTTGGGTGATTTGAATTTGGCGCGTTTTGAATTTCAGCATTTTGTTTTTATTATATTATAATTGATTTCCATTATATATTCAAACAAAACAATTGGCTCAGTTGGTAAGCGTGCATGGGGAAAGTGCAGAGGACCTGGGTTTGATTCCTAGGTCCCAACCTTTATTTCACATTTTTCTTCAATAGGTGATCCAGCGCATAGCAAGTCAGGAAGCTCACCATGCACCATCAGGATCTGGCCATCCAATGCATCAATGCCCCCGATCAACATACCACCATGGGAGGACCACCATGCGCCTCAGTCAAACGTGCACACTGGATTGGGTGAAGTCAAACAGGCCTTAGCCATTTGGGCCCAGGAATTTATATTCCACCCCCCCCCCCCCCCTCAATTGCTGAACAACATCAGGCCCATTACTAATCTTTTTTTATATTTCTTTTCTTTATTCTTTCTTTATTCTTTTAATTTCCCTTATTTATTTAATTTACAAATTAATTTATCTTTCACAAAAAAAACTTAAAATCAACAATTCACCAAAATTAGGATTAGTCTTTTTTTTTATTATTATCAAAGTTAATTTAATTTAGGTTTAACTTAGAGAAGTTGTAATTTATTTTCATAAATAAAAATCAAAAATAGAAATTAGGTTAACTTTTAATTTTATTTTGCTCTTTTTATCAAAGAAATAAAAATACAAAAAAATAGGTTTAAAATAAATTAATTTATTTTTCTTAGATTAAAATCAATTAGAATTAGGCCTTTCTTTTTTTAATGTAATAATCTCTCTATTTTCTTGAATAACAAAACATGAAAAAAACTTTTTTACTACTAATCGCAATTAGGTTTAGGCAAGGGTCAAAACCCTAGTTGTATCGTTTTCGATTCATCGCGCGCGTATTATCATTTTTACCGATATTCCTTTAAATGCCCATGGTTTGTAATAGTTTAATCTAGGACTCTTTTATTATTTATCGTTTTTTTTTGGGTTTTTGGCTATGTAATTAATCCCCCTCCCCGAAGCCTTGTAATAGCGTAGATTTACTTTCTCGCATTTTAATTCTCGTAAATATTTGACTGTTTAGATGTATGTTAATAGGGTTGTATGACAAGAATGCATGACAAATTAATACGGTTAGAAAACCCTAATGTGCAAAGATTAAATAACTGAAAACAAATCACTCGCACATATCACTCTTAGGGTATACTCACACTTCGGTTGCCTTCGGTAAACGATCATTAAGTATAAGGTGTCTTAGTGGTTGCCCTCCTGTCAAACAAAGATCAAAATGTTGCCTCGGAAATATTGCCTCGAATATGATCTTAAGACTCTAGGGTTATTACTAAGATGTCCTAATATTGCTTTAGTGATCGTACATCTCTTTCAAATTGACCCTTACAACTCCAACGACGGTGCTACCTATTTCTCAATAGTAGGATAGCGCTGTCTAAGGGAAACAAGAATAGAAACGATCTTTTTTTCGAGTAGGTAGATGCTAGTAGGTACTTGCTCAAATCAAAACTTTTCACACTTACACTTTTCCAACAAACTTGCAAAACAACTTCGTCACACCTTTGAGGACTGATACAAGGGTTATCACAAAGTAAAACATTTTCAAAAAGAACAAAGCACATACACAAGCAATCTTGAAAAGGATAAGCAAGTACCTAAGAGCCCATGGAAAACCATGGATAGAAAGGGTGCTAACACCTTCCCTTTCTATAATCTACCCCCCGTACTCAAAATCTCGAAAAAGGATTTTTTCTGTACTTTTTTCCTTTCCGGTTGGATGAAATAAAAAGTTGGTGGCGACTCTTGCTTACCGCGACATTTTGCAAATACAAAACGCAAAACATAAATCAGCACTTCAAAACAGTCGGTTCTGCCACCGTATCACACCTATAAACCCCATGCAAGCCTAAACCTAAGGACTTGTTTGTATGCTTGTATATGATTATTTGTACATAACATCATGACATCATACCATATCATTATCAATAACCATTTCAAGGGTCTCAAGGGTGTTTGATACAGGGTTATATTGAACCAGACGTCTATCAAGGGGCAAGAGGATTTATTTTCCTCTAGCCAAATGCTGTCAAAAACCAAAGCATGGTAACTTGAGTCAAGGGCTATGACCCACTTGACATGGTGATCTTGATTCTTGTAGAAGGACATTCAACGATACAAAGTTCTTCAAAGCTGAAATCAAAGTTCAACTTCTAACATTTTCTGGTGTTTACCCCAAGAGATCCTTGAAAATATTGCATCCACATACCATGCATCATATCATGACAGGTTTTCCTCATACAGGTTTCCTTATCCGCTTACTGTTTATTTCAATAAAAATGGCTCTTAAGCAGACAGTCAAAGATCTTCAAACCCAAAATGATTAGCTTCAATATTTGTTCCTGAACCCGTCCAAGGGGCAAGAAGAAGTGAAAGCCCTCCTCATTGAGAGCATGACCAAAAAGAATCCTGAAGACAACAAGGATGACCAACTGAGACAATTGCAAGCCGAGATAGAAACGATGAGAATTCAGATGTTGGGACAGATGGCTCATATCCAAAACTTAGCTCAGAGACAAGAAGAGTTGAGAATTCTCGTCAACAAGCTTCATCAAGACAGATGCAACCGTATGAAACAAACAATTAAGATTGGGGATCAAGTCATTAATCAGGCCCCGATAAGATAAGAAATTGGCTTGGTGGAGAGTAGACCTTTCCAAATTGTTGCTACATCACAAGCCCAACAACGACAAGGTAGTCATCGTAAGCAAGATACATCCAATAGGAAATATACCAAACTCAAACATGCCGATGTCACAAGCCTTGTAACACATGTTGAAGATGAATTTGGTCACATCGAAGGATCCTCCTTGGAATCCTAATACTTTTGATCCCAACTACAATCCTGATGTAAGGTGTGCATATCACTCCAACAGTCTGGGGTATGATACTGATTGTTGTTGGATGTTGAAATATAATATTCAAGACCTGATCAACAAAAGAGCGTTGGAATTCGCACAAGATGGTCAAATTGATTTTTTCTGTCACCCTTCAAAGACATACCATCTGAAGTGAGAAATTTAGGGGAGAAGCTCTCGTTCATTTGAATTTTCTATTGTAATTTCTTTTGTTTGTTCTAACACTTATCTGTTATGTCAAACTTTGTTTCATTAATGCTTTGCATATGTTTGTCTTGAAGTAATCTATTCATTTTCACTATATTTAAAATGTGCTTTTTACTCCCTTTTGTGATATTCAACTCTCTTAAAAGTTGTAAGCCTTTAGAGGGAGGATGACGGAAATAATACCATAATCTCATACAATATGCTTTTGGACAGACCTTGCTGACGATGTACAGGCATTCTTTCAATTCCTAAACAGTGGAATTATAAGGAAGATAATCCCTAGTCAACCCCTTTGAGCCAAAGAAGTAGGCGTTTTCTTTTTCGCACAAATTGAAACCTTTAATCATAACCTGGGGCAAGATAGTTTCTCAGTTAATTCAAATGCATATTCAGTCGCAAGTTGTCACTTCATGAATGAAAAGATGGTGATGGTTTCCCCATAGAATAGGCAGTCATTACCTCTCAAAAAGAAAATCTCACTAGGTCAAAACCTATGAAGGAGACTTAAAAAATCAGGGCATCCCGCTGACTGTAGTCTCAAAACAAAAACAGTCAGGCAAAAAAAATTAGGGACAATAAAAGAGGTTGTTACAAATCCTCAACAACATGAAAAATGTTACAAAAATGACCTCCTTCTCAAATAAACTTCCAGTATCTGAACCATCACCTAAAAAAATATCATTCCAGATTCAATTGGAATCCAAACGCGCAATTAACCGAGTATAGGACTGGAGAACATCATGGAGAACGAGTTGGGTACAAATAAACTTTGAGCCTTATCCTTTGTTTCTTAAACCGTGAACCAGGCCACATTACAACCCTTTAAAAGTCTTAATTGAAGTATAGGTTAGTTCGAAAGCATACTGTTACAAAAGGTATCCTGACTCCTGTAAGGCTTACTGTAAATCCCGAGTTGAATTCATATTCTTAGAAAATTATTTGATTTGCTAAAAATGCATTTTCAAAACTTCAAGACAAACATAAACTTTGCATTGTTTGAATACCGATGTTTGCATATGGCCAATTGGTCGACAACAGAGAAATTCACACGATGAATATCCAATGAACGAAAATTCTCTCAAGAAATAGAATCACTTCAAATGGGAAGATACTTCCAATGACAAATATACCATAATCAAAGAGGGCATGACAGGTTATTGTCCAACTCATCAGTGGCAGTTGAGTCAAGATTCCAAGAAATCTCTCATAAATTCCTGAATAGCCAGGAGCAGGTCTCCACCGGAATCACTTAGGGCACTGAACATGAATTCCAGTAAAGGGTCACGTATGACCAAGCAAACATTTTCTGGCAGTACTACTTACTACTATGGACAGTGACAAATCCCTACAAAGTCCCTTTCATAAGGTGATCCCCAGTGAATTTTCCAGAGCTACCTCTATAAGGTTATCCCCACAAAATAATCTTTACGGATAAGGGTACTGTGATACGGTGGGAGAACTGACTTGGGTGTTTTGCGTTTTATCACAAATGTTGCGGTTAGCAAGAGTCGCCACCGGCTTTTATTTTATCCAAAAGGAAAGGCTGAAAAGAACAGGAAATACCTTTGAGATTATTTCTTGAGTTCGGGGGGTAGATTATGAAAAGGGAAGGTATTAGCACCCTTTTCATCCATAGTTATCTACGGGATCTTAGTTGCTTGCTAGATCACTTGCTTTTGTTTGAAAATGTGCTTTGTGTGGTTTTTGAAAGTATTTTGAAAAGGCGCATTCGTTTAGGCAAACTTTGTAATAGTTCTCATTCGTAAGAACGTATACAAAGTGTTGAGCTTTTGAAAATATTTCATGTTTGGAAATTTTTTTTAAAGTGTTTTGAAAGTGTTGGTGTTTATTTTGAAAATTAGCAAGAATGTTTGATTTGAAAATGAGCAAGCAACTAGGAACAATCTACCTACTTAAAAGTCTTTGTTCATTTCTTCCTTTCCTTTGATATTCTATCTTACCATTGATTTGGTAAGAAGCCTTATCTTTATATGTAAAGGGACGGGTGTGGGTCATCGTATAGCCATGATAAAAATGTTGTGAGATATCTTAGCATTTCTTTTTGAGGGACTAAGATCATTTTGAAGGGAAACATTGATAGCGTCATCGATGGACTATGATCTTGTATATTTTATTGCTTTTGCTAAGATATCCACATGCATAACATGACCCTTTTTGCAAGGCAACAAAGTGGAATTACCCTAAGGGTGCAAGTGTGCAAGTGTGTTTGATTTACATGCATTGTTTTGTCTTGAATTAGGATTTGCTACTTGTTGATTTTATTCTTTCCATACAAACCCTAATTTACTAGCATTTATATAAAGCGATAAATTGTGGAAAGTAAAAATACTAAGCTATTACATCATTAGGGGAGGGGGTATACAAATTTACAAATGGGGATTTTGCAAGAAAATTAAACCTAATTATCTATTACAACCATATTGAATAATGTACAAGAATTGAATAAAATGTAAGAATATAAATGGAAAGAGAAAAGATTTTTATTTGGTTTTCATGAAAGAGTTTTAACCTAATTAAAGAAAACGATTAGTTAAAAATAAACAAAATTAAACTTAAACTAATTAATAAAGAAATTAAGTTAAAAATGTTTTTTAGGGTTTTTTTATGAAAAAAGGTTTTAAGTTAATAATAATAATATGAAACTTAATTAAAAGGAACCTAAGTCCTAAATTAATTTTAATTTAATAAGAAAATAAAATAGTAAATAAACCTAAGTCTAAATATTTATTAATTAAAAAAAGAAATTAATTTATTAAAATAAAATGTTTTTTGGTCTTTTTGTTTTATGAAGAAATAAAATGTGAATGAGCATTTAATAAATAAAAATATTTTTATATTTTTTTAATAATAAAAATAATATAACATTAATAATAATAATAATAAAATAATAAAAGAAAACTGAAAATAAAAATGAAATAAGAAAAAGAAAATAAATAAAATGAAATAATAAAAGAAAATGGGCTAGCCTGCAAAAGTAAATGAGGGGTGAGAAGTTAGTAAAAAAAAGAAATAGGCCTAAAACTGTAAGCCCGACGCCTTTTTCAAACAAAAAATGGAAGAAAAATGTAAAAAAGAGCAAAAGGGTACCACTGGGGCTCGAACCCAGGTCCCAAAGGTTAACAGGCACGCGCTTTATCAATGGGGTGGCTATACATTCGTTCATTAATACAAAACCATAAATATATATTTCAAAACAAGTCAGGAGGCCAACTTCATCTTCTTCCTTGCGCCAACAAATTTTGAAAACTGTAACTTCATCAATTCTCAACCATTTTCAAAAGTGTAAACATGAAACTTGTACATTTTTTCACCACGAATCCAACCATGTAACTAACTTAAGCTAACACTCAAAGATAAGGATGAATTTATGTTAGTACCAAACTGAACCCTAATTTTTTCAGAAAATTCAAATCCAAAATTCTCAATACACAGTCAATATAAATGAAAATCATGGACATGATTAGCTTCAGAGTAATGATACATACATTTCTACTTCAGAATGTATGTACAAAAGATGCTTGTATCAAGATATCATAGTTGAGAAAAACTTACCTTGAAGTGAGAATCTTGTATGGAGTTTGAGCAACCATTGAGATGTCCTAATGATCTGTTTAGCTGGCTTGGACCTCCTTGAGTGTATTCCAACTCCTACTTTTCTTTGAGGATGGCTGAAACTCCGAACTCAAGTCAAGCTATAAGCTTCAGTTTTGAAAATGGTGGATGGTGATGGAGGGGTTACAGTCAGGAAACAGGGGTCTGGATCACTTTGATATGATGTATGGAAGGTGTTTGGATGATTAGTTTTCAAAACGCACGAGTGAAAATGGAGATGGTGAGTTTTTACTCAAAACTGTCAAGTTTGGGCAGTTCTGTGCAGCAAGGGTGCTTGGGAGAGTTTCAGGATGTTTCAAATCGTTCCTTTTCTTGCAATAGACTTGGGCATATGTATGGAAAAGGTTTGAGATCAAAAGTACTCAAGGCTTCTGAGTTTTAGCCTTTTGGCTCTATAACTTGCTTTTGAAGAAAAGTGAAAAGACAATCTCCAAGTATTGTACAAGCATGTTTTGAGTTCCAAGAGGCCTTAGACACATTGCTTTTGGTTTATAGGGGTTGTGTGTGCATAAAGAACAAGTTAGAAGCTCAAGACAAGTTGACTTTGTGATTAAAGCAACTTTTCAAGAATGGAATGGTAACTTTGTGCCATAAATGGAAATGCAACTTGGATAATGGCTCAAATGCTTGGACAATGGCTCTATCAGTTGTGTAAACATTTAATTATGGAGTGATAAACAAGTTTGAGGCCTTCAAAGCAAATATTATGCAGCCTAAAATGGATTTGGTTCATGTGTTCATCAAGAAATGACTTGTAATTCAAGAATGAAACCCTAACTTCTTGCCTTCGGTTCTCCTTGATCAAGTATGATATCAATGAGTTCTGAGACATTTTGAAAAGATTGTAAAATTCTCTAAAACCTCTATGTTGGAAATTTTTGAAAATTCATCTTGGAACTATGTGAAAAATTGTCATGAAGTAAAGTCAAAATCCTGCCTAAACTAGGGTAAAATTTTACTAAGTTTCCAAGTTTCATGAACATGTCTTCTCAAAATCATAACTTGAAATCCATGAATTTATAGAAGAAGTTGTATTCTATAATGTTTTATATCTCATTGATATCTACAACTTTCATGTTGGAAGTTTCCTTTGAATCATCTTGCATCATGGTGAAAATTTGGCTCAAAGTTGTGAAAAAATATGAATTTTTCAACACTTAGAAAAATTTCTAAGTTTAGAAATTTTGACTTTTCAAAATGAAATATTGACTTTTTGATTTCTTGATGAACAAGTTTCATATTTTGACATGTTTTGATTAATTGTGATCTTTGATACTTGGTTTTGACCAAAAAGTCAAAGTTTGACTTTTCAGTGTATATTTGACTTTTCATCAGTTGACTGAAATTCATCTGTCAACCAATTGATGTTGAGAGATATTTTGAGCCATGCAACTAGGTAAAAATGAAACATTTTAATCCTTGAGATCATGCCTCAAACCAACAAGTCATTTTCTAGGTCAAAAATCAAAGATTTCACTTTCTTAGTCAAAACCCTAATTTTGACCATTTTGCCCTTTTAATGATCTGATCAAATTTCTTGAGGAATTATGGTCCAAACTTGATCAAATGACATATATGAGTTCATAATGTTGATATGAATAAAAAATTATGAAGTTTGACTGTAAATTGACCATAATTGACTTTTTCCCCAATACAACTGATTTTTAGGTCAACTGATCAATTTACTGAGCAAAAAGGTGATCCAAGACTTGAAACTTGACATGAGCAATCTTGAGGGTACAAAATGATCCATGAAAGTCATATGGGGCATTAAAAGTCCATTTGTCCTTGTGTAATCTCAAACCCTAATTTTCAGTCATTAGTGCTTGAGAAGGTGTCTTGAGCTGATCAACCCTTGTGCAGTCTTGAACCAAGGGAGATCTTGTGGGAGATTACTTGATAAATGAGAGGGAAAATTTTAGGGTACAACATGTAATATCCCCCACAAGGCTATCCCCGACAAGCACCGAAACATCTTCAAACAAAAGTGGGGCATTCTCCAGCCGATGACATAGTCAAACTCGCCAGTGGATAGAGGAGTTTGATCTTCTCCCAATGAATGCACACATCATGCAAATTCCCAAACGGATGGAAATTGCCGGCAGTTTATCATCTTCTAGATACAATGCAGATATAATCTAAATGCAAATTTATTCCGACATTTATTCCAGACTCTCCTGCAGATACAATTCAGATACGATCCAAATATGGATGTCATTCTAATACTCAATACATCCTCATATACAATCAAGGCTTGGATTTATTCTGACATTCCCCAACCGAGTTTGGTCTTCTAAAACTGGAAAAGAAACCTTGTAAAAAATTCTTCCCCAGATGAATTCATTTCCCCAGTAAGATCGTCAGGATACTTTCCTCAACAAGGTTTATTTCCCCAACAGATTACAATCTCCCCAGTTTGAGTTTATTCCTCAGACTACTATAGATCAACTGACAAAATTCCTTTTCCCTAACGGAGTTGATACTATCTCCAGAAAGTTGCTGCGAAGCCTGGAATCTAACCAGATAATAGTTAACTTCATCCTCCCCCAGACAAGTCGAAAGTTTAACCATTTCTTTTATCCCCAGTCAGGGTAAATAAGAATTAAATTCCCCAGTAGAGTAATGAACGGCTAAGATTCCTGAACTCTTCTCCCCAAAGCAGAAATTAACATCCCCTGTAGACTTTCCTCAAAGCAAACAGGAATCCACAACAAAAGTATTCAAGACAAAATTGAAGATACACATGCTCTTCATCTATAGTAGTAGCCAGGAATTTATTTTCCCAGACAAAGATACACTTCAATAACATTTCACATTCATACATCATAGCATATGCATACGAAGTGCATATAACACAACCTCATTTTTTAGAACATCATTACACAATGCATTTCATACATCAAGACATTGCATACAACTAACTCTTTACCTTTTCAGGAAAAAAAATCAATCAACAGATAATTACAATCAACAATTTTCAACAAGTTCAAGATTAGTTCCTGAAACAAGACAGAGCAATTATCTACACGACCAGACAAAGCAATCTTACATGGGTTCCTTCTCATATACATTTCTAAATACAGTTTCACACGGACTCATCTCGAAGCAGCCCTACCCAGGCTCCTTCTCATATATTTCCAGATGCAGTTTCACACGGACTCATCCCGAAGCAGCCATACCCAGGCTCCTTCTCATATATTTCCAGATGCATTTTCACACGGACTCATTCCGAAGCAGCCCTACCCAGGCTCCTTCTCATACATTTCTAGATGCAGTTTCACACAGACTCATCCCGAAGCAGCCCCACCCAGACTCCTTCTTATAAATTTCCAGATGCAGTTTCACATGGACTCTTCCTGAAGCAGCCCTACCCAGGCTCCTTCTCATATATTTCCAGATGCAGTTTCACACAGGCTCATCCCGAAGCAGCCCTACCCAGGCTCCTTCACATAAATTTCCAGATGCAATTTCGCACGAACTTATCCCGAAGCAGCCTGTTGTACCCCAAAATTTACCCTCTAATTTTCCACTCAGGATGCCATCCCAGGGTTCCTCAAACACTCAATTTGGCTCAAAAGTTGATCAAGCAGACTCTCTTCCTAGGCAAACAATCCTCAATTAGGGTTTGGTGCTTCTCAAAGAAAATTAAGCCCTTAAGGTTTCAAATAATTTTCATAAGTCTTCATATCTCCTCAGAGTTGTTTAAACCAGTTTTCAGACCTCGCAGTACAAGTTTGCTCAACCAATGGTCCAGATAACTGAAAACAACTACAGCAACCCCAAAATTAACCCTTTTGCGAGAAAAATTTCAAGTGCTTGTAAACTTCTTCATTATTCAATATTTTTGAATGGTTTTTCTTGCATACGATTCTCCTTTATGATATCGCGTAGAAGATCACCAACATTCGAGTGCGTTAGAAGTCGCATCTTGGATTTTGACCTAATTTCAAGTAACGACCATCTGATCATTATTTCTTCAAATTACAAGACATTGAGATGATTATTTTGCATATTGTTCTAAGTGATGTCATCAACAAATTCTCTTCAAGGATCTAGACCGATTTGTGCTTAAAAGGCTATGGAAAATTGGTGAAAACGCTATGGGTCATTTTCTGATTTAGAATATTCTTAACTCCTAAGTTTAGTTCATGTCCTAATCGTGTCCTCAAGACATTTGCTTTTATAATGAGATCGTTCATGGTATAGAACGCTAGGTGCATGATTTATCGGATGGTTTGTTGATTGTTCAGGTCATGGGTGTTTGAAGAATTGGTGATTATTGGAATTAAAGTGGATTTTGATTAATGTTCTCGAAGAATTGTTGTTTCTTTCAAGATTGGTTCAAGGATTCAGTTGCATTCATCATTTTGAGATATTTGGGTTAATCACGTTGGAAATATCCGTTTTCAAAATCAAATTTCGTTCATGCGGTCAATTTTGAACCATACAAATCATCATCATTTCAAATTCAAATTTATTTTCAATAAATGGTTTGTATCAAGTATTCCATAATCCGGAAGAATTTATCCGAAACTCAAAAATTCAATTCCAATTCAACGATCATCATCCAAGTTTTCAAATAAACTTCAAGGTTCCATTGATTTATGTTACAAAAGAATAATTTCAGAATATACTTCAAAGAGGATTACAATTTAAGATATAAATCACATTTGTCTTGTTTACAAAAGGAAAAGGAAAGAAATAATGCTTCTTCATTCGCTTCATCTTCAAGAAACTCATTCGCACCTCGCTATAGCCTCTTTGTCTTTCAACCTTGATCGCCCAATTCTCAGTTTCACATGAAACAAGGAAAAGAAAAATTAGAAAGTATATGAAAATTCAGGAACTACTTGTTTAGAATGAATTCCTTCTCATTATTAGGGTTTGCTCAAAGAATCAATATACAATTTAAGGAATTCATCATTTAATCATTCTTACAAAAATAAAACCAACAACGACCTCATTTATCTTTGCCAATCAATTTTTTTTAATCATCGGCCCAAAGCATCATTTTCATTGCAAATCACAAAAAAATATGTATGTTCTTTTGGTTCACAAAGAAAATGCTGTTAAAAGAGACAAGGAGGAAAACACTTTGCGTCTCAAGAAAAAGGAAAAGGAAGAGAAATACAAGAAGCCAAATACTGTCAAGTGCAGGCTGCACTGCAGCCCTGCATTGCTGCCCAAACCTGCTAGCAAAAATAGCCTAACAATTGCATAAATTAGGCAACATAAAAAACTGCATCAAGACAGCCAGCAGATTGCACCATTTCGGCAAAAAAACAAAACTTGCAGCAATAAAGATATAACAGCAGCATGCCCCAAGTGTTCAAACTGGCCAAACATTTCCCCCCAAAAGGTTATCACACTACTATGATAAAAAGGGACAGAAGCATCAAAAACAGGGGCGACAAAAACTACAGCAACATCACAAAAAATCAAAACAAAGTCATCACAGAGTTCATTGTTAATTCCATTTTACCCTGTTTATCATCTCCTTCAAACCTGAACCCTTCAGAAAAGCATTTATTCAGAAAGATAGAAAGATCAAAACAAGGAGTTCACAGAAACCTACTTCCCTGTCAAAGAAAGCTCGGAGTCTGAAAATATTTGTAAGTCTTCCTCTCCTGCATGATGAATACATCGTTTTTGAACTCCGTCAAAATGAAACAATATAAAATTAGCATACAAGAATAATCAATGGTATAGACATAGTTTTGTCTGTTTGATAACCAAGTAAAGTAATAAGGCAGTAAAAGAAATTTTTTTTCAAAGCACAGTATAACCGTTCCTATGAACAAGCTCTTACTTTTGTCACATGCAGCATCAACATCGCCGCACTCCGTTTCTCTTCATAAACCCTTAACTTCCGTCATCATCTCAAACCATCACCAACTCACAAAAACCGCAATACCCATTCCTCATACAACACCCATCTTGGAGGTGATGATTTTTTTATTTATAACAGAACGGTCCGAATCCAGAAGCTAAGAAGTAGGAAACAATTTCGCAAACAGATTTCTCCTTTGGATAGAAGATGGAACCGAATCGTTGGCGATGGTGATGTTTTATCTGAGTGAAGAAAGATGAAAAGACGGAATACAGTTGACGAAGAAGACGATGAAATTGATGAGGGAGAGAAGAGGAAGATGACGAAACTGTAGAGAGAGATGAAGAATTGCATCCTTTTTTTTACAGTAACTTAAGAAAAGAAATCTTTTTTAACAATAATAATGATGCTCACACGTTCCTTTTCTTTTCCCAACCAGCAGTAATTCTTTTTTTTTCGTTTTCCTTTTCAATAAAGCCAACGGCGCTCCTGGTGTCTAGGGTTTCAAACCCTTTCTTTTCTTATGCCAAACCGGGTCGCCCCCTGTGATACGGTGGGAGAACTGACTTGGGATTTTGCGCTTGTGTTCACAAATGTTTCGGTTTAGCAAGAGTCGCCACCGACTTTTTATTTTATCCTAAGGAAAGGTCAAAAAGCACTGGAAAGACCTTTGAGATGTTTTCTTGGGTTCGGGGAGTAGATTATGAAAAGGGAAGGTGCAAGCATCCTTTTCATCCATGATTATCCATGGGCTCTTAGTTACTTGTTTAGATCACTTGCTTTTGCTTTTCAATTGTTTGAAATGGTGATTTATGTATGGTTTTGAAAGATGTTTTGAAAAGAGGCCCTCGTTGTGGCAACCATTGTAATGATTCTTGTTTGAATGTATACAAAGGTGTTTTTGCCTTTTGAAAAGATTTCAATGTTTGAAAGTTTGATTTGGGAAATGTTTTACAATTGTGTTGTGAAGTGTGTTTGAAAAATAGCAAGGATGTTTTACAAGCTTTTGATCAAGTAACTAAGAGCTATCTACCCTAATTTACTCAAAGATATTTCCTAATGTTTTTTAACCCTTTTGAAAGTGTTATTTCACCATTGCATTTGGTGAACAACCTTGTGTTAGGATGTTAAACGGGACAGGTGCAGGTCATCGTATAGACCATGATAGCAATTGTGTTAGGTATCTTTGGCAATTTTCCGAGGGATTTGATCATTTTTGTTTAGGCAACCAAGATAGCGTCCTCGAGGGACTATGATCTTTTGTTTTGTTTTTGTTTTGCCAAAGTACCCAACATGCATATCATGGCCCATTTTTGAAGGCAACAAGTGGATTGTAACCCTAGGGGTGCAAGTGTGTATTGTGCTTGATTTTTATGCATATTTATCTTTGATTAGGTCAAGCTATTTTGTTGATTGGGATTTTTGCATACAAACCCTAATTCTCTAATCATGGCATAATTGAAAGCATAAAGTGCGAGAATTAAAGAGTCTAAGCTATTACAACATGATTATGGGGATGGGGGTACAATCTTTGAATGGGGGGTATTTGACAAGAAATATAAATCCTAATTTACTATTACATCCAAATTGAATTCACAATGTATAAATATTAAATGGACAATATTTAAATAAACAAAAATAAATAAATATATCAAATAATATGAATTATGCAAAAAGGGTTCTTGTTTATTTATGCATGTAAAAAAATATTTAATGTAAAAAACAAAGAAATAAATAAAAGATTTATTTTATTTGGTTAAGGGGTAAAACCCTAATTTTCTTTAAGAAAATAAAAATGTTAATTATTTTACTTATATACAATAAAAATAAAATATTATATGTAAGAAAAGTAAAACAAGTATTTATTAAGTATATTTAATAATAAAAATAAAAGTGTAATATTTTATATTTTTATGCTAAAATATCTAATAAAATAAAAGTATATATATTTTATATATATATATATATATATATATATATATATATATATATATATATATATATATATATATATATATATATATATATATATATATATATATATATATATATATATATATATATATATATATATATATATATATATATATATATATATATATATATATATATATATATATATATATATATATATATATATATATATATATATATATATATATATATATATATATATATATATATATATATATATATATATATATATATATATATATATATATATATATATATATATATATATATATATATATATATATATATATATATATATATATATATATATATATATATATATATATATATATATATATATATATATATATATATATATATATATATATATATATATATATATATATATATATATATATATATATATATATATATATATATATATATATATATATAAAATAAAATATGTACAAAATAAAGTATATTTAGAAAAATATTTTTTAATGTGAATAAAAATAAAGAACAAAAATAAAAGTATGATTTATATATTATTTCTAGGTTTTAATAAATAAGATAAAAGTATTTAAAATGTTTTCTATGTTAGAAAAATAAAAATAAAATGCAAAATAAATGTGAAAAAATTATGAAAATATTTTTGAGCATTTTTTATATTTGGAAATAAATAAATAAAATCAGAAATGAAAACAAAAATGCAAAAATATAAAATTACAAGAAATTGGGCCAGGGGGTGCAAAAAGGAAAAAGGGGGTGTCAAAAGCAGCCAAGCCAAGCCCAGCCCAAAACTTCATCTTCAACCTCTGGCTTTTGAAAAAAACGCGCGCGTCCCCTGTACAAACTACCAGATCCTGTATACGAGCTCTATTGCAAAAACACATAACATCAAACTTGTAGAGAATTTCAAGACGATTCCAACCATATAACCAACTTGTCTTAACTCTCAAAGACCAGAGAGAATTTCTCTGGCCCTAAAATCTGACCTAGTTTTTTCAGCATGTTCATGGATGAAATTCTCTTAGCACACTTAATATAAATGAAAACTGAGCATATGTACAGCTTCATGGCAATGAATACTACATTTTTTATTCACAAACCTAAGGCTAAATGTTCCTAAATAGAGAGATAGAAAGTGGACAAAAACCTGTTTCAGTTGACTTCGTGTAGGGCAATGTAGAGCTTTTCAACAAAGCTTGAGATGTCTAGGAGCTTGCTTGAACTTCCATTGACCTATTCCAATAGCCTGCTTGCCTTAAATGTGCTTGAATCAGCCTATAGAACTCAACCTGCACAAGCTCAAAATGAAAATGGCAAACACTGTAAATAGAGTTACAGTTGGTGTTTGAGGTTTGGGATAGCTTGGATGAGTTGAATGGAAGGTGTTTGAAGCAACTTGGGGCAAAACGTACGAGCCAAATGAGCTATGGAACTCAAGTTGCAGGTTCTGCCCTATTTTGCCAAGGGAATGTGATTTCTGGCTATAGGGTGTTTAGAGGCTCAAGAAATCATGTTTCTAACTTAGAGGGATGTGAGAAAGATGTTCAAAGTGTTTTCATAAGTTTATCTTGGCTGATGTTCAAGTTCTAAGGTTTTGGACAAGTTTCTTGTTTTTTGAAGTAAGATGTGGAAGTGATTGTCACAGGCCTGAACAGGCTATCAAATACTTTGTAACTTCTGCTCTTGGCCCCTCTAATTTGTGGATTTGTTTTGCTGCAAGAGATCTTGGACCAATGCTCAAGGATTGTGGTTTGACATAAAGCATACTTAAGCAAAAATGGAAATTTGCCTTTTTCTACTTAGGGCTTAATTTTGTGTACAATGTCCAAATGACCAAAACAAAAGCTTAGACTGATGGATTTGCATTTAATTATGGAGTTTGAAGTGGTTTAGAGTCCTGTAAACTAGTGTAAGGCATGCTGACTTGAAACTGCAACTTGTATGAACATGAAAATGCCATGGATGAAAAATGAGTTTTTGCCAACTTCAAGCCTTCGATTCTCCCTAACCACAAATGTGTTTGAGGAGTTCTTGGATAATTTGGAAATCTTGCAACATGATCTATAATCCATATTTGAAATGAAACTTGATATTACAAGTGGAACTATGTGAAAAATGGCCAAGAAGATAGGTCAAAATCCTGCCTAAACTAGGGCAAAATTTCACTAAGTTAAAAGTTTTAGGGACCCTTGTTCCAAAAATCATAACTTAAGATCCAAGCTTATTTTAAGAAAACTTTGTGAATCAAAGTTGTATACTTTGTGGAGTACTACAACTTTCATGTTGGAGGTTTTGTTTGAATCCATTTTCATCATGGTGAAAATGTTGGGCAAAGTTAGGAAAAATTAAGAAAATTTCATAACTTAGAAAAATTCTAAGTTATGAAATTTTTTCAACTTTAAACCCTAATTTGCAATTTTGGGTTTCTTGATGAACAAGTTTCTTTTTTTGACACATCTTGATGAAAAATGACCCTTGGCACTTGGTTTTGACCAAAAAGTCAAAGTTTGACTTTTCAGTGTACAGTCAAATTTTGATCAGTTGACTGAAAAATTCATCTGTCAATCCAATGCAATTGGGATCTTTTGAACTTGTTGAATAGGTAAAGATGTTGTCACTGAGTCCTTGATTCCATGGTTGAACCTAATTTTCCATTGGCTAGGTCAAAAATCAGAAATTGCCTTTGTACAGTCAAAACCCTAAAAATGACCATTTTGCCCTTTTGGTGATCTGATCAAATTTCTTGTGGAATTGTGGTCCAAACTTGACCAAATGGTTCATATGAGTTCATAATGTTGATGTGGGTCAAAATTCATGAGGTTTGACTGTAAATTGGCCACAATTGACTTTTTCCCCAATACAGTTGATTTATAGGTCAACTGTCCCATTGACTGGGCAAAAATTTGATTCAAGGCTTGAAACTTGGTATGGACAAACTTATGAGTCCAATATGAAGTATGAAAGTCAATTTGAGCATTGAAAGTCCAAAAATCCATGTGCAAACTCAAACCCTAATTTAGGTCATCAGTGCAAGGAGATGTATTGAGCAGAGCAAACCCTAGCTTGATCTTGAGTCCAAATAGCCTTGTGATGAGAAATGTTGATAAAATGAGAGGGAAAAGTTTGGGGTACAACACCCCCTTTGGGCCTGTTGGCCCAATTCGTTCCCTTTTTACTCTTTTTATTTTAATTAAAACTTAGTTGTAACAGACAATTAGCTTAGTTAAGTTGGCAAAACACACCACTAATAATCTTAAGGGACCCGGGTTCAACCCATGCCGAAGCTTTGTTTTTTTTTCTTTCTTTCTTGACTTCTTTTAGGTAACAAATTTAGTTTAATCTTTAGTTTTGACTTTAAAATTCGATTAAATAAAAGATATGTATAATTTCAAAATTAGTTAATTTAGGACTTTGTAGTTAATTTTGTCAACATTTTTTTAAACTTTCTTTTTTTAAAATATTTAGTTCATACATAATAAAATTCGAATAACGATATTAGAATAGATTTTTTTATATTTTATTTTTCATTCTTTCCTCACAAACAAAATACCAAGAGCTTTATTTCCATACTTTGTTAGTTTTTACTTCGTAAATTGTTGTAGTCTTATTAATTTATTCGATTTGGTTGTATTGGTTGACTTTTAATCACATTGATTCATCCCTATTCGTAAATTTGTACCCCCATTCCCAAAAGCTTTGTAATAGCGTAGAATTTCAATTTTCGCAATTTACTATTTTCCTTATACTGTATAGTAATTAGGCGTGCATGGCAAGACATAAAATTAATCGCTAGATAACCTAATTTCAACAAAATAACTTGAAACAAACACACTTTTCACACACGCACCTCTAGGGTAACCTCGCTTGTTGCCTCGGAAACACAGTCATGTCCCTCTAACATGGGACGTTTTAGAAATGACCCTTCGATAAAAAGATCGTAGTCCCTCGATGACCCTCGAAGTTGCCTTCGATAAAACGAGCTCGTCCCTTACGAAAATTGCTAAAACGTCTCATAAGTTGCTTTTGATGACTGTAAAATTGACTCACGCCTGTCCCTTCACATTAGAAGATGAGGCTTCTTACCAAATCAATGGTAAGATAGCAACATCTAAAGGAGAAAGAAAAGAACATTTAAGACCTTTCGAGTAGGTAGATTCACTCCTAGTTACTCGCTTGCTCACGACAAAAACATTTTTACACCTACACTTTCATCTCAAAACATTTTCAAAAGACAAAATATTTTGTATACGTTCTTATAAAGACAAGGACCATTGCAAAACATCTTTTCAAAACATTTTCTGAAACATAATCCACAAACACGTCTTTGAACCACTTTTCTAAATAAAAACATTGTACGCGTTCTTATAGAAACGAGAACCATTACGAAGAGATTTTTTTCAAAACACTTTCAAAGCCCATACCACAAGCACACTGTCAAATAAAAGCAAGTGATCTAAACGAGTAACTAAGATACCATGGAAAACCATGGATGAAAAGAGTGCTAATACCTTCCCTTTTCATAATATACCCCCCGAACCCGAGAAATAACCTCGAAAGGTCTTTCCCGTGCTTTTTTACCTTTCCTTTTGGATAAAAGAAAAGTCGGTGGTGACTCTTGCTATCCGTACAAATGCGATCAAAATGCAAAATATCAAGTCAGTTCTCCCACCGTATCACACAGCCCAACCCAGGGTTCTTCTTATATATTTCCAGATGCAGTTTCACACAGACTCATCCCGAAGCAGCCCTACCCAGGCTCCTTCTCATAAATTTTCAGATGCAGTTTCTCACGGACTCATCCCGAAGTAGCCATACCCAAGCTCCTTCTCATAAATTTCCAGATGAAGTTTCACACGGACTCATCCCGAAGCATCCCTACCCGACTCCTTCTCATATATTTCCAGATGCAATTTCACATGGACTCATCCTGAAGCATCCCTACCCAGGCTCCTTCTCATGTATTTCCAAATGTAGCTTCACACAGGCTCATCCTGAAGCAATATTACACGGGTTCCTTCTAATGTATTTCTAAATGCAGCTTCCTACGGGTTCATCACGGGTTCCTTCTAATATATTTCTGGACACGACTTAACACGAGTCCATTCCAGCATATCATCGACCAAAGATTTATTCTGATACTTCTCCGACACCTGTTGTTTCAGTATAAATCGACCAAAGATTTATTTTGATGCTTCTTCCAATCTCTATCAACAGTCACCTTGGATGGCATATTGTTGTACCCCAAAATTTGCCCTCTCATTTCATCAACATTTTCTCACCACAAGACCCTTGGAGCTCAAGATCAAGTTAGGGTTTGCTCTGTTCAAGACTCCTCCTAGCACTGTTGACCCAAATTAGGGTTTGAGTTTGCACAAAGATGTTTTGACCTAAAATGCCCAAAGTGACTTTCATGCTTCATGTTGAACTCACAAGTTTATCCATACCAAGTTTCAAGCCTTGATTCCAATCTTTGCCCAGTCAATTAGACAGTTGACCTAGAAATCAGCTATATTAGGGAAAAAGTCAACTGTGACCAATTGACAGTCAAATCTCATGAAATTTGACCCACATCAACATAATGAACTCATAAGAACCATTCGGTCAAGTTTGGATCACAATTCCACAAGAAATTTGATCAGATCACCAAAAGGGCAAAATGGTCATTTTTAGGGTTTTGACTGCACAAAGGCAATTTTTGACTGTTTGACCTAGCCAATGGCAAACCAAGCTCACATATGGACTCAGGGACTCAATGGCATTGTCTTGACACATTCAACAAGTTCAAAAGATCCCAAATGCACATAATTGACAAATGAATTTTCCAGTCAACTGATCAAAATTTGACTGTATACTGAAAAGTCAAACTTTGACTTTTTGGTCAAAATCAAGTGCCAAGATTCATTTTTCATCAAAACATGTCAAATTATGAAACTTGTTCATCAAGAAACCCAAAATTGCAAATTAGGGTTTAAAATGAGAAAATTTCATAACTTAGAATTTTTCTAAGTTATGAAACTTCCTTATTTTTTCCTAACTTTGTCCCATTTTTTCACCAAGATACAAATGGATTCAAACAAAACTCAAAACATAAAAGTTGTAGTCCATTGCAAAATATACTACTTTGATTCACAAAGTTTTCTCAAAGGAAGCTTGTATCTCAAGTTATAATTTTTGGAATAAGGGTGCAAAACTTTTTTAACTTAGAAAATTTTTGACCTATTCTAGGCAGGATTTTTGTCCAACTTCTTGGCCATTTTTCGCATGGTTCCACTTGGAGTTTCAATTTTCATTACAAAGATGGATTGTATTACACATTCCAAGCTTTCCAAATTGTCCAAGAACTTCTTAAACACCCTTGTGGTTAGGGAGAATCGAATTTGCAAAGTTGGGCAAAATTCACTTTTGTTCTTGGCCAAGGCTTGTTCATAACATTGGCATTTTTCAAATCAGCTTGTACAAGCTAGCTTACAGGCCTCAAAACCAGTCTCACACACCATAATTAAATGCCTAACCATTGTATGAATGCATTATTTCTTCCCTTTGGGCATTACACATGAAATTATCCCTTAAATAGAAAAAGCAAACATGCCATTTTGATAAAGATGCACTTTATGTCAAATACCATATCCAAGAGGTACAAGCCAGATCTTTGAGGCACAAGTTTGTAGACAAATCCCTCTAACCAAGAGCCAAAGTTGCAGCATACTTTAGGGCATTGTACATGCCTGTATTGAAACTTGCATTTTCTTGCTTCAAGTAGAAGAAACTTGGCAAAACACATACCAACTCTCATTCCTGTCAACACAACCAAACACAAACCTTGTTAACATCTTTCATACATCCAAGCAAGCCTAAGGCACGAATCAACCACCCCTCAAACCTCCTCAAACACAAAAACACCCTCTTGCTGCAGAAACAGAGCAAGTTCTGCAACTTGACTTCCACAAACATTTCCACTCGTGCACTTTGGCTAAGACCAGTTCAAATACATTCTATATCATCCATACAAACTATCCCAAGCATTAAACCCAAGCGGTAACACCCATAACCACGTTTGCCATTTTTATTTTCAAGCTGTGCAGGTTGACTTCCATAGCACGATTTAGTTGATTTTAAAGCAAGCTAGGAGTTGGAGAAGCATCCTTGGACTTCAGGCAAGCTGTACAAAAGCTCAAAATCCATTGGAAGTTGCTACATTGTTCTATTCAAGTTAAGCTGAAACAGGTAAAAACATGAACTTCTATCTCTCTATCCAGGCATGATTAAGCTTAGGTTTGTGAAGAAAACATGTTCTACTCATAGCCCTGAAGCCATCCATGTATTTACTTTTCATTTATATTATGCGTGCTGTGAGAATTTTGGCCATGAACATTGAAGAAAAATTAGGTCAGAAATTGGGGATGAAGAAATTCTCTCTGGATTCTTAGAGTTAGGTCAAGTGTTTTATATGTATGAATTCATCTCTTGATGCTCTATAATGTTTGTGTTATGAGTTTTTGTTAAAAGTCAAAGAATCAAGAGTTAGCTGTTGTACAAGGAGCGCACGTTTTTGATGTTCAAACATTGCTGAAGGTTGAAGATGACTGGCTTGGGCTGGGCCTGAGTCAGTCCTGCTTTTTGCACCCCCTTTTCCAATTTACGCCCCCTTGGCCCATTATGTGATATATTGATCATTTTTGATTTTTTCTTTTTGATTCTGACTTATTATTTTTTGCTCAAATATAAAAAATATAAAAAATATTTTTCCACCCATTTTTGCATTTATTTGGCATTTATTTGTTTTATTTAGCATATATATGTAAATAAATATTAAAAACCTTTTTATTTAAAACCCTAGAAAATAATACAAAAAATAAATATTTTTCAGTTAATATTTTTTGTTTACCTTTTGAAAACATTTTCTAAAAATATACTTTTTTTTTGTAAATAATTAATATTTTACTCTTGTATATATTTAATATATCTAATATATAATATAAATACTTGTATATATTTATTAGAATACTTAGGATAAAAATATGAAAATAATACATTTTTATTTTTATTAATATATGACACTAAAAAATACTCTTTTTTACAATATACTTTTTTTTTTGTATATAATTAATAAATATTGTATATAATTAATAAATAAATATTATTTATTTAGAAACTAAGGTTTTGCCCTAAACCATAAAAATATTCAAAAATTGACTTTTTTATTTTTTATATTTCACATGAAAAAATGCTTTCACATACATAAAAAATCTTTTTGTGCATAATACATTTTTGCATATTTATTATATTTATTTAAATATTGTACAATTAAATATTTGTCTATTCAATATGGATGTAATAACTTTAGATTTAATTTTTTGTCAAATATCCCCCCATTCAAACATTTGTACCCTCATCCCCATAATCATGTTGTAATAATTTAGGACTTTAAATTTCCGCATTTAAAAGCTTTCAAATTATGCCATGATAGGCCTAGGGTTCGTATGCAAATCAAATAACAAGTAGCTTGACTAATACAAAGATAAAAAAGCATGAAAATGAACAACACCAATGCACACTTGCACCGTTAGGGTTACTCCACTTGTTGCCTTCAAAAATGGGCCATGTTGCATGTTGAGTATCTTTGGCAAAACAAAAACAAATCAAATGATCATAGTCCCTCGATGACGCTTTCTCAAGTTGCCTAAAAAATGATCAAGTCCCTCAAAGAGAAAATTGCCAAAGACACTTAGCACTATTGCATTCATGGTCTAAACGATGACCCACGCCCGTCCCGTTAACATCCTAACACAAGATTGTCCACCAAATACAATGGTGGAACAATACTGTTAAAAGGGTTAAAACATAGGAAAGATCTTTGAGAAATTTAGGGTAGATAGCTCTTGGTTACTTGACCAACTTCCAAAACAAATCCTTGCCATTTTTCAAAACACACTCCACAACACAATTTCAAAACAAACTTTCAAAAACATTGAACATCTTTTCAAAAAGACGAACACCTTTGTAAAACATTCGAGTAAAGAATTGTTACAAGGGTTGCCTAGACAAGGCATCTTTTTCAAAACATTTTCAAAACCACACACACAAAGCACCATTTCAAACAATTGAAAGCACCATTTCAAACAATTGAAAATGCAAGGAAAGTGATCTAAGCAAGTAACTAAGAGCCCATGGATAACCATGGATAGAAAAGGTGCTAATACCTTCCCTTTCTATAATCTACTCCCCGAACCCAAGAAAACATCTCAAAGGTTTTTGCTGTGCTTTTTAACCTTTCCTTAGGATAAAATAAAAAGTCGGTGGCGACTCTTGCTCAATCGAAACATTTGTGAAAACAAACGCAAACCTCAAGTCAGTTCTCCCACCGTATCACAGAACTGGCGACTCTACTGGGGAGAAAATTAAAAGTGGAGTAACCTTAGGGCTTAGATCACCCTTTTGCATGACTAATTGTTTGTTTTGATTGCTTTACATTTTGGTTCTCTTGTTTGGGCTTGAAATCCTACACCTGGATTTGGGGAAACATTCATAGATAGCAATACGTTGTGGAAACTGTGCGGGGTATACCGACACGGTTGAAGCAATAGCTATATTAGTGCGACATATTTGTGAGTACCGGTAACCCTTGAGTTCAATCAAGGAGAGTACGGGGCCGCTTAGTGATGTCACTAAGCACTAATGACCTAGAACCTTACTTGACCATCTTGGCCTTTTATTAGGGGTAGTGAGATGACCGGCTTTGGTGCAGTCCGAAGTTGGTAGATACTCGATACTACACTCATTGAGGGTTGTTTTCTTGGAATATTTTGGTCGCTAGTTAAGTGGCTAAACCAAAACAATGAACATAGAAAACAATTCAATGATATTGAGCTCCTTAGAACCCGGTTACTATTTATAGGACAGGTTTTTAAGCCAACTTCACTCAAGAGGGTACTTACCTATGAAACCTCATGCAAGCCTGAAACTAGGGTTTTGTGTGACTTACTTGTACATATGTTTGTGCATACATCATGAACATCATAAAGCATCATATGCACCCACTAACCATTTCAAGGGTTTGGATCTTCATCTTTGTTCTTGTTTTGTAGGTCATGGAAATTCTTCGCAGGAAAACTATCCAAGTCAACCTTGTGAGAATCCCTCCTCAACTCAAGGAGCTTACATCCAGAATTCCAGAAAGCTCTCTCTTCAGTGAAAGACATGGTAGACTGCTCAACCTAGTCAACACCAGTATTGAAGAAGACATGGTGAAAGTGCTGTTCCAGTTCTTTGACCCCCTTCACCACGGTTTCACATTCCCCGACTACTAATTGGTGCCCACTTTGGAGGAATTTTCTCAACTCCTGAGAATTCCTATTCTTAATCAACTACCCTACAACGGTACGGAAAAAGAACTAAAGCCTGAAGATGTTGCTCAAGCACTACACTTGCAACCATCTGACATCAAGGGGCATTGGGAGACTAGAAGTGGTGTCAAAGGCTTCTTGGCAAAATTCTTGTTTGAGAAGGCACAAGAGTGTTGGAATTCCCTGGATCTGCAAGCCTTTGAGGAGATTGTGGCACTCCTTATTTATGGGTTGGTCTTGTTCCCAAATCCTGACCAACTTATAGATGTCAATGCTGTCAAGATTTTCCTATCCAGGAATCCCATACCTACATTGCTTGGGGACATCCTCCACTCATTTTACACACGAACAATGAGAAAGAGAGGTGTTCTCATGTGTTGTACTCCTCTCCTTGCAAGGTGGTTTATTTCTCACCTTTCACAATCTGTTTTGAAGAATGAGCAAGGCTTAATGTGGTCACAACGGTTGATGACCCTCACACACTCTGATGTACATTGGTGTTCTTGGTCCAGAGAAAATGTCATCATCGTCGATCGTTGTGGTGAGTTCCCTAATGTTCCATTACTTGGCATTAGAGGAGGCATTACCTACAACCCTTGTCTAGCTTTGAGAAAATTTGGATATGCACGGAGGGATGGCCCTCATGACATGCTGATTCCTGACTTAGTTTTTGACTTCGACAATGATGCGCAAGGACTTCGCCAAAGATTCATCAGAGCTTGGAGGATGCCTAACAAGGTAGATAGCAAGACACTGGGGCATAAGAACTCCATCCCTCTTGAGCCTTACCTCAAGTGGGTACGAACCCGAGCCCAGAATCTTATGATGCCTTACCCTCATATTCTCCCTTTGATTAAAGAGCCTGTTAAGGAAGGAGAGGTTCCTTACACCATCCTACATCCTGATATGCCTACATCATGGGAGGAGATGCAGAAGAGTTGGATCCAACTCAAGGAGGAACGAAATACTTTTGAAGCCAGCTTCTACGCCAGTGAGAAGAAGGTTTTGGAGCTTACCCGCCGACTTCACGAGGAGGAGACCCTCAACACTTACATCGCACCAAAGAGGATGCGAAACGTCTTTTTACCTTGAGAAGTTTTTGTAATATTTGGCCCATGGGGCATTTATGTACTGACAAAATTCCTTCTTATTAATATGACGTGTGTTCTTTTTGTTTGCAACAATTTTGAATTTCTAAATCCTTGAATGCATTGCATGAATAAACATATCATTCATCATACGCATAAGCAGGTCTTCACACTAGGTTTCCTTATCTTTCTGCTGTTTATTTCAGTAAGATGGATCTCGAACAGACGGTCAAAGATTTGCAGGCACAAAACTCACAGTTTCAACAGCTCCTTATGACCTTGGCCAAGGGTAAGGAGGATCTTAAAACACTGTTAGGGAACAAAGAGCAAGAAAAAGGAAAAAATAAGAAGAAAAGAGTTGGGGTAGCTACACTGGGAAGAAGATTTATGAATGAAGCTAGGAGAGTTCTTGAATTCCCTTCCACATCTGATGAGGGGACCGGTAAAGGAAAAGGGGCTGCATTACCTTCTGAGTTCGAGGCTGAAGAGGAAGAGGTTGAGGAAGATGAAGACTACTCAGAGCAACAATACCCGCCAGCGGACGACAAATACAAAAACCTGGAGGATAGACTGGCAGCTATGGAGCTGCAAAGGGTTCCTGGGTTAGATTTTGAAGAATTGGGATTGATTGCTGGAATCGTGATCCCTCCAAAGTTTAAGGTGCCAATTTTTGCAAAATATGACGGGATGTCTTGCCCGAAAATGCACCTAAGGTCATATGTCAGAAGAATTCAACCTCATACATCCGACAGAAATCTTTGGGTACACTTCTTTCAGGACAGTTTGTCCGGTACACAGCTAGACTGGTTTTACCAGCTTGAGAGGTCAGAAGTGCATAAGTGGGAAGACTTGGCAGCTTCCTTTTATCGCCAGTATCAATATAACGCTGACTTGGCGCCAACCCGTACTCAGCTACAGAGTATGGGGATGGCCTCAAATGAGGGATTCAAAGAATACGCCTAGAAATGGCGCGACTTGGCCGGAAGAGTGCAGCCACCTCTTTCTGATAGGGAACTAGTTGATATGTTCTTGGGGACCCTATCTGGCCCATTCTTTAACCATTTGATCGAGACCTCTTCCGCAGGGTTTACTGAATTGATTCTGACTGGCGAACGGGTGGAAGCTGGTATTAAGAGTGGGAAGATTCAAAGGGATGCCTCTGCATCCACAACTGTTAAGAAATCATTTCCGACCAAGAAGGAAGCAGCTATTATATACTCTCAGAAAAGATTGGGAAGAACGGAGCGCCGGCCGACTGTAGGGGCCGTGATGATTCAAAATTCGTCAAATGATCAACCTCGTAACAATTAGTCTAGATCTAACCAGCAACGGGTAGAACGGCCACAATGATAGTTCACCCGCATCAACATGACGCCTGCACAAGTTCTTCCCCATTTGTTGAAGCTAAATCTCGCCACTATCAAAGAGGCACCGAAAAATGTGAATACAACTTCCCCGCATTATCACCCCAATGCTAAATGTGCCTATCATTCTGACAGCATCGGGCATGACACCAATGATTGCTGGACGCTTAAGCATAAAATTCAAGACTTGATAGATGCAAAAGAGGTTGAGTTCGATGCTCCGAAGAAACCGAATGTAATATCTGCTCCGATGCCAAAGCATGGTCGCAATATCCATGCTATTGAAGAAGATCTGTATGTTGCTGTTGTTGATGATCTGGTAACTCCGCTACTAACAATCACGTTGAATCTGTTGAAAGCTGGGATTTTCCCAGGATGTAAAGAAGACTGCTACTGTTGTTCCTCCCTACCAATCGACTCTCCATTGCTGAAGATAGGCATCCAAGGTCTAATGGACAGCAAACAAATTCTTTTCGAAAAGATTCCTGCTACTCCAACTCCTATCGAAGATGTTTCAATAATCACCATTTCCACCAATCTTTCCAAGGTCCCTAAAAAGCCTGTTAAGATTACATCCACTACGAAGATTGTTCCTCTGAAAATAACCATGTCTGGGCCTGTCCCCTACAAATCTGACAAATCAATACCATGGAATTATGGTGGAGAAATCTACTACCATGGTGTTAAACAAGTTGAGATAACTGAAGAGAGCTCTGACGAAGAAAATGTCGACATTGGAAACATTGCCGGTACGAGCAAGATTACCCGAAGTGGGAGAATTTTCTCTCCAGAGATTGCCCCTCCAAAGGAAATCTTTGGACCCTCAGCTGCTGCCAAGGTTACTCCTGCACCGATAAAACTTTCTGCAAGAACTCCGTTAATTGAAGAAGCTGTTACTCCTGTGGTTGTCCCTCCTACTTCTGCTGATAAGGGGAAAGGGATCCAAGATGAGCTCGTTAGGACGAGGGCTCAGCCATTGGTCATCCCCGAAATCTCTAAGAAAGAAATGGAGGAGATTCTGAAAATAATTAAGAAGAGTGATTATGACGTGGTGGAGCAACTGGGGCAAATCCCCTCGAAGATCTCCATGTTAGCTTTGCTGCTTTGTTCGGAGGCTCATGCCAAGGCCTTAATAAGGTTTTTGAAGACAGCCCATGTGCCCCAGGAAACCTCAGCCGATCAATTTCAGGATTGTGTAGCCAGCCTTACTGCCGACAACGGCCTAGGTTTCTCTGATGCTGACTTGACTCCGAAAGGAAGAAAGCACAATGACGCATTGCATGTGTCAGTTGAATGCCGAGGAACTACTCTCGCCCATGTCTTGGTCGACACTGGTTCTTCTCTAAATGTGCTGCCTAAGAAAGCTCTCGACCGGTTGGATTGTGAAGGCTTGGAGCTGAAACCAAGTAATATCATTGTCAGGGCCTTTGACGGGTCTAAAAGAATGGTGCATGGGGAGGTCGACATTCCCATCAAGGTGGGCACTGAAGTATTCCACTCAACTTTCTATGTGATGGACATCCGTCCGTCATACTCTTGCTTGCTAGGGAGACCATGGATACATAATGCTGGCGCAGTCACTTCCTCCCTACATCAGATGCTGAAATACCCTGTCAAAGGAAAGATCATAACTGTACACGGTAAGGAGGAATATATGATCAGTCACCTGAACTCCTTTCGGTATGTAGAGGTGGAGGGCGAATTCATTGAAACACCGTTCTAACACTTCGAGGAAATTGCTCCCGAAGTTGCAGTAGCAAAGGCAGTAGCCGAGGTACCCAAGCAGGTGGCCAGGATGGCATCTCTGAAAGACGCAAAGGCTGCGATGAAGGAGGGGAAGAGCTCAACATGGGGTCAGTTGCCTGACTTTCCTCACAAAACAGACAAGTTTGGGTTGGGATTCACCGCTGCGGGGCAAAAAGCTATGCGTCGCTCAAAAATTGAAAAAACACCCATCAAGATTTCTCCTCATGGAATCAATGCTTTGGAAGACGAAGACGAAGAGGCCAACATTGAAGATTGGATCTTCCCAACCATCGAAGGGGGACTACATAACTGGGAGGCGAAAGAATTCGTCCCCATTACTTTCATTAATCAGTAACTTATCTTTCGAACATTTCCTGTTGGTATGTAATAATTACTAAAACAATCTGCACACTACTTTTTCACCTCATGCCTTGCCCGGGGCATGTAGGTCCATTTGTAAGGGTTTTGATTCTCTTCATATTCATATGCCATGTTTAACGAATCATTGGACGTTTTTCATTTATAAACTGCTGTGTTCATTTTCTTTCCTTTTGCATTTTTGTTTGTTTAAGGATGGCTATCCCTTACACACACCCACACTCACAAATGCAGGTACCCATCCACTCTGGATTCTATGGGTGACTATTCTGCTGTATCCTTCAATAACTCTGAAGATTTGGTCAATCAGGCTGAGTATGAAGATGACGAAGATTGTGAAGTACCAGGAGAGCTAGCCAGACTTCTACAGCAAGAAGAAAGGTCCATCTTGCCTCATGAAGAGTTGTTGGAAACAGTCAACTTAGGAACAAAGGAGAACAGGAAAGAAGTACAAGTGGGTGCCAATCTGGAACCAAGTGTCAAGGGGCGCTTAATACAGCTGTTGAATGAATACGTTGAAATCTTCGCCTGGTCTTATGAAGACATGCCGGGTTTAGACACAGATATCGTGGTTCACCGTCTCCCTACAAGAGAGGATTGTCCACCGATCAAGCAAAAAGTCCGCCGAATGAGGCCCGACATGTCTAAGAAGATTAAAGCTGAAGTAATGAAGCAATTCAATGCTGGCTTTCTGGCTGTTACATCTAATCCACAATGGGTTGCTAACATTGTGCCAGTTCCCAAAAAAGACGGTAAGGTCAGAATGTGTGTGGACTACCGGGATTTGAATAGGGCCAGCCCCAAAGATGATTTTCCGCTACCACATATCGATATTTTGATTGACAACACAGCTCAACACAAGGTGTTTTCCTTTATGGACGGATTCTCGGGCTACAACCAGATCAAAATGGCCCCCGAGGACATGGAGAAAACAACCTTTGTTACACAATGGGGTACCTTCTGTTACAAGGTGATGTCGTTCGGACTGAAGAACGCAGGGGCAACTTATCAGCGCGCCATGGTGGCTTTGTTTCATGATATGATACATCATGAGATCGAAGTTTACGTAGACGACATGATAGCTCGATCACAAACAGAGGAGGAACACCTTGAACATCTGCAAAAGCTGTTTTCCAGGTTGAAGGAGTACAAACTCAGGCTGAATCCAAGTAAGTGCACTTTTGGAGTTAGGTCTGGTAAACTTCTAGGATTTATTGTCAGCAACAAAGGCATTGAGGTCGATCCAGCAAAAGTAAAGGCTATACAAGAAATTCCTGCCCCCCGTACCGAAAAGGAGGTTAGAGGGTTCTTGGGGCGCTTGAACTATATTGCCAGATTCATCTCTCATCTGACGTCTACCTGTGAGCCAATTTTCAAACTATTGAAGAAAGATCAGGTAGTCGAATGGAACGACGATTGCCAAGCTGCTTTTGATAATATTAAGGAGTATTTGCTAGAACCTCCTATTCTGATGCCACCTGTCGAAGGAAGACCGTTGATCATGTATCTGACCGTGTTGGATAACTCAATGGGGTGCGTACTGGGCCAGCATGACGAGTCTGGTCGAAAAGAGCATGCCATTTATTACCTTAGAAAAAAGTTTACCGACTGTGAGACTCTCTACTCACTGCTCGAGAAAACTTGCTGCGCTTTGGTATGGGCTGCTTGCCGACTAAGGCAGTATATGTTGACTCATACCACTCTGTTGATTTCCAAAATGGATCCTATCAAGTATATCTTCGAGAAACCTGCTTTATCTGGAAGAATCGCTAGATGGCAAATGATCCCGACTGAGTATGACATCCAGTACACCACCCAAAAAGCTATAAAAGGGAGTGTACTAGTTGACCATGTAGCTCATCAAGCTATCGAAGATTATCAATCCATGAGATTCGACTTCCCGGACGAGGACATCATGACTTTGGACAACATTAAAGGTAACGGACCGTATGACGGACCTGAAAAAGGATCCCGATGGACCCTGTACTTTGATGGTGCTTCAAATGCACTTGGAAACGGTATCGGTGCAGTACTCATTTCCCCGGAAGGTTGCCACACACCTTTCACGGCCCGACTTTGCTTCAGCTGTACCAACAACATGGCTGAATATGAAGCTTGCATCTTTGGTCTCAAGGCTGTTATAGACTTGGGGATCAAATCTTTGATCGTATTTGGGGACTCAGCTTTGGTTATCAGTCAAATCAAAGGGGAGTGGGACACCAAACATCCTAATCTTATCCCATATAAAGAACATGTCCTGACATTGTTGCCTCATTTCGAGCAAATCACCTTCGAGCATTTCCCACGAGAAGAGAATCATCTAGCAGACGCTCTGGCTACAATGTCTTCCATGTTTAAACTCAACTGGGATAACGAGGCTCCCCAAATCACCATCGAGCGAATGGATGAACCTGAGCATTGTCATGAGATTAATAACGAAGAAGTAGTGGAACAACCTTGGTTTCAAGAAATCAAAAGGTATCTCCAGACTAGAGAATATCCCGAAGGAGCTTCCGTAAATGACAAGAAGTTCCTAAGGAAATTTGCTGCTAAGTTCTTCCTGAGCAATGGCATCCTTTACAAGCGCAACCATGATTGTGTTTTACTCCGATGTGTAGACAAAGCTGAAGCAGAGTTAATCATGATAGAGATACACAGTGGCACATTTGGCACCCACTTGAGCGGGCATACGATGGCTAAGAAGATTCTAAGGGCAGGCTATTACTGGTCTACCATGGAAGCTGATTGCCATCAACATTCCCGTACTTGCCATAAATGTCAAGTCTACGCTGACAAGATTCATATTCCTCCTGTTCCTCTCAACGTTCTGACAGCTCCTTGGCCATTTGCAATGTGGGGCATTGACATGATTGGAGAGATCAAGCCCACAATGTCCAATGGACATCGCTTCATCCTGGTCACCATTGACTATTTTACCAAATGGGTCAAAGCAGCTTCCTTCGCCTCTATTACAAAGAATGTGGTTGCCCGCTTCATCAAGCAGAACCTCATATGCCGGTATGGTGTCCCTGACAGGATCATCACCGACAACGGTACAAATCTGAATAATACTATGATCACCGCTCTATGCGAACAATTCAAGATTTATCATCACAATTCATCTCCCTATCGTCCGAAGATGAACGGTGCTGTTGAAGCTGCGAACAAAAACATTAAGAAGATCATTCAGAAAATGGTAGTCACCTACAAGGACTGGCATGAGATGTTACCATTTGCTCTGCATGGATACCGTACCACGGCACGTACTTCGACAGGGGCAACCCCGTTTTCTTTGGTATATGGCATGGAAGTTGTCCTACCCATGGAAGTTCAGATTCCTTCTTTAAGGATTATGAAGGACTCTGGTTTGAGTGAAGACGATTGGATTCAGACCCGACTTGATCAACTCAATTTGATCGACGAGAAGCGACTCACTGCTGTGTGCCATGGTCAGACGTACCAAAAATGGATGATCAAGGCTTTCAACAAGAAAGTCAGACGTCAAGTATATCAAGTCGGAGATCTCGTAATCAAGCGGATTATCTTGCCGCAAAGTGATCCCAGGGGCAAATGGACTCCTACTTACGAAGGACCATTTGTAATCAAGAGCATCTTTTCTGGTGGTGCAATGATTCTGACCACCATGGACGGTGATGATTTGCCGCACCCTGCGAACGCAGACATAGTCAAAAAATACTACGCATAAAACAAACCCGACAAGTCGAAAACCCGAAAGGGCGACTTGGGCAAAAATGGGCATCCCGGTGAACCGAAAACCCGAAAGGGCGGTTCAGGCAAAAATTAGGGATAAAACAAAAAAATCTGTACACCCGGCAAGTTGAAAACCCGAAAGGACGGCTTGGGCAAAAAAGGGTTTCCCGGTGGATTGAAAACCCGAAAGGGCGATCCAGGCAAAAGTTAGGGAATTAAAGCGTATGACTATGTCTCTTCGGATCACTTTAAAGAACAATCTCTTCATCAACAAGCTCCTAGCTTCTGGTCAATCCAATCATCAGCGGACGAAGCATTGAGTGGACAAGATATTCAGAGTTTTGAAGGCTATAACAGAATGGGATCCCATAGAATTGTTACACATGGCCATCTTTCTTTTGTATAAAATTTTCAAATTTTTTATGACAACATCCTCTTACTAGGATGCCTGTCTCCTTTGTACAAAGATACTCATAAAAAGTTAATACAAATACTTTTCCAAATACAGAAATTTGCTTTGTCTTCCTTGTGCTTTTTACACTTATGTTTTATTTGAGAAACGTCCAATGTTTTGTTAAATAGGCATATGCATTTGAACATAATCATTTCCTTACAAACCAAGAAAGATGATTACTGATGGGTTGAAGGTACAAATAGGTATCTTGATGCCCTTTCAGAAGGAATCCCCAGCGGAATTAAACTCCAAATTCCTCAACAAAGTCAAAATCCAGAACTTAATTCCCCAAACAGAGTTAAACTTCTGGATCCTCAGCAGAACAAAAGCTTTCTCAAAACTGATTTCCCCAGCCAGAGAGCCTTCCAGAACTCAATTCCCCTCAGAGTTAAGTTTCAGTATCCCCAGTGGAGCCTTAAAAATCTGAAAATTCTATCCCCAGTTGAAGTCAAAACTACCAATCCCCAGCGGAGCTAAAACTTCCAACTATCAATCCCCAGCAGAACCAGACTAGTGAACCTTCTCCCCACAGAGACACTTCCTGTCAGATTGAAGATTCTCAATTTTACTTCTCCAGCTTAAGCCTACCAGGTTCTGGACTCCCCAGTAGAGATCATCAGAATTCTCTTGCCCCGCAAGTCACCAAGGAGTTTCAATCCCCAGCAGTGGTCCTAAGATCCCCAAACAATTGAAGATCTTGCATTCCCCAAGCAGTCGACACTCAACAAGGATGTCTCATATTCAAACAACCAAAAATTCTTGCAATCCCCTGCAGCAGTCAAGGATTCACTTTCCCTGGCAGCAGTCAAGATTATATTATCTCCGGCTATCCAGGATTCATCTATCCTCAGCAAGACAACTCATCAGCTTACATGCTCATTCATTACATTCATATCATAAACATTGATATAGCATATATTGCATCATACATTTCATGCAACATAACTTTTGTGTTTCAACTAATATTTTACCCTTTTCAGGATAAGGTTAATAAGCTTCAGACTTTTGAAAACAGTTTACGGGTTCTCCAGACACGGATGTTAACCTATCACTTGTTTAGATTCTTCAACTTCTGAAAACAGTTTACGGATTCTCCAAACACGGATGTTAATCTATCGCTTGTTCAGACTCAACTTTTGTAAACAGTTTACAGACGCTTCCCAACATGAATGCTGATCTATTGCTTATTCAACTTCAAGACTTCTGAAAACAGTTTACGGATTCTCCAAACACGGATGTTAATCTATCGCTTGTTCAGACTCAACTTTTGAAAACAGTTTATGGACACTTCCCAACATGGATGCTGATCTATTGCTTATTCAACTTCAAGACTTCTGAAAACAGTTCACGGGTTCTGCAGACACGGATGTTAACCTATCGCTTGTTCAGATTCTTCAACTTCTGAAAACAGTTTACGGATTCTCCAAACACGGATGTTAATCTATCGCTTGTTCAGACTCAACTTTTGAAAACAGTTTACGGACGCTTCCCAACATGGATGCTGATCTATTGCTTATTCAACTTCAAGAATTCTGAAAACAGTTTACGGGTTCTCCAGACACAGATGTTAACCTATCGCTTGTTCAGATTCTTCAACTTCTGAAAACAGTTTACGGATTCTCCAAACACGGATGTTAATTTATCGCTTGTTCAGACTCAACTTTTGAAAACAGTTTACGGACGCTTCCCAACATGGATGCTGATCTATTGCTTATTCAACTTCAAGACTTCTGAAAACAGTTCACGGGTTCTCCAGACACGGATGTTAACCTATCGCTTGTTCAGATTCTTCAACTTCTGAAAACAGTTTACAGATTCTCCAAACACGGACGTTAATCTATCGCTTGTTCAGACTCAACTTTTGAAAACAGTTTACAGACGCTTCCCAACATGGATGCTGATCTATTGCTTATTCAACTTCAAGACTTCTGAAAACAGTTCACGGGTTCTCCAGATATGGATGTTAACCTATCGCTTGTTCAGATTCTTCAACTTCTGAAAACAGTTTACGGATTCTCCAAACACGGATGTTAATCTATCGCTTGTTCAGACGCAACTACTGAAAACAATTTACGGGTTCTCCAGACACGGATGTTAACCTATCGCTTGTTCAGATCCAAGATCTCTGAAAACAGTTTACGGATTCTCCAAACACGGATGTCAATCCATTGCTTATTCAAGATCCCCAGTCCAGAGATGTTCCAAATCATGGACACCTTTCTGATACTCTTTCCTTTCACCTACAACATACATTCCAGATGGCATCTTTAAGCCCATCCCCTGACAAGATCTTAGTCACATCTCCAGATGGCATCCTTAAGCCCATCTCCAAATGGCATCTTTAAGCCCATTCCCGCATCCATGCTTCGACGAGTGCAAATTTAAGGGCACTCTAGTGTCCAATCTCTTTTTACCTTCGAGACGCGAAAGGCAAACTTGCCAATCTAACTCTTTAGGTGCAGGAAGATTGAACAGGGGCAACTGTTGTACCCCAAAATTTGCCCTCTCATTTCATCAACATTTTCTCACCACAAGACCCTTGGAGCTCAAGATCAAGTTAGGGTTTGCTCTGCTCAAGACTCCTCCTAGCATTGTTGACCCAAATTAGGGTTTGAGTTTGCACAAAGATGTTTTGACCTAAAATGCCCAAAGTGACTTTCATGCTTCATGTTGGACTCACAATTTTATCCATACCAAGTTTCAAGCCTTGATTCCAATCTTTGCCCAGTCAATTGGACAATTGACCTAGAAATCAACTGTATTAGGGAAAAAGTCAACTGTGACCAATTGACAGTCAAATCTCATGAAATTTGACCCACATCAACATAATGAACTCGTATGAACCATTTGGTCAAGTTTGGATCACAATTCCACAAGAAATTTGATCAGATCACCAAAAGGGCAAAATGGTCATTTTTAGGGTTTTGACTGCACAAAGGCAATTTTTGACTGTTTGACCTAGCCAATGGCAAACCAAGCTCATATATGGACTCAAGGACTCAATGGCATTGTCTTGACACATTCAACAAGTTCAAAAGATCCCAAATGCACATGATTGACAGATGAATTTTCCAGTCAACTGATCAAAATTTGACTGTATACTGAAAAGTCAAACTTTGACTTTTTGGTCAAAATCAAGTGCCAAGATTCATTTTTCATCAAAACATGTCAAATTATGAAACTTGTTCATCAAGAAACCCAAAATTGCAAATTAGGGTTTAAAATGAGAAAATTTCATAACTTATAATTTTTCTAAGTTATGAAACTTCCTTATTTTTTCCTAACTTTGTCCCATTTTTTCACCAAGATACAAATGGATTCAAACAAAACTCAAAACATGAAAGTTGTAGTCCATTGCAAAATCTACAACTTTGATTCATAGAGTTTTCTCAAAGGAAGCTTGTATCTCAAGTTATAATTTTTGGAATAAGGGTGCAAAACTTTTTTAACTTAGAAAAATTTTGACCTATTCTAGGCAGGATTTTTGTCCAACTTCTTGGCCATTTTTCACATGGTTCCACTTGGAGTTTCAATTTGCATTACATAGATGGATTGTATTACATATTCCAAGCTTTCCAAATTGTCCAAGAACTTCTCAAACACCCTTGTGGTTAGGGAGAATCGAATTTGCAAAGTTGGGCAAAATTCACTTTTGTTCTTGGCCAAGGCTTGTTCATAACATTGGCATTTTTCAAATCAGCTTGTACATGCTAGCTTACAGGCCTCAAAACCAGTCTCACACACCATAATTAAATGCCTAACCATTGTATGAATGCATTATTTCTTCCCTTTGGGCATTACACATGAAATTATCCCTTAAATAGAAAAAGCAAACATGCCATTTTGATAAAGATGCACTTTATGTCAAATACCATATCCAAGAGGTACAAGCCAGATCTTTGAGGCACAAGTTTGTAGACAAATCCATCTAACCAAGAGCCAAAGTTGCATCATACTTTAGGGCATTGTACATGCCTGTATTGAAACTTGCATTTTCTTGCTTCAAGTAGAAGAAACTTGGCAAAACACATACCAACTCTCATTCCTGTCAACACAGCCAAACACAAACCTTGTTAACATCTTTCATACATCCAAGCAAGCCTAAGGCACGAATCAACCACCCCTCAAACCTCCTCAAACACAAAAACACCCTCTTGCTGCAGAAACATAGCAAGTTCTGCAACTTGACTTCCACAAACATTTCCACTCGTGCACTTTGGCTAAGACCAGTTCAAATACATTCTATATCATCCATACAAACTATCGCAAGCATTAAACCCAAGCTGTAACACCCATAACCACATTTGCCATTTTTATTTTCAAGCTGTGCAGGTTGACTTCCATAGCACGATTCAGTTGATTTAAAAGCATGCTAGGAGTTGGAGAAGCATCCTTGGACTTCAGGCAAGCTGTACAAAAGCTCAAAATCCATTGGAAGTTGCTACATTGTTCTGTTCAAGGTAAGCTGAAACAGGTAAAAACATGAACTTCTATCTCTCTATCCAGGCATGATTAAGCTTAGGTTTATGAAGAAAACATGTTCTGCTCATAGCCCTGAAGCCATCCATGTATTTACTTTTCATTTATATTATGCGTGCTGTGAGAATTTTGGCCATGAACATTGAAGAAAAATTAGGTCAGAAATTGGGGATGAAGAAATTCTCCCTGGATTCTTAGAGTTAGGTCAAGTGTTTTATATGTATGAATTCGTCTCTTGATGCTCTATAATGTTTGTGTTATGAGTTTTTGTTAAAAGTCAAAGAATCAGGAGTTAGCTGTTGTACAAGGAGCGCACGTTTTTGATGTTCAAACATTGCTGAAGGTTGAAGATGACTGGCTTGGGCTGGGCCTGAGTCAGTCCTGCTTTTTGCACCCCCTTTTCCAATTTACACCCCCTTGGCCCATTATATGATATATTGATCATTTTTTATTTTTTCTTTTTGATTCTGACTTATTATTTTTTGCTCAAATATAAAAAATATAAAAAATATTTTTCGACCCATTTTTGCATTTATTTGGCATTTATTTGTTTTATTTAGCATATATATGTAAATAAATATTAAAAACCTTTTTATTTAAAACCCTAGAAAATAATACAAAAAATAAAATTTTTCAGTTAATATTTTTTGTTTACCTTTTGAAAATATTTTCTAAAAATATACTTTTTTTTGTAAATAATTAATATTTTACTCTTGTATATATTTAATATATCCAATATATAATATAAATACTTGTATATATTTATTAGAATACTTAGGATAAAAATATGAAAATAATACATTTTTATTTTTATTAATATATGACACTAAAAAATACTCTTTTTTACAATATACTTCTTTTTTTTTTTTTGTATATAATTAACAAATATTGTATATAATTAATAAATAAATATCATTTATTTAGAAACTAGGGTTTTGCCCTAAACCATAAAAATATTCAAAAATTGACTTTTTTATTTTTTATATTTCACATGAAAAAATGCTTTCACATACATAAAAAATATTTTTGTGCATAATACATTTTTGCATATTTATTATATTTATTTAAATATTGTACAATTAAATATTTGTCTATTCAATATGGATGTAATAACTTTAGATTTAATTTCTTGTCAAATATCCCCCCATTCAAACATCTGTACCCCCATCCCCTTAATCATGTTGTAATAATTTAGGACTTTAAATTTCCGCATTTAAAAGCTTTCAAATTATGCCATGATAGACCTAGGGTTCGTATGCAAATCAAATAACAAGTAGCTTGACTAATACAAAGATAAAAAAGCATGAAAATGAACAACACCAATGCACACTTGCACCCTTAGGGTTACTCCACTTGTTGCCTTCAAAAATGGGCCATGTTGCATGTTGAGTATCTTTGGCAAAACAAAACAAATCAAATGATCATAGTCCCTCGATGACGCTTTCTCAAGTTGCCTAAAAAATGATCAAGTCCCTCAAAGAGAAAATTGCCAAAGACACTTAGCACTATTGCATTCATGGTCTAAACGATGACCCGCGCCCGTCCCGTTAACATCCTAACACAAGATTGTCCACCAAATACAATGGTGGAACAATACTGTTAAAAGGGTTAAAACATAGGAAAGATCTTTGAGAAATTTAGGGTAGATAGCTCTTGGTTACTTGACCAACTTGCAAAACAAATCCTTGCCATTTTTCAAAACACACTCCACAACACAATTTCAAAACAAACTTTCAAAAACATTGAACATCTTTTCAAAAAGACGAACACCTTTGTAAAACATTCGAGTAAAGAATTGTTACAAGGGTTGCCTAGACAAGGCATCTTTTTCAAAACATTTTCAAAACCACACACACAAAGCACCATTTCAAACAATTGAAAGCACCATTTCAAACAATTGAAAGCACCATTTCAAACAATTGAAAATGCAAGGCAAGTGATCTATGCAAGTAACTAAGAGCCCATGGATAACCATGGATAGAAAGGGTGCTAATACCTTCCCTTTCTATAATCTACTCCCCGAACCCAAGAAAACATCTCAAAGGTTTTTGTTGTGCTTTTTAACCTTTCCTTAGGATAAAATAAAAAGTCGGTGGCGACTCTTGCTCAACCGAAACATTTGTGAAAACAAACGCAAACCTCAAGTCAGTTCTCCCACCGTATCACACATATATAAGACCATCTTCGACAATTATTTATCACTTCTATAAATGGCATCTTTAAGCTCATTCCCAACACAATCAACTAACACATCATCAAGTGCAAATTTTTGGGCACTCTAGTGTTCAATCATCTTCCACCTTCAAGTCACGAATGGCGAACCCGCCAATATAACTCTCCAGGTTTAAGAAGATTGAGTAGGGGAAGCTGTTGTAACCCAAAATTTACCCTCTCTTTTCTCAAGACATTTCTCACAAAGATCTTCAAAAGCTCAAGCTTGCATAAGTATTGACTAGGTCAAGCCATCTCCTCAACACTGATACCTCAAATTCGGGTTTAAGCTTGCACAAGGACAATTGGACTTCTAATACTTCAAATGACTTTCATGGATCATTATGGACCTTCAAGAATGCTCATGTCAAGTTTCAAGTCTTATATCACAAATTCTGCTCAATCAATTTACTAGATGACCAAGAATCAGCTGTACTGATGAAAAGTCAACTAATACACCAAAAGTCAAACTTTGACTATTTGGTCAACATTAAGTCTCAAAGATCAAAATTCATTAATACATTCAAGAATATCAAGTTTGATCATCAAAAAGTCAAGAAAGTCAAAAGTCAATTTGAAAAGTCAAACTTTTCAAAACTTAGAAATTTTTCTAAGTGTTTTATACATGATAATTTCATAACTTCATGACATTCTTTCACCAAGGTGCAAGATGATTTAAAAGAAAATTTAAATATGAAAGTTGTAGATCTTGATGAATTCTACAACTTTGTATTAGACCGGGACCCGATCAAACATGATTGGTTACGCATATCTCTAGTAAGTCGCGGTGCAGCATATACCCCTACCAGACACGCAGTTCACTTCTGCTTCCTCAAACCGAAGTTATTCCCCAGTAGAGTAACGAACAACTGAAGCTCCTAAAAATCTATTTCTCCCAAGACAGAGACCAGCATTCCCCAGCGAAGTCCTCCTCAACAACATGTATACGGGTTCTCGCAAAGGAATCTCTTATGCGATCGACACCTCTTTGGTTGGCATCTTTAAGCCCATCCCCGACAATTTTCAATCCTCAACTTCCAAATGGCATCTATAAGCCCATTCCCGATATCACAAATCAAGTGCCACTTCATGCGAGTGCAAATTTATGGGCACTTTAGTGTTCAATCATCTTCCACCTTCAGATCACGAAAGACAGACGGGCCAATCTATATCCTCAGGTTTAAGAAGATTGAACAGGGGAAGCTGTTGTACCCCAAAATTTACCTCTCATTTTACTCAACAAATGTTAAGTGAGGTCCCCAAATTGCTCAAGGAAGTTCAAGAGTTGACCAGACAAACTCTCTCCTAAGGCAGTATACCTAAAATTAGGGTTTCTATCTTCATCAAGATGTGTGAACCACAAAGGACTAAAATGCTCACCATTGTCCTAATATGTTCTCAAGATCATCCATGTCAAGTTTCAAGCCTTGCAGAAGAAGTTTGCTCAGTCAATTGCTCAAATGCCTGAAAATCAACTGTACTAGGTCAAAAGTCAACCGTGGCCCACATACAATCAAACTTCAAAGTTTTTGGTCAACATCCTCATTTTGAAGTATTATCCATCATTTGACAAAGGAGAATACGAGGCCACTGAGTGTTTTCAACAGATTTGCATAAAAAGTCTATTTATAAATTCCTCTATTTATAGAGGAAAAGAATGGACATGTTTTCAACAGCCAGCCTTGCAAAAAATAGTAAAATAATAGGTAACATGACAACACATATGGTGGGCCTGTTGGCAGTTGGGGTGCAGAGGTTGTGACTCATGCTTCTGTCATTTCTTGTGGAGAAAAAATAATAAAATAAGGCCCAACTGGAAAGTAAATGTCCACTTGTGCCACAAAAGCAAGATGAATGGTTCAGGTGAGGTTGCTTCATGCTGAAGGAAAATAGGTGCAAGGCTCAAGACAGACTTTCCTAAAAGGTAGTACTGTGCTATTGAGTGCAAGTGGTCTTAGACAATAAATGGGTACAAGCCTAAAAAGGGAAGACACGTGGACTAGCCTATGGGTCTGAATGTCCAACTTGATCTTTTGAGTCGAATCCTCCATCTTTCTACACCTTTCAACCAGACTGGAACAAAACAACATTTGTTTTCACCAGCTGTGTGTCCTTCGAATGGGCTAACTGTGTGTCCTTCGAAGGGCCCTTCGAATGCCAGCTTCAAAGTCCAATTCTAATCTATTTGGAACCTTCTAGGCAACTTCGACCAGCCCTTGGCCTTGTGATGAGTCTAAGTTCTGATTCGAAGTGTTCAGAACTTCCTTCATCAGAGCATCTTAGTTTAAGAGAAACTCTGCACTGAAATGCCATTCGAAGGTCATTTCGTTCTGGTGTTCTTATTAAGGGAAACTCTGAAGTTCCAGTTGAAGGACACTCTGAAGTTCCAGTCCAGGGACCTTTTGAAATGCCAATTGAAGGGTATTCCTGGGTCGAAGGACACTGTTTCAAAGGGAACCAAAAACTCAATCGAAACCTGTATGGAGATCATTTCCTTCTGAATCGAAGGAGACCTATTTGAATTCACATTTCCCAGACGAAACTTGTATCGAAGAAAACATATTGCCAAATCGAAAGCTCATGCTCGAAGGAAGCATATTGCCCAATCGAAGCAGGCTTGCAAGCAGCATATGCCCAATCGAAGCAGGCTTGTAGGCAGTGAACTTGTCCAAATCGAAACAGGCTTACAGGCAGCTAAAATAGGTTTTCAAAGCAAGCATGCAGGCAACATGCTTGGTTACTCAAAGGGTTTGCCTTGCAGGGGGAACTTGTGACCAGTAGGTCATGGCCTTCGATTGCAAGCATGCAGGCAGCAATCTTGTCCAGTCGAAGCAGGCTTACATGAGGAAAAATGTCCAGATTCGAAAGAGGCATGCAGGAGGCAAAATGTCCAGATTCGAAAGAGGCACGCTGGTATCCATTTTGAGCAATCGAAGGAGGCCAAGAGTCAATCGAAAGAGCTGAATTGAAAAACACTTGTTTTTATCCAAATTTGCCAAAATATTAATTTTATCTGTTTTCCCCCTTTTTGACAGTTTCCTTTTGGTATTGGAAAATCCCAATGCACTTGTTTAAGCTTGAACCTTGAAATCCTTGTAAGAAAATCCATGAGAATTGAGAGGGCAAATTTTGGGGTACAACATCTGCCCCTGTTCAATCTTCTTACACCTGAGGAGTTAGATTGGTAATTCTGCCATTCGTGACTTGAAGGTGAAAGATGATTGAACACTAGAGTGCCCAGAAATTTGCACTCGGTGATGTGATGATTGGGAGAATGGGCTTAGAGATGCCATTTGGAGAGATGATATAAAGTTGTTGGAGATGGGCTTAAAGATGCCATCCAAGAATGTTTGTTGTAAGTGCAATGTTGTAGGTCAGAAGAATGAGCATCAAAATGGTATCCATGTCTGGAATGCATTTGAACTGTATCTGGAGACTGAGTCTATGTGAGCCAAAGAATGGCGTCCGTGTCTGGAGCGTATCTGAAATGCATTTGAATGAGTGACAAAATGACATCCGAATCTGAATCGTATCTGGAGTTTGAGATCTGTATGAGTAGCAGAATGACTTCCGTGCCTGGAGTGTATCTGAAACTGTAACTGGGATCTGAATGAGTGAAAAAATGGCAACCGTATCTGGAGCGTATCTGGACTGTATCTGGAGTTTGAGATCTGTATGAGTAGCAGAATGACTTCCGTGCCTGGAGTGTATCTGAAACTGTAACTGAGATCTGAATGAGTGACAATATGGCAACCGTATCTGGAGCGTATCTGGACTGTATCTGGAGTTTGAGATCTGTATGAGTAGCAGAATGACTTCCGTGTCTGGAGTGTATCTGAAACTGTAACTGGGATCTGAATGAGTGACAGAATGGCAACTATATATGGAGCGTATCTGGACTGTATCTGAAAGTCTCTGATTGCCAGAGAAGGTCTTTTTTGATAATGATGTGTGATGAAGGAATCTGAGACGATTGCTACTCCAAACAGAAGATGAAGGAATCTGAGACGATTGCTACTCCAAACAGAAGATGAAGGAATATTGGATGACTACTACCTCAGCAGGATGATGAAGGAATCTTGGACGATTACAACCTCAGCAGGATGATGAAGGAATCTTGGATGACTACATTCTCAGCAGGATGATGAAGGAATCTTGGACGATTACAACCTCAGCAGGAAGATGAAGGAATCTTGGATGACTACAACCTCAGCAGGATGATGAAGGAATCTTGGACGATTACAACCTCAGCAGGATGATGACGGAATCTTGGACGATTACAACCTCAGTAGGATGATGAAGGAATCTTGGATGACTACAACCTCAGCAGGATGATGAAGGAATCTTGGACGATTACAACCTCAGCAGGATGATGAAGGAATCTTGGATGACTACAACCTCAGCAGGATGATGAAGGAATCTTGGACGATTACAACCTCAGCAGGAAGATGAAGGAATCTTGGATGACTACAACCTCAGCAGGATGATGAAGGAATCTTGGACGATTACAACCTCAGCAGGATGATGAAGGAATCTTGGACGATTACAACCTTAGCAGGATGATGAAGGAATCTTGGATAACTACAACCTCAACAGGATGATGAAGGAATCTTGGACGATTACAACCTCAGCAGGATGATGAAGGAATCTTGGATGACTACAACCTCAGCAGGATGATGAAGGAATCTTGGACGATTACAACCTCAGTAGGAAGATGAAGGAATCTTGGATGACTACAACCTCAGCAGGATGATGAAGGAATCTTGGACGATTACAACCTCAGCAGGATGATGAAGGAATCTTGGATGATTACAACCTCAGCAGGATGATAAAGGAATCTTGGACGATTACAACCTCAGCAGGAAGATGAAGGAATCTTGGATGACTACAACCTTAGCAGGATGATGAAGGAATCTTGGACGATTACAACCTCAGCAGGACGATGAAGGAATCTTGGACGATTACAACCTCAACAGGATGATGAAGGAATCTTGGACGATTACAACCTCAGCAGGATGATGAAGGAATCTTGGACGATTACAACCTCAGCAGGATGATAAAGGAATCTTGGACGATTACAACCTCAGCAGGATGATGAAGGAATCTTGGATGACTACAACCTCAACAGGATGATAAAGGAATCTTGGACGATTACAACCTCAGCAGGAAGATGAAGGAATCTTGGATGACTACAACCTCAGCAGGATGATGAAGGAATCTTGGACGATTACAACCTCAGCAGGACGATGAAGGAATCTTGGACGATTACAACCTCAGTAGGATGACGAAGGAATCTTGGACGATTACAACCTCAGTAGGATGATGAAGGAATCTTTGACGATTACGACCTCAACAGGATGATGAAGGAATCTTGGACGATTACAACCTCAGCAGTATGATGACTTTTATTTGTCGATCGATCTTTCCTGAAAAGGTAAAGAGTTAGTTGTATGCAATGTCATGATGCATGAAATGCATAATGTCATAATGTTCCCAAAAGTAAATGAGATTGTGTTGTATGCACTTATCATGTATGTAAATAGGATGTATGAAATGTGAAATGTTAATGAATGCATTTTTGTCTGGGAAAATAAATCCTTGACAAGTGTTGGGGAGTTATTAAATCCCGGATTGCTGTTGAAGAGTATGTGTGTCTTCAAACTTTGCTTAGAATATTTCCAATGGATTTCTGTTTTGTTATTTGAGGAGAACTCCGCTGGGGGAAGTTGAAAACTCTGTGGGGAGTATGCTTATTTCTGCTTGGGAAAAGAGTTTAGGAGTCTTAGTCGTCCGTTGCTCTACTGGGGAGTCAAAGTTGAACTGATATCTTGTCGGGTCCAGGTTTCACAGTAACTTGTTGGGGATTGTAGAGTAGTCTATATGGGGAAGAGGAGTTGTGGTCCTTTGATTTGTAGTAGTCGGAGAGGCAAACTCAAGTTGGGGAATCCTAGTGTTGTTGGGGAAATAAACCCTGTCGTCAGTCTGCTAGAGAGGTGACATCTTCGTTGGGGGAAGTCCTCGAAGATTCTTGAGGTTGATTCAGCTGGGGAAAGGGGGTCGGAGATTATACTCTTGCTGGGGAAAGGTGACATCTTTGTTTTTTTTCTTTCTTGACTTCTTTTAGGTAACAAATTTAGTTTAATCTTTAGTTTTGACTTTAAAATTTGATTAAATAAAAGATATGTATAATTTCAAAATTAGTTAATTTAGGACTTTGTAGTTAATTTTGTCAACATTTTTTAAACTTTTTTTTTTAAATATTTAGTTCATACATAATAAAATTCGAATAACAATATTAGAATAGATTTTTTTATATTTTATTTTTCATTCTTTCCTCACAAACAAAATACCAAGAGCTTTATTTCCATACTTTGTTAGTTTTTACTTTGTAAATTGTTGTAGTCTTAATTAATTTATTCGATTTGGTTGTATTGGTTGACTTTTAATCACATTGATTCATCCCTATTCGTAAATTTGTACCCCCATTCCTAAAAGCTTTGTAATAGCGTAGAATTTCAATTTTCACAATTTACTGTTTTCCTTATACTGTATAGTAATTAGGCGTGCATGGCAAGACATAAAATCAATCGCTAGATAACCTAATTTCAACAAAATAACTTGAAACAAACACACTTTTCACACGCGCACCTCTAGGGTAACCTCGCTTGTTTCCTCGGAAACACAGTCATGTCCCTCGAACATGGGACGTTTTAGCAATGACCCTTCGATAAAAAGATCGTAGTCCCTCGATGACCCTCGACGTTGCTTTCGATAAAACGATCTCGTCCCTCACGAAAATTGCTAAAACGTCTCATAAGTTTCTTTCGATGACTGTAAAATTGACCCGCGCCTGTCCCTTCACATCCAACGATGAGGCTTCTTACCAAATCAATGGTAAGATAGAAACATCTAAAGGAGAAAGAAAAGAACATTTAAGACCTTTCGAGTAGGTAGATTCACTCCTAGTTACTCGCTTGCTCACGACAAAAACATTTTTACACCTACACTTTCATCTCAAAACATTTTCAAAAGACAAAATATTTTGTATACATTCTTATAGAGACGAGGACCATTGCAAAACATCTTTTCAAAACACTTTCCGAAACATAATCCACAAACACGTCTTTGAACCACTTTTCTAAATAAAAACTTTGTACGGGTTCTTATAGAAACGAGAACCATTACGAAGAGATTTTTTTCAAAACACTTTCAAAGCCATACCACAAGCACACTGTCAAATAAAAGCAAGTGATCTAAACGAGTAACTAAGAGCCCATGGAAAACCATGGATGAAAAGGGTGCTAATACCTTCCCTTTTCATAATATACCCCCCCGAACCCGAGAAATAACCTCGAAAGGTCTTTCCCGTGCTTTTTTACCTTTCCTTTTGGATAAAAGAAAAGTCGGTGGCGACTCTTGCTATCCACACAAATGCGATCAAAATGCAAAACATCAAGTCAGTTCTCCCACCGTATCACACAGCCCTACCCAGGCTTCTTCTTATATATTTCCAGATGTAGTTTCACACAAACTCATCCCGAAGCAGCCCTACCCAGGCTCCTTCTCATAAATTTTCAGATGCAGTTTCTCACAGACTCATCCCGAAGCAGCCATACCCAAGCTCCTTCTCATAAATTTCCAGATGCAGTTTCACACAGACTCATCCCGAAGCAGCCCTACCCGACTCCTTCTCATATATTTCCAGATGCAGTTTCACATGGACTCATCCTGAAGCAGCCCTACCCAGGCTCCTTCTCATGTATTTCCAAATGTAGCTTCACACAGGCTCATCCTGAAGCAATATTACACGGGTTCCTTCTAATGTATTTATAAATGCAGCTTCCTACGGGCTCATCACGGGTTCCTTCTAATATATTTCCGGACACGACTTAACACGAGTCCATTCCAGCATATCATCGACCAAAGATTTATTCTGATACTTCTCCAACACCTGTTGTTTCAGTATAAATCGACCAAAGATTTATTTTGATGCTTCTTCCAATCTCTATCAACAGTCACCTTGGATGGCATATATAAGACCATCTTCGACAATTATTTATCACTTCTCTAAATGGCATATTTAAGCTCATTCCCAACATAATCAACTAACACATCATCAAGTGTAAATTTCTAGGCACTCTAGTGTTTAATCATCTTCCACCTTCAAGTCACGAATGGCGGACCTGCCAATCTAACTCTTCAGGTTTAAGAAGATTGAGTAGGGGAAGCTGTTGTAACCCAAAATTTTCCCTCTCTTTTCTCAAGACATTTCTCACAAAGATCTTTAAAAGCTCAAGCTTGCATAAGTATTGACTAGGTCAAGCCATCTCCTCAACACTGATACCTCAAATTCGGGTTTAAGCTTGCACAAGGACAATTGGATTTCTAATACTTCAAATGACTTTCATGGATCATTATGGACCTTCAAGAATGCTCATGTCAAGTTTCAAGTCTTGTATCACAAATTCTGCTCAATCAATTTACCAGATGACCAAGAATCAGCTGTACTGATGAAAAGTCAACTGATACACCAAAAGTCAAACTTTGACTATTTGGTCAACATTAGGTCTCAAAGATCAAAATTCATCAATACATTCAAGAATATCAAGCTTGATCATCAAAAAGTCAAGAAAGTCAAAAGTCAATTTGAAAAGTCAAACTTTTCAAAACTTAGAAATTTTTCTAAGTGTTTTATACATGATAATTTCATAAGTTCATGACATTCTTTCACCAAGGTGAAAGATGATTCAAAAGATACTTTAAATATGAAAGTTGTAGATCTTGATGAATTCTACAACTTTGTATTAGACCGGGACCCGATCAAACATGATTGGTTACACATCTCTCCAGTAAGTCGTGGTGCAGCATATACCCCGACCAGACACACAGTTCCCTTCTGCTTCCTCAAACCGGAGTTATTCCCCAGTAGAGTAACGGACAACTAAAGCTCCTAAAACTCCATTTCTCCCAAGACAGAGACCAGCATTCCCCAGTGAAGTCCTCCTCAACAACAAGTATACGGGTTCTCGCAAAGGAATCTCTTATGCGATCGACACCTCTTCGGTTGGCATATTTAAGCCCATCCCCGAAAATTTTCAATCCTCAACTTCCAAATGGCATCTATAAGCCCATTCCCGATATCACAAATCAAGTGCCATTTCATGCGAGTGCAAATTTCTAGGCACTCTATTATTCAATCATCTTCCACCTTCAGATCACGAAAGGCAGACGAGCCAATCTATATCCTCAGGTTTAAGAATATTGAACAGGGGAAGCTGTTGTACCCTGAGGCAATATACCTCAAATTAGGGTTTTTATCTTCATCAAGATGTGTGAACCACAAAGGACTCAAATTCTCACCATTGTCCTAATATGTTCTCAAGATCATCCATGTCAAGTTTCAAGCCTTGCATAAGAAGTTTGCTCAGTCAATTGCTCAAATGCCTGAAAATCAACTATACTAGCTCAAAAGTCAACTGTGGCCCACATACAGTCAAACTTCAAAATTTTTGGTCAACATCCTCATTTTGAGGTATTATCCATCATTTGACAAAGGGTTGATCATGATTCCTCAAGGATTGCTCACAATTCATCAAAACCCAAAAGTTGCTAAATTAAGGTTTTATAGGAAAAGTCAACTCAACTTTGACCAAGCATAACTTTCTCATACTTTATCAGAAATGACCCATCCAAAGCTCATTTTGAATAGGATTCAATTCCCTACAATTCATCCTCATCTCCCAAGTCCCAAATATGCACTCACAGAAAGATATGAATTTTGACATTATAGGTCCTTTTGAATAGTCAACAAAAACACCTTTTGGGTCAAAGCTTCATATATGAACATGGAAGACTCAATTGAGATGAGACCAAAAGGGTTGTTTAGAGTACATCCTAAGCTTTCTAAAAAGTCCAATAACACCTCTCTAGGGTCAAAATTGAGAGAGTTATGCATTGGCCAAGTTGACCATTTTTGCAAAATTGTGAAAAGTCAAATGTGCTCTAATTTGCATTTTTTGCTAAATGGGCCCAACTTTTTATGTTTTCACCTCAATTATAATGTGGTCCACGACTCAAATGTTCACTCACCCATTATGTGCTTCATTTTTCAATTTATTTTTATTTTTCATTAATTAAAAAGTGAATTAAATCAAATAAATGATGAAAATTAACAAAGATATGATTTGGTTGGTTTTTTGGACAGATTGGCAATCAAGATATGCTGAGTTTACAAGATCAATTCGAGTTAAGGCAAATTGGTACAAGAAAGGCATGATTTGGATCAAAATAGGAACATATCATATAGCTTGAAAATCAAATCAAATCTTGGATAAATGCAAAGATTCATTCCAAGTTTGTTAACCTAATTCATTCTAAGTTATATAATGAAGAATTCCAGATCAAAAAACAAGGGTTAGAGGTTGTGAGAGGCATAGAACAAAACTCAAAAAAGTGACAAAAAGTGTTGGTTGGTTTTTGCATCTAGAGATTAATTCAGACCATTCCAACGTTGCTAATCCATTGTTGGACCTTCCTAGAAGCCAATTGGATCAATTGCAAGGCTTGAAGCACTCAGAATCACCACTTGTAGCTTACACGGTTTGGCATTTTTTTCCAATAAGATTATCACGATTCTTGCATCATTATCACTTTTGATTGTTATATTCGTGTTTGTCATCATGTTTGCAAGCTAACCATGCCATTTAATTGCATTTTTGATGCTTGTACATGATGTTGCCATTGCTAGGGTTTCTATGTTCATTTTAGGGGTTTTCAGTACAGACAAAATTAGGACTTGAATCAGGTACCATGATGCTCGTGAGGATGAGACGAGTTGATTGGTACCATTACTTTTCATTTATCTTGCTCGTATGCAATTTTTGAGATGAACATGGTTATACCTACATTGAACGTCTGTAGGTAAAAGTTTTGTTTTCTAAAATGACGGTTGCCAGGAAGAAGACGCTGGCGTGTTAAAGCATAATTAGCCCATTCAAATTTCGCGCGTTTGAAGCTGGCAGAGTATTTGACTTGGCTTTTGGTTTTGTTTGTTTATTAGGCTTACAAGTTTACACGCTAGCGCATATGGTTGGAGGGAATGCCTTTGATGCACACGTCCTGGGTTCGATCCCAGGCGTGTGCATTTTATTATTTTCTTGTCTGTTTCAGGTGACTCCAATGCATTACACTATCCGACGACCACCATACTCCATCAACATCTGACAAAGTGATCCAACGTATCATCAGATCTCACGCCTCTCCAATGAAGGTCTACCATGCTCCTCAAGTCAACGCCCATACCTGATCAAGCGTGGTCAACCAGGCTTGGGAGTATTGGGCCAAAGAATTCAGATCTGCACCCCCAGATTTGCTAACACTATCAGGCCCATTTCTTCCTCTTTTTGTTTCTTCTTATTTTTATTTATTTTAATATTTTCCTTAATTATTTTAATTAACAAAATTAATCACCTTTTTTATAAAAATCATAAAATCAAGAATTCACAAAAAAAATAGAATTAGGTTTTTTTTATCAAATTTAATTTAATTAATTTAATTTAAATCAGGGTAACTTTAATTTGTTTTTTTTACAATTAAAATTCAATTAGAAAATTAGGATTAACTCTTGATTTAATTTTTCTCCTTTTTTTCTCAAATAAACAAAAAAACACAAAAAATAGGTTAACTTAATTATTTTTCTTAATTAAAATTAATTAGTAATTAGGGTCCTTTTTTAATTACTCCATTATTTTCTTAAATAACTAAACATGACGAAAAAACATTTTTCATTAATCAATCGCAAATAGGATTAGTCAAAGGGTCAAAACCCTAATCGTCTCGTATTTAATTCGCCGCGCGCTTGTTAATTATTTTGCCATTATTTTGTAACTGTTCAGGGTTGTTATAGTTAACTTAGGTTTTTATTTACTGTTTAAATCGCCAATTTTTGGTTATGTAATTAATCCCCCTCCCCGAAGCCTTGTAATAGCTAGGTTTATTTTCTAGCATTTTTAATTCCCGCAAATATTTAACTGTCTAGATGTATGCTAATAGGATTGTATGGCAAGAATGCATGGCAAAATTAAAATGGTTAGAAAACCCTAATGTGCAAAGATAAATAACTGAAATAAATTACTCGCACATATTCACTCCTAGGGTATACTCTTACTTCAGTTGCCTTCGGTAAACAATCATTAAGCATAGGGTGTCTTAGTGGTTGCCCTCCAGTCTAAAGAGATCAAAATGTCTCATTCGAATGTTGCCTCGGAAATGTTGCCTCAGAAATGTTGCCTTAAAAAGATCTTAAGACTCTAGGGTTACTACTAATGTATCCTAATATTGCTTTTGTGACGGTACGTCTCTTTCAATTTGACCCTTACAAATTCCAACGACGGTGCTACCTATTTCTCAATAGTAGGATAACACTGTCTAAAGGAAACAAGAATAGAAACGATCTTTTTTTCCGAGTAGGTAGATGCTAGTAGGTACTTGCTCAAATCAAAACTTTTCACACTAAACACTTTTCAAAACCAATTGTCAAAACAACTTCGTCACACCCTTGAGGACTGATACAAGGGTTATCACAAAGTAAAACTTTTCAAAAACAAAGCACACAAACACAGGCAATTTAAAAATGAGCAAGTACCTAAGAGCCCATGGAAAACCATGGATAGAAAGGGTGATAACACCTTCCATTTCTATAATCTACCCCCCGTACTCAAAATCTCGAAAAAAGGATTTTTTCTGTACTTTTTTCCTTTCCGGTTGGATGAAATAAAAGTCGGTGGTGACTCTTGCTTACCACGACATTTTGCGAATGAAAAATGCAAAATAAAAACCAGTATTAAACAGTTGGTTCTGCCACCGGATTACAGAACTGGCGACTTTGCTGGGGAGTCATAAGTAGGGTATACCTTAGGATCTAGGTCATTAAAATTGCTTCTCTTGATTGCTTTGTTTACTTTATTTTTGAGGGTTTTGTTTGGGGTTACTATAGATCCTACACCCGGATCTGGGGAATACCTTTTAGGTAAGTAGAAATAGACTGTGAGGGAACTGTACGGTGTAGACCGATACAGTTGAAGTAGTAGCTACGTTGGTGTGGCACTTTTGTTGGTACCGGTATCCCTTGTGGTGAAACAAGGAGAATACGGGGCCGCTGCATGGTGTCGTGAAGCATCTGCTGACCTTAGAACCATTAATTTCCCAACTTGGCCATTAGAAAGTAACGAGATAGTCGGCCTCGGTGTAGAGCTGAGAACTGGTTGATACTCGATGCTACACTCATTGAGATCATACTTTCGGAATATTTCGGCCGCAAAAAAAGATTGCGTGAGCTGAAACCATGACCGATGAAGGATGGTCAGTGATATTGAGATCCTCTAGAACCCGATTACTTTTTCTAGGACAGGGTTGAAACCAACTTAACTTCAAGAGGGTATTACCTTTGACCTCATGCAAGCCTTAAACCTAAGGGCTTTGTGTGATTTGACTGTGTTTGCAATACCTGTGTTTGCTATACCTGTGGTTTATCATGACATCATGCATCATAACATGGCATTCATGCTTCATTACACTAACCATTTTAAAGACCAAGGGAATTTATCTTTGTTCTGTCTTGCAGATCATGGCTTCTGTGCGTAGAAATACTATCTGAATCCACTTTGTGCAGATACCTTCCCAACTCAAAGAGCTAGTATCAAAAGTTTCTGAAACTTCTACTTTCATTAAGAGACACGGTCAAATTCTCAGCCTGGTTACTTCAAACCTTGATGAACAGATGATGAGCGTGCTTTTTCAGTTCTTTGATCCCAAGCATGACTGCTTCACCTTTCCAGATTATCAGTTGGTACCCACCTTGGAAGAATTCTCTCAGCTATTGGGCATATCCATTCTTGAACAGGTACCCTTCACAGGTGTAGAAGAAGTTCCTAAGCCAGAAGTCATTGCCTCAGCCTTGCATTTGAAACGGGCCGACGTGGTATCCAATTGGGAAAATCGAAGCGGAGTCGAGGATTTTCTAACCAAATTTATGATAGACAAGGCTCAACTATTTTGGGATGATTTGGATTTTTAGGCTTTTGAGGAGGTATTGGCTCTTATCAATAGTTTAGTTCTCTTCCCTAATCTAGACTCCTTCGTAGATGTGAATGCTATCAAGATTTTCCTTTCTCGCAACCCTGTGCCTACCTTGCTTGGAGATATTTTACACGCTCTCCATACTCGTACCATAAGGAGAAGAGGGACTCTTATGTGCTGCATGCCGTTGCTGTCGAGGTGGTTTATTTCTCACCTCCCTAAGTCTGTATTGAAGAATAAAGAAGGTTTGAGTTGGTCGCACAGGATAATGTCACTCACTCATACAGATATTCTTTGGTGTTCCCGAGCCATGGAAGACATTGCTATTATTGACCGCTGTGGGGAGTACCCTAATGTCCCATTACTTGGTATCAGAGGGGGTATAACTTACAATCCTTGTCTAGCTTTGTGACAATTTGGTCATGCTCGAAGGGATGGTCCCCATGAGTTACTTATTAAGGACATTGTATTCAACTATGAAGATGATGTTAATGAGTATCGCCGGAGGTTCATACGAGCTTGGGGCATGGTAAACAGATCTGACCCTAAAGAGTTGGGACCAAAGACTTCCATTCCTATGGAGCCTTACCTCCAATGGGTACGAGCTCGAGCCCAAAAGCTTATGATGCCTTATCTGGACGTATTATCAATGATTATGGATCCCACTACTGAAGAAGGCATTCCTTACACGGTTCTCTATCCTTACATGCCCACTGATCTTGGGGAGTTACAGAGGTCTTGGATTCAGCTGAAGAATGAGCGAGATACTTACAAGGAACAATTCCACGATCAAGAGAGGAAGGTTTTAAAGCTCACCAGGCAGCTCCAGGAAGAAAGAGTGCTCAATGATTACATCAGCACAAAGAGAAAGTGTCCATGGGACTTTTGATTTTTCTTTTCTAGTTTTAGATTTGTTTTATTTACTTATTTGTAACGCCTTAAAGGCATGTTGAACTTTCAAATTTAAGCTAATAAAGTTTTTGTTTATTTTGGTTTGCAAATTTAAATTTCCCAAAGTCTTTGAAATCATTACATGCGCATCCCATTATCATACACATCATTACAGGAACCACTACAAGTTTCTCATCTTCTTCGCTGTTTATCACACGCAGAAATGTCTTCCGATCAAGCCATCAAAGATCTTCAGGCACAGAACGCCCAGTTCCAACAGATGTTCATAAGTCTGGCTAAGGGGCAGGAAGATATGAAAGCCCTTATTCTGAAAGAGAAAAAGAAGAAGAAGAAGACTGATATTCTGAATATGGGCAGAAGGTTTGGAGAACGGTTGAAGCAACAAACTGATCTGACCTCTTCATCCAAGGAAGGGGAGAACCAAAAAGGGGAAAAGGACCCTAGTCCTGCAGTTTCTGATGATGATACTGATTATAACGATTAGCAATATCCTCCTACTGAGGATAGATACAAGCAGTTGGAAGATCGTCTGACTGCCATGGAAGTTCAGAGGATACCTGGTATGGATTTCGAAGAATTGGGTTTGGTATCAGGAGTGGTCATCCCTCATAAGTTCAAAGCTCTGGTTTTTGCCAAGTATGATGGAGTGTCCTGCCCAAAGCTCCATCTCCGCTCTTATGTCAGAAAAATCCAACCCCACACCACTGATAGAGATTTATGGGTGCACTTCTTTCAAGATAGTCTGTCAGGGACTCAGCTTGAATGGTTCTACTAGTTGGAGGGAGCCAGTGTCCGAAACTGGGAAGATCTTGCTGCTGCTTTCTATAAGCAGTATCAGTACAATGCCGACCTTGCTCCTACTCGTACTCAACTCCAGAGTATGCCCATGGGTGCAGGTGAAGGTTTTAAAGATTATGCTCAAAAGTGGAGAGATTTGGCTAGAAGAGTTCAACCCCCTTTGTCTGATAGGGAGTTGGTTGATATGTTTCTAGGGATGCTATCAGGTCCATTTTCAATCACTTAATCGACAGCTCGTCATCTGGTTTCACCGAGTTGATTTTAACCGGAGAAAGAGTAAAAGCTGGAATTCGAAGTGGTAAAATACAGAAGGATGCCTCGTCAAGTTCAACAAAGAAGCCCTTCGCTGGTAAGAAGGAAGCCAGTGCAGTCTATAGCCCGAGGTGCCAAAGCAGATCTGAACACCGTCAAATGGTAAATGCTATAGTGATACCAAGACCCGCAGTTACTCCACAATGCAACAATCAACAAAGGATGGAAAGACCACAACGACAGTTTACCCGCATCAACAGGACATTGGCTGAAGTTTTGCCTCATCTATTAAAATCCAACTTGGCAACTTTGAGAGAGGCTCCCAAGAATCCAAACACTACTTCTCCCAGATACAATCCCAACATGCGGTGCACCTACCATTCTAAGAGTCCTGGCCACGATACAAATGATTGTTGGGCTCTGAGAAACAAAGTACAAGACTTGCTTGAAGCCAAGGAGATAGAGTTCAATGCTCTAGAAAAGCCGAATGTTATAACTGCTCCCATGCCCAAACATAGTCGTGGAGTTAATGTTGTTGACACTGATTTGTTTGTGACCTCTGTTAAAGAAATTTCTACTCCCCTTATAACTGTTAAGAAGAATTTGCTGTTGGCCGGTTTATTTCCGGGTTGTGGTGAAGGTTGCCACATGTGTTCGATTCTACCTTCTGGTTGCCGTTTATTGAAGTCAGGTGTTCAGCGCTTGATGGATAATAAATAAATTTTGTTCGAGAAGACTATGATTCCTGTTGTTCCAAATGAAGACGTCGCTATTATAACCATTTCCGCCAATCCTTCCAAGGTTTCCTCGAGAAGACCTGTTAGGATTACACCTGTTCAAAGAATTGCTCTGCTAATAATCACTATTCCTGGTCCCATCCCGTACACCTCAGACAAGGCTGTCCCATGGCATTATGGTGTTGATGTGTATTATCATGGCATTAAGCAAGATCTGAAGAATGAAGAAGCTGATACTGATGTCAGTAATATTGGAAGGACTAGTAAAGTTACCTGAAGTGGAAGGGTCTTCTCTCCCGAGATTTCCCCTGAGATTATCAACAAGCCTATTTTCATTCCATCTGCTATTCCTGCTAGTACATCAACTACTGTTCCTGTTCTTACTCCAGTTATCACCCCTGCTGCTGAGCCATCTGGGACTCGGGGCAAGGAAATTATAGGTGAGCCTGCCCGGATGGAGGCACCTAGGAAAATCGTTGTGGAAGCCTCTAAGCAAGAAATAGAGGAAATATTGAAAATCATTAAGAAAAGCGACTACAATATGGTCGAGCAGCTGGGGCAGACCCCATCAAAGATATCCATGTTGTCTCTGCTGTTGTGTTCTGTAGCCCATGCAAAGGCTTTGATTGTATTTCTCAAGACTGCGCATGTGCCGCAGGAAACTTCAGCAGATCATTTCAAAGATTGCGTGGCCTGCCTGACTGCTGACAATGGGCTGGGTTTTTCAGATGCGGATCTGACACGGAAAGGAAGGAATCATAATGATGCTTTATATGTATCGATTAAGTGCAGGGGCACCATTATGACTCATGTGCTGGTAGATACCGGGTCTTCACTGAATGTTCTGCCGAAGAAAGCATTGGACCATTTGGATTATGAGGGTTTGACTCTAAAGCCTAGTAACATTGTGGTAAGGGCTTTTGACGAATCGAAGAGAATGGTGCACGGGGAGGTGGACATCCCTGTCAAAGTGGGTTCTCAAACTTTTGGGTCCACCTTCTACGTAATGGATATCAGGCCTTCGTATTCTTGCTTGTTAGGTCGTCCTTGGATCCATGAGGATGGGGCAGTTACTTCCACACTCCATCAAATGCTGAAGTATCCGGTGAAGGGAAAGATTGTCACAGTGCGAGGTGAAGAAGAATATATGGTGAGTCACCTCAATTCCTTCCGCTACGTAAAGATGGACGAGGAATTCATAGAAACTCCTTGTCAGAATTTCGAAGAAGTCCCTCAGGTCTTAGCATCAACTGAAGTTACTACCTAGAAACCTCCATTGAAGATGGCTTCTCTCAAGGATGCCAGGGCTGTTGTTGAAGAAGGTGGGTGTACCAATTGGGGTCAGCTCCCTGATTTCACTCACAAAACTGACAAATTTGGTTTGGGCTTTACTACAGGGGCTCAAAGGGCTGTTAGGCGTGCTCGGGCTGGAAGACCTCCTCTACACATCAGCAATCGGGGAATTAATGCAATTGGAGACAATGAGGAGGATTCAGACATCAACAACTGGATCTACCCAACAACCAATGGTGGACCGAATAACTGGACGGCTAGGGACTTCATACCTGTTTCTTTTATTCCGCAGTAATTGACTCATTTGTTTTTAGATTTATAATAAACAATTTGAAACTTTACGGCCCGGTGCCTTACCCGAGGCACCTTGGCTTTGCTTGTGAGGGCCATTATTTGTCATTTCATATATCATTAATAAAGAATTGGACGTTTATTGCATACAAATATCCGATCAACCAAGCCGAGGACGAATGTGAGGATGATTGTGAGGTGCCTGGAGAACATGCTAGACTATTACAGCAGGAAGAAAGGACCATACAGCCTCATGAAGAGCTAGTGGAGTCAGTGAATTTGGGTACAGAGGAAGACATGAAAAAGGTTAAAGTAGGTGCGAATCTGGAGCCTAGTGTCAAACAACGGTTAATACAGATGCTACACGACTATGTTGAGATCTTCGCTTGGTCCTATGAAGACATGCCTGGATTGGACACTAATATTGTGGTGCATCGCCTTCCGACTAAAGAAGACTGCCCTCTGGTAAAGCAGAAGGTCCGCCGTATGCACACTGAAATGTCAGAGAAAATTAAGGCAGAGGTCATGAAGCAGTTCGACGCAGGATTCTTAGCTGTCACTTCTTATCTGCAGTGGGTCGCCAACGTTGTTCCGGTACCTAAGAAGGAAAGTAAGATACGGATGTGTGTAGACTACAGATATTTGAATAGGGCAAGCCCCAAAGATGACTTCCCACTTCCTCACATTGATGTTCTAGTCGACAACACCACACAACACAAGATCTTCTCCTTCATGGATGGTTTTTCTGGCTACAACCAGATCAAGATGGCTCTTGAGGGCATGGAGAAGACAACCTTCGTTACACAATGGGGCACCTTCTGTTACAAGGTAATGCCTTTTGGGTTGAAGAATGCTGGGGAAACTTATCAGCGTGCCATGGTCGCTTTGTTCCATGATATGATTCACCACGAGATTGAGGTTTATGTTAATGACATGATAGCCAGGTCCCAGACTGAGGAAGAGCACCTTAATCATCTCCAAAAACTGTTTGACAGGTTGAAGACGTACAAGCTGAGGTTGAATCCGAACAAGTTTACCTTCGGGGTAAGGTCTGGTAAGCTTTTGGGTTTTGTTGTCAGTTACAAAGGTATTCAGGTAGACCCTAAAAAGGTAAAAGCCATACAAGAGATGCCGGCTCCCCGCACAGAAAAGGAAGTTAGAGGTTTCTTGGGACGTCTGAATTACATCGCCAGGTTCATTTCACATCTGACTGCTACTTGTGAGCCAATCTTCAAGCTGCTGAAGAAATATCAAGTGGTAAAGTGGAATGATGAGTGCCAGACCGCTTTCAAAAGAATAAAGGAATACCTTCAAGAACCACCAATTTTGATGCCTCCAGTTGAAGGGAAACCTTTGATATTATACCTGACAGTGCTAGACAGTTCAATGGGGTGTGTGCTGGGGCAGCATGACGAGTCTGGTCGAAAAGAGCACGCCATTTACTACCTTAGCAAAAAGTTTACCGACTGTGAGACCCGATACTCATTGCTCGAGAAAACTTGCTGCGCTTTAGCAAGGGCTGCTCGCCGACTGAGACAATAAATGCTGACTCACACTACCTTGTTGATATCAAAGATTGATCTAATCAAGTATATTTTCGAGAAGCCGACTCTCTCCGGAAGGATAGCAAGGTGGCAAATGATCTTAACCGAGTACGACATCCAATACATAACCTAAAAAGTAATCAAGGGGAGCGTATTGGCGGATCATTTGGCGCATCAGGGCGTGGATGACTACCAATCCATGAATTTCGAGTTCCCGGATGAGAATATCATGTTGGTAACCGACTGTGAAGAACCTGGACCAGATGAAGGACCTGAGGAGGGATCCCGTTGGTCTATGTATTTTGATGGAGCCTCGAACGCATTGGGCAATGGCATTGGAACTGTAATTATATCTCCTGAGGGCTGTCATACTCCGTTCACCGCCCGATTATGTTTCAACTACACCAACAATATGGCGGAGTATGAAGCATGTATCATGGGTCTTCGAGCTGCTATTGACCTGAGGATTAAGTTCTTAAGTGTATTCAGAGATTCTGCTTTGGTAATAAGTCAAATTAAAGGCGAGTGGGATATGAAGCACCCGAATCTTATTCCTTACAAAGAGTATGTACTGACGTTGCTCCTGCACTTTGAGAAGATAAGCTTTGAACATTTCCCACGAGAAGAGAACCAGTTGGCGGACGCGCTAGCTACCATGTCTTTTATGTTCAAAGTCAGGTGGGACAATGAAGCTCCCCAGATTACCATTGAGAGGTTGGATGAACCCGCACACTTCTATGAGATCGACACTGAAGAAGTGGCAGACAAACCCTGGTTTCACGAGGTCAAAAGGTATCTCGAGGTTCGGGAGTATCCCGAAGGGGAATCTGTCAATGATAAGAAGTTTCTGAGAAGGTTCGCTACGAAGTTCTTCATCAGTAATGGAATCCTCTATAAGGGTAACCATGATTCAACCTTATTGCGGTGTGTAGACAAGAGAGAGGCAGAAAGTATCATGGCAGAGTTACATGAAGGCACTTTCGGAACTCATTCTAGTGGACACACCATGGCCAAGAAGATCCTACGGGAAGGATACTACTGGTCCACTATGGAAGCCGATTGTTATCAGCATTCTCGGGCCTGTCATAAATGCTAAATCTATGCTGGTAAGGTGCATGTGCCTCCAGTTCCCCTGAATGTTTTGACAGCTCCTTGGCTCTTTGCAATGTGGGGCATCGACATGATCGGCGAGATCAGACCTACTGCGTCTAACGGGCATCGCTTCATTCTGGTAGCCATTGATTACTTTACAAAGTGGGTTGAGGCAGCTTCCTTTGCTACAGTAACCAAGAACGTCATGGCGCGGTTTATCCGGAACAATCTGATCTATCGATATGGTGTACCAGAGAGGATTATTACTGACAATGGTACAAATCTCAATAATACAATGATCACCGAGCTCTGTAAACAGTTCAAGATACAACATCATAACTCTTCTCCCTACCGGTCGAGGATGAATGGGGCTGTTGAAGCGGCTAATAAGAACATCAAAAAGATTGTGCAGAAGATGACGGTGACATACAAAGACTGGCACGAGATGTTACCGTTTGCTGTTCACGGGTACCGTACCTCAGCACGGACTTTGATAGGGGCAACACCCTACTCCTTGGTGTATGGTATGGAGGCGGTCCTACCCATCAAAGTCCAGATACCCTCTCTCAGGATTATGAAGGATGCGGGTTTGAACAAAGACGACTGGATCCAAACCCGACTTGATCAGCTGAATCTAATCGATGAAAAGAGACTTACTGCTATCTGTCATGGTCAGACGTATCAAAAGCGAATGATCAAGGCTTTTAACAAGAAAGTCAGACGTCAAGAATATAAAGTCGGGGATCTAGTGATTAAACGCATCATACTACCGCAAGGTGATCCCAGGGGAAAATGGACCCCCACATACGAAGGGCCATTTGTGGTTAAGAACATTTTCTCGGGAGGAGCTATGATTCTAACCACCATGGATGGTGACGACCTTCCTCACCCCGTCAATGCAGACATAGTGAAAAGATACTACGCATGATCAAAGACCCGCTAGGTTGACTGGCCTAGGCAAAAATAAGGGCTTCCCGGTGAACCAAAAGGGTTCTGGAAAAAGTAAGGGATAAAAATGAAAAAACTATACCCCCGGCAAGTCGAAAACCTGAAAAGGCGACTTGGGAAAAAAATGGTATCCCGGTGGACTGAAAACCCGAAAGGGAGGTCCAGGCAAAAATTAGGGATCGAAGCGTAACATTATGTCTCATTGGATCATCTCGCAACCAGACTTCGGTATCAGCTATCAAGCTCAGACAACACTAATCAATCTGATCAACCTTCGACCAAGTAGCAAGGCGATGAGACGCTTGAAGATATAAAGGCAATAGCAGAGTTGGAACTCAATGGGGTTGTTTCACATAGCTGTTTTTATTTCTTTTACACAAATTGTATAATTTCTGACTTTCGGCGGCGTCCTCTTACTAGGACGTCATCCTTACAAATTCCAACGACGGTGCTACCTGTTTCTCAATAGTAGGATAACGCTGTCTAAAGGAAATAAGAATAGAAACGATCTTTTTTTCCGAGTAGGTAGATACTAGTAGGTACTTTCTCAAATCAAAACTTTTCACACTAAACACTTTTCAAAACCAATTGTCAAAACAACTTCATCACACTCTTGAGGACTGATACAAAGGTTATCACGAAGTAAAACTTTTCAAAAACAAAGCACACAAACACAAGCAATTTAAAAATGAGCAAGTACCTAAGAGCCCATGGAAAACCATGGATAGAAAGGGTTCTAATACCTTCCCTTTCTATAATCTACCCCACGTACTCAAAATCTCGAGAAAAGGATTTTTTCTGTACTTTTTTCCTTTCTGGTTGGATGAAATAAAAGTCGGTGGCGACTCTTGATTACCGCGACATTTTGCGAATGAAAAACGCAAAATGCAAACCAGTATTAAACAGTCGGTTCTGCTACAGTATCACAGGTTGATGTCCAAGAAATGCTTATATTTAAAGATATAAGCCCATGAAGACATGACATTTTCATTTAACACTTAGAGAAATTTTCAACAGATTTTGGTCAAGATTTTATCCCAACTTCTTGGCATTTTTTCATATAGTTCCAAGATTATTTAGTCAAAATGGCCAACATTAAAGTTATAGAGGATGTTTCAAGCTTTCCAAAACATCCAAGAGCATGAATTTATCATACTTGAGCTAGGAGATTCAAGGGCATGAAGTTGGGCATCCATCCTCGAATTGCAAGTCCTTTTGTTGAAGAACACATAACAAAATCCTTATGATATGCTGCATGATATTGTGTTGTAGGCCTTGTAACTTGCCAATCTCACCATAATTTAATGCTTACATCTACTCTTGAGCTATTACCCAAGTGTTTGAGCCATTGTCCAAAAGATCTTTCCATTTATGGCATAAAGGCACCATTGCTATTCTTAAAAAGCAAGCTTTAGGTACAAAATTTGTCTTGAGCCCATACCTTGCTTACTTCTGATTTTACTCCACCATAAATCATGGAAAGTAACCCCTTTATACCAGCAACTTTGGTACTTCATCTTGGGACTATGGAGAATTAACATCGTTTGATATTTGCATCCCAACCAAACCATGACATGTTGTCTTGCAAACCTAATCAGCTCTTGTTCCCAAATCTCTTGCCTATAAATAGAGAGTATTTACAAGAGAAATAGGTCTGGAAAATAGAGAGCTTCTTGTATGTTGAAAATCCTCAAACCCCCCTTTACTCTAAAAACTAGAACTGTCCATAAAAATCTCCATCTTTGAGCTTTGAAGTCCAAACCCTTTGAACCTCTCACACCTTGCAAGTTATATCCAAACAAACCATAAAAAAACTTCACATACATCATATAGAAGTTGTTCAAAATCAAGATCAACTCCTGTAACATCACTATTTTCCAAACTAAAAAAACAGCCACCTGCAACTTGACTTCTCCAACTCAAACTCAAAGCACAAATTTCAGTTTCAAGGTAAGTTTTCTTGACTTTGAACTCTTATTACAAATATCACAGTGGTTCATTTGTGAAGATAAAATGTAGATATCATTGCCTTGAAACTAACCATATACTTGCTTTTCATTTTCACTAACCATGTGTTAAGAAATGACGTTTACATGTAGCAGAACAATGTTAGAGGTGAAAAATAAGGTTATGAGTCAATGCATATCTCTATGTGCCGACACATATATAGTGTAAAATAGGTTATGGGTCGACACAAAACACACATGAGTCGACTCATTTTAGTTACAGAACAAGATATGAGTCGATATAAGGCCTTATGCATCGATGCATACTGTTATGTAGGAACAATACAAAGAGACAAAAGGTGTATGAGTCGACACAAAACACGAATGTGTCAACACAAACAAGACATGAGTCGACACATACCACTATGTATCGACTCATACTGAGTTGATTTTGATTCTTCAGAAATAGGAAGAAGCATGTATCGATGCATAAGGATATGTGTCAATACATAAAGTTTATTTTTCTTTCTTTGTAAACTATTTTTCATTTTATATTTTTTATTGCTATCCATTTATTCAATATGGTTGTAATAATTTAATTAGGCTTCTACTTCATCCCCATTTGTAAATTGTACCCCCATCCCCTAAATGATGTAATAGCGTAGGATATTTAATTTCCGCAATTTATCGCTTTTAAATATAAATGCTACTAATTAGGGTTTGTATAGAAAGACTAAATCAACAAGTTGCAAACCCCAATCTCAAGACAAAAATGCATGTAGTCAAAACACAATTCACACACGCACCTCTAGGGTAACCCATACTTGTTGCCTACGAATGAATATTCATGTCCCTCGAACGTGAGATACTTTAGTAAAGACCCTCGAATACAAGATCGTAGTCCCTCGATGACCCTTTGATGTTGCCTTCGATAAATGATCTTAGACCCTTACAAAAAATTGCTAAGGTATCCTACAATATTGCCTTCTATGACTACACGATAACCCACGCCCGTCCCTTCATATCCAATGATAGGACTTCTTATCAATCAATGGTAAGATAGCAATATCTAAAGGAGGAGCCAATGAACAAAGACTTTTTGAGTAGGTAAAACGCTCGTAGTCGCTTGCTCACAACCATCTTCAAAACATCTTTCAAAATACATCGACACTTTCAAATGAAATATTTTCAAAAGTCAACACTTTGTATGCATTCTTATAGAGACGAGAATCATTACAAAGTTCACCTAAGCAAAGGCACTTTTCAAAAATAATTTCAAAAACTATCACAAACACATTTAAAACAAAGCATTTCAAAGTGAGCTAGCAATTAAGATCCCATAGATAACTACAGATGAAATTGGTGCTAACACCTTCCCTTTTCATAACCTACCCCCCGAACTCAAGAAAAATTCTCAAGAGGTCTTTCCTATTCTTTTCACTCTTTCCTTTATTGGATAAAAGAAAAGTCGATGGCGACTCTTTCTATTTGCAACAATTGCGATAAAACACAAAAAAAAAACACCCAAGTCAGTTCTCCCACCGTATTATACCTTTCATATCACAACCCTGGGGTATTATAATTCCCTTGACCCTGAACTCAGTCTTTCTAGGATGTAGCAACCACTCCATTATTGGATGGTTGGTTATCTGAAATCTAGGCAGTGTAATTAATTTTAATGACCCTCATTGCAATGTTCTTTGACCCAACACACGTTTTACGAATGATCGTGTGTGATAGACAAAGACAATAAGGTCCAGGGTGGTATATCTAAAAAGGGGGCACTCCAACCACTAAAAGGGAGACTTGGTAAGGGTGATGGGCTGAGCATATTCACTTTGCCTCACCCCTAAGACCTTTTCTTATTGTACCACTACACAATCTCTTAAGTACGATGGCTCGTAGAGGTCAAAGTGTTTTAACCTCATATCCTTCTTCGAGCCTTCCTCAAGAGCCTAGTCAAAGCTTTATTTATGCCTTCAGTTCTCGAAATTCTAGATGATCCTTCTAAACGATACTTAGTTGAGTACCTCATGCGAGACTTTAGTTAAGTCCCTCAGACGAAACTTTGGTTAAGTCCCTCATATGAGACTTTGTTGAGTCTTCCTGATGAGATTTTGTGGAGTATTCCTAAAGAGACTTTAGTTAAGTCTCTTAGGCGAGACTTTAGTTGGGTCCCTCAGATGAGACTTTAGTCAAGTCCCTCGTACGAGACCTTAATTTAGTCCCCCAAGCGAGATTTTGTTAAGTCTTCCTAATAAGATTTAGTTTAGTCCCTCGGGAGATATTTTAGTTTAGTCCCTCTTACGAGACTTTAGTTGAGTCTCTCATGAGAGACTTTATTTAAGTACATTCTGCGAGACTTTGTTAAATCTTTTTATGAGACCTTAGTTGAGTCTTCCTTGAGGTTTAAAAATATCTTTATAATGCAACCGCTTCATACATGGTTAGGATTTTCTAGTGTAAATATAACAATTTAATTACCCCGGAGGGAGGCAGGGATCTTCTTGTAGAAATCTAGTTGTTTAATTACCCTGTAGGGCAACAAGGATTTTCATGTGGAAGTCCAACAACGTAATTACTTCACAAGGCAGCAAGGATCTTTATATGGAATTCCAATAGTCTAATCATTTCGTAGGACGTAAAGGGTCTTCTTATGGAAGTTCAACAATATGATTACCCTATAGGGCGACAAGAATCTTCTTGTGGAAGTCCAACAATGTAATTACACCGTATAAAGGTGAGGATCTTTCTGTGGAAGTCAAATAATGTGATTACTCTGTAAGGCAACTAGGATCTTCCTATGGAAGTCCAACAATTTAATTATATTATTGTATGGCAAGGATCCTCCTATGAAATTCCAAAAATGTAATTACCATGTAGGGCGACAAGGATCTTTCTATGAAAGTCCAATAATGTAATTATATAGTTAAACCATAATAACTTGTTATAAATATTTGATTTTTTTACAAGAGTTTCTATAACTCAGTGACTAGCTCTACTAACGATCAACTATAATAATATCTCTGATGGATTGAGTTACATATTCTATGAAGGAGTCGTTCATCCAATTCTTCGAGCGTGTAGGCGTTATTATGCAACTTCTGGTGTAATTTAGTTATAGCATTCCTTATTGGGTGGGCATTATGACTTGTCGTAACACTAAATTGCCTTCTTGTATTTCTCTTTGAACCACCTTATATTTATATTTTCTGGTCGTTTTTCATTTAGCAGTGAACTCTCGGATGTCAGTGACATCCCTTGTTTCATTATTTAGATCAGTGACACATCTTAAACCTACTTCATTTTCTTCTTTGTTGATCTAGGAGTGTCGCCATTATGGTATGTCAGTTTCAACTGGAAGTATGGTGTCCGCCATGTACACTAGCATAAAAGGGGTTTTCTCCGATGGTAGAGTGAGGGTGGTATAATATGACCATAGAACTTCGTGTAATTGTTCGCCCCATAATCCTTTGATGTCATATAGATTTTTCTTGATCCCCTTCAATATCACCTTATTGGCCAATTCGACTTATTTGTTCTCTTGCAGGTGGACGAATGATATGAACTTTGTTTGTACTCTCATGTCCTTATAAAAGTTAAACATGTTGGAAATCCACCAATACCTATGGAGAATTTCTATAAATCTTGACGAACAAGATTATTATCAATACATAATAACAATGAAAGAAAGCATTAGTGATTTACGGAATTGGGGAAGAAGATGATGATTTTCTGTAGAGTTTCTCTCTGTCCACAAACTGTGGAAATATCTTATTCACTTTGCAACTGCAAAATTCTGTGAATACAAGTTCTTAGTGATTACAAAAATAAGGGTTACCCCCTCTATTTATAATTTAGATAGGTTACTCCTAAGTTAAAGCCCAAAATACTTAATTATGCTAACACTACAAAATCAGGCCTAAGTTGAAATACATGTCGAGGATACTCATTTGATATTTTGACACACACTAGGCTAGACTATTTAAACACAACCTTCATTTTATCAAGCAACCTACTTCAACACAAGGAATTACAATCTTGACACGCCACTTAATTCATTGTGTCAAAGTTATCTACATTCCTTATAGCTCATAGTATTTTGAATACTTTGACCTGCACTCCTTTCATCATGATATCTGCAATATAATTCTCAATTCTACAGTGTTCCAAGTTCATCTTCCCTTCGGATACCTGCTCACGAAGATAATGGAACCTCATTTCAATGTGCTTGCTTCTGCCACGTGTTATCGGATTTTTTGCCAGATTGATAGCTGACATGTTGTCGATCTTCATGGTAATTTCTCCATGACTCTTCCCTGTTATTTCTTCGACCAAATTCACCATCCATGTTGCTTGACATGCACAAGATAAGCAACTAAGTACTCTACTTCACATGACGACAATCCCACTACTGGTTCTTTTCTCAAACTTCATGCAACTGGTGCACTGCCTAACATAAACTCATATCCAGCTATAGATTTTCGATCCTCGGCATCACTACATCAACTTGAGTCAGTGTAACCCACTAACTTGCATTCTTTTCCTTTATCAGCTACAGGAAACAAAATGCCATAGTCGACAGTTCCTTCCATATGCCTTAGTATCCTCTTCATTACTGCTATATGTGATACCTTTGGCTTCTGCATTGATCTACTTACCATGCCTATATTATATGCTAAATCAGGCCTTATGTCACAAAGGTATCATAATGACCCAATAAGTCTTTTGTACTGGGTTGGGCCGACATCATCTTTATATTAGTCTTTATATAGTTGCAGTCTTGGTTCAGCAGGTGCCAAAGTTGATTTGCAATCTTCCATCTCAAATCTCTTGAGTATTTCACTTGCATATCTTCTTTGGTGCATCATCAAACCTCTACTGATCTTGTAGAATTCGATTCCAGAGAAATAGGAAATGTCTCCTAGATCTTACATTGCCATCCTTGCTCATATCACCTTTGAAGTATTCAATCTCTTTCTTGCAGCTACCTGTTATCAACAAGTCATCGACATAGAGACATAGTATAAGCAGTTCACTCTTATTTCTCCTTACATATACTCCATTCTCAATTGTGCACTTCACAAATTCTTTTACTCTTAGGAAACTATGAATCTTCTTATTACAATCTCTTGGAGCTTGTTTGAGTCCATATAGGACTTTATGCAACCTGTACACTTTTCTTTCTTTGACATGCTTCAAAAACCAATTTGTTGTGCAACATAAACTTCTTCGTCTAAGGGTCTATTTAGGAATGCACATTTCACGTCCATTTGACATATGTGCTAACTATTCATTTCTGCTAGGCCAACAACCAACCTGATTATTGTGATCCTAAAAACAGGTGCAAAACTTCATCAAACTCGATTCTTTCTTTTCTGAAGAAATCCTTTCGCCAGAAGTCTTGCCTTATGTCGAGTTACTTCCCATATGGGATTCAATTTCACCTTGTATACCACTTGACATCAGTTGCCTTCTTGCCTTGATGCAATTTGACAAGTGACAAAGTGTTATTAACTTCGATGGACTTTAGTTCCTCATTCATAGCTTTCACCCATCTTGAATTCTTTAATGTTTTTGTTGCATTGACTGGTTCGACATATGCATAGAAAGCATAGTGTACCAGCTCACATTCATTATTAACCACATCATCTGATGTAATCATACACTCCGACAACCTTGCAGGCATGCGTCTTATTCTTTGAGGTTTGCTTGGGCTTGTTTCACCTCTGACTTCTTCCTGTCAGACTTTCTCTCTTTCAACTTCAGTGGCTGGTTCTTCACATAAGATTCTTACTGATTCCTTATTTACTTTTTCAGCCAATCCCATTATTTAATCTCATCTATGATCACGTCCCTGGTGATCACTACTTTCTTATTCACTGGGTCGAATAACTTGTATCCTCCATTCGAATGATATTCTGTTAGGATCATTTTACTCGACTTGTCATCGAGTTTTCTTCTCAACTGATCTAGCACATGTCAATATGTTATAGATCAAAATATCTTCAGATGGCTCAAGCTAGGTTTTACATGAGACCAACATTATTCTGGTGTAATTCCTTCTAGCTTTTTTGTCAGACATCTGTTCAGGATGTATGTTGCAGTCGACACAACTTCACCCCAAAACTATTGAGGTAAATGTTTGCCTTTAAATATAATTCTCACCATATACATAATGGTTCAATTATTCCTTTCTATAGTTCCATTCATAATCCCTTCTTTATCACATAGCATGTCGAAGTCTTTCGACGCATATTCTCCACCACCATCAGTTCTTAAAATCTTAAGTTTTCAACCACTTTGTCTTTTGACCATAAACTTAAACTTAGCAAATACCTCGATCACTTCACATTTCACCTTGATCAGGTAAGTCTATAATTTTCGACTAAAATCATATGACAAAGTATTTGTTACCTCTAATCGAATCCACTTGGATATGACCACATACATCAGAGTATATGATTTCAAGAATAACCTCTGACTTGATTCCTACATCCTTGCTAAAGTTATTCTTGTGTTGTTTCGCCTGCACACATTCGTCACATACCTCGTTTCGAATGTTAATTTTTGGCAATCTTGAAACCATATTTCTCCTTTTCAAATCTCTGATGTCTTTTAAGTTAAGATGGCCTAGTCAATAGTGAAATTTTAATATTCAGATATCTGATGTCCTAAAAGATGTTGAGACACCTTTCTCTTTACAAACACATAATGACAAGGTATATGATAAACAATGTGAAGAAAAGTAAAGAACACACAGGATTGTTAACCTAGTTCAGTATACACCAACACCTACTCTAGGGGCTACCAAGCCAGGGATCAAGTTAACTAAAATCGTATCAATTCGAAGCTAAATTCCCCTGTTTACGACTTCTCACTTAATAACTACCCTTGCTTAACTTCTACCTAAGACTCATCTAGGTATGAGACCCTTCTCAAATCCCTTACAATCACAACCTAGTAACTGACCAATTCTAAACACTTAAAAAAACATAGAAGTCACACTTCAAAGACACCCAATCATTCACTACTTAAAACTTTAGAATGATTGACAGAACTTACAACTCAAAACAAAGTCCTACTCATTCATCAATATGATAACTGAGAGGCTCACAATAAACACACTATAATACCGTGGGAGAACTGACTTGTTTTGTGTTTTATCCCAAATGTCGTGGATAGCTAGAGTCGCCACCGACTTATCTTTTATCCAATAAGGAAAGGGTGAAAAGAACAGGAAAGACCTCGACAGATTTTGAGTTCGGGGGATAGGTTATGAAAAGGGAAGGTGTTAGTACCATTTTCATCCATAGTTATCTACAGACTCTTAATCGCTTAGCTCACTTTGATAATTTCTTTGTGTGTGTTGTTTGAAAAATGTTTTGAAATTTTCCAATGTAAGGCGAAGCTTTGTAATGATTCTTGTATCAGTCCTCAAGAATGCGTACAAAGCATTTTGAAAATATCTTTGAAAATATTTGTGTAAAATGTTTTTATGAGAAAAATTTGTAAGCAAGTGATTAACAGTTCTACCCACTCAAGGTTGTTCTTGTACTTTTCCTTCTCCTTTAGATAGTGCTATCTGTACCATTAGTTAGTAGGAAGCCCCATCGTTGGATGTGAAGGGACAAGCGTAGGGTCGTCATACGGTCATTGAAGGCAACTAGTAAGGACGCTTTAGCAATTTCATAAGGTACTAGATCATTTATCGAAAGGCAACGTCGAAAGGGTCATCAAGGGACTACAATCTTTTATTCAAGGTACTTTGCTAAAGTGTCTCTACTTTTTTAGGGACATGACAGTTTTGTTCTGAAGGCAATAAGAGACATTACCCTAGAGGTGCGAGTGTTTTGTATTCAGTTATTTATCTTTGAATTTAGGGTTTTCTATCGTTTGTTTTTATCTTTCCATACAAACCCTAGTTACTAAGCAGAAGCATAAAACTATAGTAGCAGAAAGAATAAAGTGAGGAAATGCAAACCTATACTATTACAACGCTTTGGGGCAGATACATAATAGAGGTGCGAGAAAATAAAAACCCTAAACTATTACATCCCGAAACAGTTACATGATAATAAAAATGCGGGAAGATAAAAGTTACGCTATTATATTCGTGATAACATCCTATACAATTTATCTAAGAAAATAAAATAAGATGAAGGAAAGAGGAAGACAAAATGTTTTTGGCGATTTTTATAAAAAAGGTTTTTTCGATGATGATTAAGATAAAACCTAAAAAATTAATTTTAATTAATAAAAGAATTAATTAATTAAATTAATTAAAAAAAACCTAAAACCTAATTTAATTAGGGTTTGTAAAAAAGGGTTTAGCTTTTATGGTTAAGTGAAAATAGGGTTAAGGGGAAAATAGTTAATGTTAGCCAAAACTAGGGTTAAAAAGAATGACAAAACAAGGTTAGAAATAGAAAATATGGAAAAAAATGCCAGGGGTGGGTGTTGAACCCACGCCCTTAGCCTTTTCCCCTGCCTCCTTTGCCACTGCGCCAAGCGCGCGCTTGTGTTGGTATGATAGGATCAGCGCGCTATATATTAAAACCTGCAAAATATAGAAAATATGAAAAACAAAATGCCAAAAGCAGAGATAAAAACCCACGCCTTCTTGGACCAATGCCTTATCACGCGCGCGCTTGCCACTGGGACATGCTTCTCATCTGGTACCTAAGTGAAAACAAATAAAAATATAATAAACTCAAATAACTAGATCGGAGAAGTGCCAGAGCCCTAGCTCCGGTCATCTTCTCCAGAGAGCATCTTCTTCAACCTGCAAAAACAAGGAGTGTTAGTGATTCCCATGGACCCTACCCCTGAATTTGGGCCTTTCAATTCCAATGGAACCCTTATTTATGGCCAAATCACATTGTAGAAAGAGATACAATGAAAATAATGTCACACGGTGCAAACATGGCCAAACACGACTCAGTCGTTATATGTTGTACCTCAAAATTTTCCCTCCCATTTTCTTCAATAAATTATCATGAGGTCCCCATTTGCTTCAAAGCTACTCAGGAGTTGACTGGTCAAACCTCTTCCTAAGCAAAGGTCTTCAACTAGGGTTTGGTGCTTCTCTAACAAAATTGGTTTGAAAGGGTCTCAATTGACTTTAATGGTTCATCATAGGTCCTCAATAATTCTTATTTCAAGTTTCAAGTCTTGCATCACAATTTTTCTCAGTCAATTGCTTAGATGACTGGAAATCAACTAAATTGGACAAAAAGTCAATTGTGGTCAACATACAATCAAACTTCAAGATTTTTGGTCAACATCAAAATTTTGAGGTGGTATTCATTATTTGATCAAGGGTTGACCATGATTCCTCAAGGAAAGCCCTCAAATCATCAAAGGTAAAAAATTGCCAAAATTAGAGTTTTGACTGAAGATGACTGATCATTGGCTGTTGGATTAGTACATGACCTAATGGCTTGAAGCATGATCTCAAGGGTTCAAATATAACATCTTGACCTAATTACATGGCTCAATAAATTTCCAAAGATACAAGCGATTGATATTGAAAATTTGAATCAATTGATGAAAAGCCAACAGTCACACAAAAGTCAAACTCTGACTTTTTGGTCAACATTGGAATTCAAAAATCAAGTATCATCAAGATATTAAAAACTATCAAACTTGATCATCAAGAATCAAGAAAGTAAATAAAAGTCAAAGTCAAGATTTTCAAACACTTAGAAAAAATTCAAGTGTTTTGTACCTAAAAATACCCTAACTTCACAAGCAAGTTTCCTCAAGATACAAGCTGATTCAAGGAAAACTTTCAACATGAAAGTTGTAGGGATTGATGAATTCTACAACTTTTCTAATGTGTGGTGATCCTCAAAAAGTGCTCAATTCAAGAGATATAAGCCCATGAAGTTATGACAATTTTATCCAACACTTAGAAATTTTTTCAAACAAGTTTTGATCAATTTTTTTGTCCCAACTTCATGGCCATTTTTCACTAAGATCCCAATTGATTTAGCCAAAAATCACAACATGAAAGTTGTAGACAATGTTTCAGCCTTTCCAAAATGTCCACGATCATAAAAAGATCATGCTTGAGCTAGGAGTTTCAAAGAGATGAAGTTGGGTATCTAAGGTTGTATTATAGGTCATTTTTGTGACAAGTTCATAACCAAATCTTCAAGCCATGCTGCATAATCCCACTTTGCAGGCCTTTAACCTCCAAATCTATCCATAATCAGAATTTTACACACACATTTGATCCATGATCCAAGTGATTAAAGCTTTATCTAATCCATTTTGCCATTTAAAGGAGAAAGGCAAGACTTCCATTTTGATAAAGCATGCTTTATGCAATTGTCAACTCTCCTTGAGCCTCTCACTTGTTTCATCTGCACACACTCAACCTAAAAACTCAGAGGAACATGTTTAAAGTGTCTAACAACTCTATAAGTCAGGGTAATATGCGTTAAAACTTTGATTTCTCAGGAAATCACAAGTTACATCTCAACCAAGCCATAACTCCACAATTTGCAAACCTGATCAGCCCTTACCCTCAAACATTTTCTCTATAAATAGAGAGGCCATTTGCAAGCTAACACATGATTGGACAAGCCCTCAAACATTCTCAAACTCAGAATCACTTAAAAAATTCCATTGTTGCACATTTGAAGATTCCAACACCCAACTTCAAATCCACCCGTGCGTTTTCCTCTTTTATCATTCAAATACCTTTTATCCATCAAATAGAAGTTGTCCAAACACTATTGGCACGACTGTAACACCTCCACCATCATTGTCCAAACCTCACTTTGCACCTCTGCAACTTGACTTGTCTAGAAGAATTAAGGCACTCTCAATCCAGGGTAGGCGTTGCAAAAGCTACCTAGAAGTCCAGTGAAGCTATCCAGATCATCCTAACACCTCCAGATGTGCTCTGATTTCAAACTCGATTCTCACTTTAGAGGTAAGTTTCTCCAACTTTTAAATCCTTACACACGCATCATTTGCTTTCAATTTCAAAAGATAAAATGTAGATATGATTGCCTTGAAACTAACCATGTCCTTAGTTTTCATTTATATTGACTATGTGATGAGAATTTTGGAATTGAAGTTTCTGAAATATTAGGTTTCAGTTTGGTACCAAGCAAAATTTGTTTCAACCTTTAACTTATAGTTTTCAAAAGTTACATGGTTGAATTCATGGTTAAATTTAGAACAACTTTCATGTTTACATTTTTCAAAATGATTGAGAATTGAAGGAGTTATAATTTTGAACAATGTTGTTGTTGTTGTTGTTGTGCGTGCGAGGAAGAAGAAGGCAGAATTTCAAATTTGAAAAATTAGTTTACTTTATATTTAGTGCAACATGTTTTATCACCAGATGTAACAGCCACCTAGTGGCAGCGCGCATGTTTAAGTCATACATATGCCCGGTCCTGGGTTCGATCCAGGCGTGGGGCATTTTATTTTCTAACATTTTCATTGCATATCTAGTGTGAATCAGGCATACGTGCTCATCATGCGCCTCATATTACAACCTTCAGATTTCAAAAGGGTCAGATCCATCAAACTTTTGTTAATAAAAAATAATTAGGTTAATCATCAAACTTTTTTTCCATCAAAAAATCACAAAACAATTTCCTTTCTCTTTTCTTTATTTTACATTGTTTTGCGTATTCTATTATTTTGCATTTTTCCGATTATGTAATTTCTTATGGTATGTAATAGATAATTAAGGTTTACTGCTTTTCATTCCCATTCATAAATTTGTACCCCCACTCCCGAAGTATTGTAATAGCGTATGACATTTAATTTCTACAATTTACTACTTTCCTTATTACTGTTAGTAGTTAGGGTTTGTATGGCAAGATAAAGAACAAACATTAGGAAACCTAAATATCAATACAAATACTTGAAATTAAAACACTTCACACACACACACCTCTAGGGTAACTTCACTTGTTTCCTAGGGTTTAAACAGACATGTCCCTCGAGCGTGGAATGCTTTAGCAACGACCCTCAGTTAAAAGGTCATAGTCCATCGATGACCATTAGATGTTGCATTCAGTAAACTATATTAGTCCCTTACGACCAATTGCTAAAGCATCCTATAAGTTACCTTCTATGACTGTACGATGACCCTCGCCTGTCCCTCACATCCAATGATAGGGATTCCTACTAACTAATGGTAGGATAACACTATCTAAAGGAGGAGGAAAAGAACAAAGACCTTTTGAGTAGGTAGATCACTCGTAATCGCTTGCTCATAAACTAAAATAAATTCCACACTTCACATTTTCAAAACAACTACTTTCAAAGCGCTTTATAAACACTCTTGAGGACTGATACAAGGGTTATTATGAAGCAAACGACCTTACATTGGAATTTTTAAAACATCTTTCCACAAAACAACACTTTCTTTCAATAAATATTTTCAAAACAAACATTTTGTATACATTCTCAACGATCGGAGAATCATTTCAAAATTGTCGCACTTAGGCATTTTCAAAATATTTTCAAACATACATAAACACAAAGCATTTCAAAAGTGAGCTAACAATTAAGAGCCCGTATATAACTACAAATGAAAAGGGTGCTAAGACCTTCCCTTTTCATAACCTACCCCCCGAACTCAGAAAATTCTCAAAGGTATTTCTTGTTCTTTTCACCTTTTCCTTTATTGGATAAAAGAAAAGTCGGTGGCGACTCATGTTATCCACAACATTTGCGATAAAATGCAAAACCCAAAAGTCAGTTCTCCCACCATATTACAGGACTGGAGACTCTGCTGGGGAAACGACACTAAAAGTGGGGTTACCTTAAGAACTAGATCACCTTTATTGCTTTACTTGTTTTCCTTGTATGCTTTATATTTCGGGATATGCTTGGGTTTATTTCTTGTATAAATCCTATACCCAGATCTGGGAGCATTTTAGGTAATTAGAATTAGATCGTGAAAACTATACGACATAGACCGATATGGTTGAAATGATGGCTATGTTAGTGCGACACATTGGTTGGTGTCGGTGTCCCTTGAGTAAGTTAAGGAGAATGATGGGCTGCCGCGTGGTATCATAAGCATTAACTGACCTTAGAACCCTAGTTGACACAACTTAGACATTAGAAAGTAGTGAGATGGTTGGCTTTGGTGCAGATTGAAGTTGGTTGATACTCGATACTACACTCAATGAGATTTGACTCTCAGGATATTTCGGTCACAACTTAGATGCTTGTGCTGAAACAATGTCTGAGAAAAAGATTAGTGATTTTGAGGCTTCTAGAACCCGATTACTTCTTTTAGGACAAGTTAAGCCAACTAAAACTTCAAGAGGGTACTTACCTACAAACTCCATGCAAGCTTAAACCTAAGGCCTTGTGTGTTTTGTTTGTGTTTGATTAAATTTGTGCGAACATGACATCATAACATCATGACATCATACCATATCATTTTCACTAACCGTTTCAAGGACCTAGGGATTCATCTTTGTTCTGTTTTGTAGGTTATGGCCTCCGCTCGTAGAAATACTATCCGAATCAGTTTTGTGAGGATACCTTCTCTAATTAAGGAATTAGTCTCAAGGGTACTAAAAGTTCTCCATTCATCAAAAGGCATGGTTGGCTACTCATTTTGGTTACCCCGGGTTTTGAGGAAGATATGATGAGTGTTCTATTCCAGTTCTTTGACCCCGCACATCACTGCTTCACATTTCCCGATTATCAGTTAGTACCCATGATGAAGGAGTTTTCTCAATTACTGGGAGTACTTGTTCTTAATCAAATACCTTTCACCGGTATAGATAAAGATCCTCAAGAAGAAATTGAAGCAGCCTTACATTTGAAGCGGTCTGACATTGTATCAAATTGGGAAACAAGGAGTGGAGTCAAGGGTCTTGCTAGCTAAATTTCTGTTAGAGATAGCTCGACTGTTTTTAGATTCTATGAGTTTTCAAGCTTTCAAAGAAATCTTGGATTTGATAATCTATGGTTTGGTGCTATTCCCTAATCCAGACCAACTCATAGATGTGAACGCCATCAAAATATTTCTTTCTCATAACTATGTGCCTACTTTGCTCGGAGACATTTTACATTCTCTTCACACTCGTACTATGAGGAAGCGAGGGACTCTTATGTGTTGCATACCTCTACTATCAAGGTGGTTTATTTCTCACCTTCCCCGATCAGTATTGAAGAATGAACAAGGTCCGAGGTGGTCGCAAAGAATAATGTCACTCTCTCTGATACGGTGGGAGAACTGACTTGAGTATTTTGCGTTTTATCGCAAATATTGCGGATATCAAGAGTCGCCACCGACTTTTCTTTTATCCAATAAAGAAAAGGGCAAAAAGAACAAGAAAGACCTTTTGAGAATTTTCTTGAGTTCGGGGGGTAGGTTCTTAAAATGGAAGGTGTTAGCACCCTTTTCATCCATAGTTATCTACGGGCTCTTAATTTCTTGATCACTTTGAAATGCTTTGTGTTTGTGTAAGTTTGAAAATATTTTGAAAACACCTAAGTTTGGAAAACTTTGCAATGATTCTCATATTGTTGAGAATGTATACTAAGTGTTGGTTTTGAAAATATTTGTTTAAAGAAAGTGTTTTGGAAATATGTTTGAAAATGCCAATGTAAGGCCAGTTTGTAATGATTCTCGTATCGTTGAGAATGTATACAAAATGTTTGTTTGAAAAGTGTTTTTTGAAAGTGTGAGGTGTAAATGGTTTTATTTGTGAGCAAGCAATTACGAGCAATATACCTACTCAAAAAAAGTCTTTGTTCTTTTCCTCCTCCATTAAATAATGCTTATCTACCATTTATTGATAGAGAGTCTTATCATTGGATGTGAAGGGACTGACGTGGGTCATCGTATAGTCATAGAAGGTAATTTGTAAGATGGTTTAGCAATTGTTGTAAGGGACTAAGATCATTTACCAAAGGCAACATTGAAGGATCATCGACGGACTATGATCTTTTAATCGAGGGTCTTTTCTAAAATCATCTCACGTTCGAGGGACATGACTATTTTATCCGAGGCAACAAGTGTGGGTTACCCTAGAGGTGTAAGTGTGCAAAGTGTTTTGTTTTCAAGTATTTGTGTTATATTTAGGTTGTCTAGTATTGATTTTAAGTCTTGCCATACAAACCCTAATTATTAGAAATAATATGGAAAGCGATAAATTGTGGAACTTAAATGTCATACGATATTAAAATACTTTTTAGGGATGGGGGATACAAATTTAAAAATGGAGAATATAAATCAATAAAGCCCTAATTGCTATTACAAACCATGTACATGAATATTAATATGAAATAATAAAATACGCGAGAATAATGTAAAGAGAAAAGTATTTACTTTTGTGGTTTTTTTATGGAAAATGTTTTAATTGACCTAATTAACTAATTAATTTATAAGAGAAGTTAATTAATTTATTTAACAAGACCTAAAGTCTAATTTAATTAAAAATAAAAATTATATAAACCCTAAGTCTAATTATTTTTAATTCTAAAAGAGTAATTAGTTAAGAAAATATTTTTAGTGTTCTATTTATAAAAATAAATGAAGTAAACAAAAAAAAATTAGAAAGTTTTTAGTCTAGTTATTTAAGAAAATATATTTTGTATTTTTATTAAATAAAATAAAATAAATAAAGAAGAAAAAAATAAAAATATAAAGGAAATAAAAATTGGACATGAGTGTTCAAAAAGTGAAATGGGGGTATGAAGAAACGTTTTTGGTTCTAGGCCCAAATGTGTTTTTTGTTTGGTTTTAAATCAGATTAAAATAAAAAGATAATGGGCCAGGTAGTATGAAGCAATCAGGGAGGTGAGGGGAAAGAAAAAGGCTAAGGCCCAAATGCTGGAGGCCCAACGCGCTTAGAAACAAAAATAGACAAAAAAATAAGTGAAAAATAATAAAATGGGGACGTTGGGGTTCGAACCCAGGTCCCTCCATACTAATGCCTTATACGCGCGCGCTTTGCCACTCAGGTGGCTATTTCATCCGATAATAATACAACTTGAACTAAATTTAAAATAAAATAAGTCCTGACTGTACTTCATCTTCTTCCTCATGCCAAATTTTTTAACTTCTGAACTTACTCATTTCTCAATCATTTCAAAAATTGTAAACATCAAACTTGTTAGAAATTTCATCACGATTTCAAATATGTAAATAACTTGAACTAACACTCAAAGATGAGCACGAATTTTACTTGGTACCAAATTCTGACCTAAATTGTTTGTAACTTCAACTTTAAAATTCGTACCACTCAGGCAAGATAAATTAAAACTAAGGGCATGGTTAGCTTCAGGGCAATAATGTCTACATTTTATCTTTACGAAATAACTATTAATGATGCTTGTATGAGAAGTTCAAAGTTGAGAAAATTACCTCAAAACTGGAAATCGTATTTGATGATTGAGCACTCCTTGAGATGTTGTGATGATCTGGATAACTTCACTGAACCTCCAAGAAGCTAATGTAATGCTTACTTTGGATTGAGAGTGGTTATATTATTCTGGAGAAGTCAATGTGCAGAGATCTGTTTTTGGTTATGGAAGATGATGTTACAGTTGTGTTGTAGGTGTTTGGATAGCTTCTATATGAGTTATAGAAGCTTGGTGATTGATTAAAATGGAAAATGCACGAGTGGATTGAGTGTTTGAGGTTTAAGGTCAGAAATGGCACAAAAATGGTGGTTGGGTGCAAAATATGATTTCAGGGAGTTTGATGGAGATCCAAGGCTTGTAAATTCGTCCTTGGATTGCAAAATAATGCCTCTATTTATAGGGAAAGGTTTGAGGGCTTGAAGTGATCAAAAAACAAAGATCACGTGTTTTGGTATTGAAACTTGTTTTTGAAGCAAAGTTGAAATTCATGGTTTCAATGTGAAGTATAAGAGCTTGTAGGGTGGTTAATAGGTTGCAGATATGTTGGTTCTTGCTTTGCAATGTTTTGGAGTCAGAAGAAACAATTTATGAGCTCAAGAAGAGTTGACATTATGATTAAAGTCACTTTTCCAAAATGGAAGTGGTGACTTTGTGCCAAAAATGGAAAATCAACTAGGATAAAGCTTCAAACACTTGGATAATGGTTCCAATAGTTGTGTAAACATTTTATTATTGAGTGATTAGCAAGTTTGAATCCTGCAAATCAATATTTATGCAGCATGGCTTGAGATTTGTTCAAGTGTTCTTCATGAAAATGACCTATAATTCAAGAATGGATGCCCGACTTCTTCTCTTCGATTCTCCTAACTCAAAAATGATATCTTCAAGTTCTTGGAAATTTTGGAAATCTTGAAACATTGTCTACAAACTTCATGTTGACCACTTTGGCTAAATCATTTTGTAACTAGGTGAAAATTGGTCAAGAAGTTAGGTCAAAAAATATGCCTAACTTGCCAAAATTTTCACTAAGTGTTTTATGAAAAATGCCATGACTTAATGGGCTTATATCTTCAAATCTAAGCATTTTTTGGACATCAACCCTTTAATACAAAGTTGTAGAGTTCATCAAGATCTACAAATTTCATGTTTAAAGTTATCCTTGAGTCATCTTGCATCTTGGTGAAAAAATGTCATGAAGTAATGAATTTATCAAGTATAAAAAACACTTAGGAAATTTCTAAGTATTGAAAACTTTGACTTTTTTGTGGACTTTATTGACTTTCTTTATTCTTGATGATTAAGTTTGATATTTTTTAGTATTTTGATGAATCTTGTTCTTTGAAACTCAATGTTGATCAAAAAGTCAAAGTTTAACTTTTTGTGCATCAGTTGACTTTTCATCAGTTGATCAAAAATTCAACTATCAATCCATTGATCTTGAGAAATTATTTGAGCCATGAAATTAGGTCAATATATTATGTTTTATTCCTTGATATTATGCTTCAAACTATTAGTTCATGTACTAGGTCAAAAGTCAATGATCAGTCATTCTCAATTAAAACCCTTATTTTCACAATTTTTCCCCTTTGATGATTTGAGTGCTTTTCTTGAATAATTGTGATCAACACTTGATTAATTTATGAATATGACTTTAATATGTTGATTTTGTCCAAAAATCATGAAGTTTGACTGTATATTAGCCATAATTGACTTTTTACCCAATACAACTGATTTGTAGTCATCTGAACAATTGACTGAGAAAATTTGAGATGCAAGACTTGAAACTTTGTGTGAGCATTCTTGGAGGTATATAATGAACCATGAAAGTCACTTGAGGTATCAAAATTCCAATTTTCCTTGAGAAAACCAAAACCCTAATTTGTGGGCTCAATGCTTAGGAGGTGAACTTGTCTGATCAAACTCTTGAAACTTCTTGAGCCTTTGAGATCTTTTGTGAGAAATGTCTTGAGAAAAGAGAGGGAAAATTTTGGGGTACAACAGCTGCCCCTGTTCAATCTTCTTAAACCCGAAGAGTTAGATTGGCATGTTCGGCATTCGTGACTTGAAGGTAGAAGATGATTGAATACTTAAGTGCTCTGAAATCTGCACTCATTTATGCATGAAGTGAACAATTTGTTGATTATCGGGAATGGGCTTAGAGATGCCATTTGGAGAGATGAGGGAGAGTTATCGAAGATGGGCTTATAGATGCCATCCAAAGATGATTATTGATATAATTTAGACGAAGTCTAAGCTTGACTTCAACCGGAAGAAGCATCAGAATAAATATTGAGTCAATTTAAACTAAACCAGCAGATGTTTGTGTTTGTCTTTGACTGGAAAAGAATCAGAATAAATCTGAACTAGAAAAAGTAACTATTGGAAAAGAATCAGAATGAATCTTTGGGCGATTTAAACTGAACCAACAAATGTCTTGTATTTGTCTCTAACTGGATAAGAATCAGAATAAAATTGAATTAGGAAAAAAGTATCTACCGGAAAAGAATCAGAATAAATATTTAGGCGATTTAAGCTGAAACAACGTATGTCTTGTATTGTCTTTAACTGGATAAGAATCAGAATTAATCTGAACTAGAAAAAGTGTCTACCGGAAAAGAATCAGAACAAATCTCTAGGACATTAAGATGAACCAGCAGATGTCTTTCTTTGTCTTTAATTGGATAAGAATCATAATAAAATCTTTAGGTGACTTAAACTGAACCAGAAAAAGTGTCTACTGGAAAAGAATCAGAATATATATTTAGGCGATTTAAGCTGAACCAGCATGTGTCTTGTATTTGCCTTTAACTGGATAAGAATCAGAAAAAGTGTCTACCGGAAAAGAATTAGAACAAATCTTTAGGTGATTTAAGCTGAACCAGCAGATGTCTGTCTTTGTCTTTAACCGGATACGAATCAGAATAAATCTGAACCAGAAAAAGTTACTACCGAAAAAGAATCAAAATGAATCTTTAGGCGATTTAACCTGAACCACTAGATGTCTTGTTTTTGAATGTCCCTCTGAGGAAATCGTTTAAGTAGCCCTTTGTCAGATGTAGCCTTTGAGCAGACTGTTGGGTCATATGAGTAGTTGGTGACATTTGTCTGTTGATTGATCTTTTCCTGAAAAGGTAGAAAGTTAGTTGTATGTAATGTCATGATGTATGAAATTCATTGCGTAATGATGTTATCAAAATAAATGAGATTGTGTTATATGCGTTTCGTATGCATATATTATGATGAATGAATGTTCAATGTTATTGAAGTGTATTTGTCTTGGGAAATAAATCCCTGACTATTGTTGGGGATGAAGAGTATGTGTATCTTCAATCTTGTCTAAAATGCTTCCGCTGGGGATTCCTGGTTACTTGTTTGAGAAAAATATGCAGGGGATGTATTAATTTCTGTTTGGGGAGTAGAGTTTAAGTACATTGGTCATTTGTTGCTCTATTGGGGAATTTATTTCTTATATACCCTGACTGGGGATAAAAGAGATGGTTAAACTTTCAACTTGTTTGGGGAAGATAATTCCTATATATCTTGACTGGGGATAAAAGAGATGGACAATCTTCTGACTTGTCTGGGGAGGATAAAGTTAACCAGTATCTGGTCAGATTCCAAGCTTCATAACAACTTTCTACGGATAGTGGAAACTTTACTAGGGAAAGAATTTTGTTAGTGATTTGTAGTAGCTTGAGGAATAGACTCGAGCTGGGGTAATTTGTAGTCTGTTGGGGAAATAAACTCTGTTGGGGAAATAAACCTTTATTGATGGAGAAGTACTCTGCTGAGGAAACTAACTCTCTTGGGGAAATTGAATTTTGCTAAAGAGAAGGAACTCTGCATGGTCTCTTTCTTCAGTTTTGGAGGAACAAACTCAGTTGGGGAAGATAATTTCCATGAATTATACTGATTGAGACTCCGTGAGGAGATTTAACAGGGAGGAAATTTTATTCCTTTATTTGTTGGAGTGATCTGCCGAGGAGATTATGGGGAATGTACCCTTATTTGTGAAGACTATTACGTGGGGATAATCTTATAGAAGTGGCTCTGGAGACTTCACTGGGATAAGCTTATGAAAAGGATTCTGTGGGGGTTTATGGACAGCTTGAGTGTCATCCCAACTCCTAAAGTTTTTTGAGTAAATGTTCATTCTTGTTATTATGTATATATTTGTTAACAGTTAATCATGTTCATATGCATATGCTCATTCAATTTTAGTCATTGAACGTTTTTGCAAGCAAAACAGAAAAACAAAAAATATTGATTTTAAAGTATATTTGTATTGATAATTTGCCTATAAACAGACGAGTTTGTACAAAGAGACGAAAATCCTTGTAAGAGGAAGTCGTCGTGAAATGAATGAGTACAAAGTGAAAAAATAATGATCTCATTGAGTTATGACTCTGCTATTTCCCCTATGTGTTCAAACATCTCGTCCTTTGCCATTGGAAGAAATTGATTGATCCATTCAAACTTTTGACCTTGGTAATAAAGTTGGTTGTAGTGATCCAATGGGACATAGTCGTACACTTTAATCCATAATTTTTGCCTGGACCGCCCTTTCAGGTTTTCAGTCCACCAGGATACCCTTTTTTGCCCAAGCCACCCTTTCAGGTTTTCAACTTGTCAGGTGTATGATCTTTTGTATGTATCAATTATTTTTACTCGAACCCTTTTGGTTCGCCGGGATGGCCTTATTTTTGCCCAGGTATGTCAACCTAGCAAGTCATTCTTATGCGTAGTATTTTTTGACTATGTCGGTGTTCAAAGGGTGCAAGAAATCTTTGCATACATAGTGGATAGCATCATAACACCGCCCAAGAATACTTTCTTAGCAACAAATGGCCCTTCGCAAGTGGGAGTCCATTTACCCATGGGATCACCTTGTGGCAGAATGATGCGCTTCATCACCAAGTCACCAGCCTGGTATACCCGATGCTTGATCTTTTTGTTGAAAGCTTTGACCATGCGTTTCAGGTATGTCTGACCATGACAAACAACAACCAGTCTTTTCTAGTCAAAAAATTTCAACTGATCCGACCTAGTCTGAATCTATTTGACTTCGTCTAAGTCTTCTTCTTTCATAATCCTTAGAGAAGTAATCTGAACTTTGACAGACAGGACAACTTCTATGCCATAAACCAAATAGAAAAGGGTTTCCCCAGTTGATGTTTGTGCCGAAGTATGGTAACCATGAAAAGCAAATGGTAGCATCTCATGCCAGTCTTTGTAGGTCACCACCATCTTTTGCATAATATTCTTTATATTTTTGTTGGCAGCTTCCAATATGCCATTCATCTTAGATCTGTATGGAGAAGAGTTATGATGCTTGATCTTGAACTGCATATAGATTTTAGTGATAATGACATTGTTAAGGTTGATGACATTGTCAGTGATGATCCTCTCAGGGATACCATATCGACATATGAGGTTGTGCTTGATGATCCAGGCCACGATGTTCTTGGTAATTGAGGCAAACGAAGCTGTTCCAACCCACTTGGTAAAGTAGTCAATGGCGACAAGAATGAAATAGTGTCTATTAGAGGCATTAGGTTTGATTTCTCCAATCATATCTATTCCCCACATTGCAAATGGCCAAGGGGCAGTCATGACATTCAAAGGTATTGGAGGCACATGAACCTTATCTGCATAAATTTGGCACTTATGGCTAGTCCTCGAGTGGTGTTGACAATCAGTTTCCATGGTAGACATATAGTAGCCAACTCTCAAAATCTTCTTGGCCATAATGTATCCGCTAGAGTGAGTACCAAAGATACCTTCATGCATATTATAATACGGTGGGAGAACTGACTTGGTTGTTTTGCATTTGATCTCAATTTTTGCGGATAGCAAGAGTCACCATCGACTTTTCTTTTATCCAATAAGAAAAGGGTGAAAAGAATAGGAAAGACCTTTAGAGATTATTTTCTTGAGTTCGAGGGGTAGATTATGAAAAGGGAAGGTGTTAGCACCCTTTTCATCCATTGTTGTCTATGGACTCTTAGTTGCTTGCTAGATCACTTGAAAATGCTTTGTTTGAAAATGTGATTTATGATGGGTGTAAGTTTCAAAATATTTTGCAAAATGCCTTTGTTACGGATAACTTTGTAATGATTCTCGTCTCTATAAGAATGCATACAAAGTGTTGGTTTTGAAAATAGTTCAAAGAGATGTTTGTTTTTTGAAAGATGTTTTGAAAGTGTAAGTGTGGAAATGGTTTTAGTTTGTGAGCAAGAAACTATGAGCGTCCTACCTACTCAAAAGGTCTATGTTCTTTTCCTCCTCCTTTAGATGTTGTTATCTTACCATTGATTGGTAAGAATCCCCACCATTAGATGTGAAGGGACGGGCATGGGTCATCGTATAGTCAAAAATAGAAAATTTGTAAGATATCTTAGCATTTCTCTTGAGAGACTAAGATCATTTGGGGGCAACATTCGAAGCGTCATCGATGGACTATGATCTTGTATTTTTGATTATTTTTTCTAAGACGTATCACATGCATATTATGACCATTTTCTCAAGGCAACAAGTGGAGTTAACCCTAAAGGTGTAAGTTTGCAAGTGTTTATTTTTCATGCTTGATTTTGTCTTGGGTTAAGGTTTCCTAAGCATTGATTTTATCTTTCCATACAAACCCTAATTACTAGCATTTATATGAAAGTGATAAATTGCGGAAAGTAAATTTACTACGCTATTACATCCCTTGGGGATGGGGTGTACAAATTTACAAACGGGGATTGCAAGAAATTAAATCCTAATTATCTATTACAACCATATTGAACTTGAATAATGTACAAGAATAAAAATGTATATGATGTACAAGGATAGAAAGGGAATGGATTTTGGTTTTTTAAAAAATAAATATGAAAATAAAATATTTTTTGTTATATTTTTATATATTCATAAAGTAGACATTGTAAATAAATAGTGTGCAAAAAATCAACTCAAAAAGAGTTGTTTTGATTGGTTGGAAAAAATGTTGAAGTTTGTTAAAAGAAATGAAAACAAACAAGTGATAATAATTTGTTTTGGTCTTGCAAAGGTTTAAACCCAGGTTCTCCACACCTTCCATTTCAAACAGCCAACACTCAAATGTTATAAACCTGCATGTTAGTTTGGAAAAAATGATAGAATAAATACAAAAGGTCTCGCTGGGGTTCAAACCCAGGACCTTCTACATAAATGCCTTTCGCGCACGCTGTTTGTACCATTAGGGTGGTATTTTTCATCCGTTAGTTATACAGTTCAGACTAAATATAATATGAATTAATGGCTTCATCTTCCTCCTTCGCGCACGCAGGGATATGTATCACTATGTTAAGCTTCTAAAAGCTTCAATTCTCAACCAAATCGAAAAGTGTAAGTATCAAACCTGTCTAGAATTTGAAAACGAATCCGAACACATAATTTTCAAGAGCTTTGAATCGAAGGTTAGCATGACTTTTGTTTGGTATCAAAATAAAATAAAAAAACTAACAGGTCAGAGTTGAAATTCTTAAAACACAAGCAATAACAATCGAAAGCTAAGAGTATGGTCAGCTTCCTAGATATGATATCTATATCTTTTCTTCACAATGTATATACAAATGATTCTTGAATGAAGAGTTTCAAGTTTTGAGAAAAGACTTACCTCTTAGAGTGAAAATTGAAGGACCTCTGTATGACTCTTGAAGTGAAAATCGAAAGACCTCTATATGACTGCCAGAAATGATTTGGTGATGGAATAAGCTTTCAGGGACCTTCTTTGAGCTAGTGGGATCAATACTTTGCTTTGAAATCCATAAGGATTTTGGAGTTGGTCAGGAATGGCAAGCAATGTGGCTTTCGATTCAGATTCCGAGTTCAAGGAGTTTTGAGAGGTTATTTGAAGGCTTTGGGAGGGTTCTAAGGCTGGTTCTCTCTTTTAAAGTCAGTAATGGCAAACAATGTTGCTTTGGATGCTTAGTTAGTCTAAAGGACAAAAGGACAAATGAAGGGATTTGAGATTTTGTGTGCAAAGCCAGGATGTGCCAAGTTTTGTGCTTGTGTGAGTTTTTTGAGAGTTCTTGGGAGTTTTTTTAGAGTTCTTGGGAGTTTTTGAGAGTTCTTGGGAGTTTTTCAGAGTATTCTAAGGTTGATTATTTTCTCCTTTTCTCTTTGTCAAATACTTGTATATATGTATAGAAAAAGGTTAGAGATTGCTTGCATACCAGATTTCTGAGTTCTAGCCTTTTGGCCCTATCACTTGCTTTTTTCAAGGAAAAAGTGAGAAGACAGGTTCTAGAGTATTGTACAATAATGATCTGAGTTGGTAGCAGCCTTAGACATGTTGCTTTTAGTTTGTAGGGGTTATGTGTGTAGAAAGGACAAGCGCAAGGCTCAATACAAAAACTTTTCTAAAAATGGCAATGGTAACTTTATGCCATTAAGGTAAAACTGGCTTGGACAATACTTTAAACACTTGGGTGAGAGCTTAATTAATTGTGTAAACAATTAATTATGGAGTGAAACACAAGTTTGACGCCTGCAAAGCAAGATCCTATAGCAGAGCCTATGGACTTGATCTTTTTATTTACTCTGGTCGAATACTCTGTTCTTTCGTTTGGATCACATAGATCCACCACTTTCAACCAGACTCATCAAAAGACAAAGCAATATTTGTTTCCACCAATTGTGTGTCCTTCTAATGGGCCACTTTCATCTGAATGTACCACTTTATGGATCGAAGCAAACATGAAGATAGACTTGTAATTCATAGTGTCGAAACTATGTGTATTGAAGGGTTTAGTATGTGGATCAAAGCATGTTGAGAGGTGGATCAAAGCAAGCATGAAGGAAGTTATTGCTTTGTGGATCGAAGCATGAAGGAAGCCATTACCTTGTGGATCGAAGCAAGCATAAAGGAAACCATTGCTTTGTGGATCGAAGCAAGATGAAGGAAACCATTGCTTTATGGATCAAAGCAGGCATGAAGGAAGCCATTGCCTTGTGGATCGAAGCATGAAGGAAACCACTGCTTTGTGAATCGAAGCAAGCATGAAGGTGGATTCGAAGTGGGTTGCTTCGAAGGAAACCAATGCCCTAATTGAAGCTTATGGATCAAAGCAGGTTTAGAGGTGGATTCGAAGCGGGTTGCTTCGAAGGAAACGAATTCCCCGATCGAAGCTTGTTGATCGAAGCAAGCTTAATTTTCTTCAATTTGTCAAAATCTGCCAACCACTCCTTTTGATCAGTCATGTGGTTCGAACAACCTCAACCAGATTTCTAATTTGAACTGTTATCTACAACCACTCTTTTCGATCTGCTTTTCCCTTTCAACATTTTCCTCTTCCTCCTTTCTTTGACCTAATGCTTGAGAGCCCAATATGATCCATGACAATCATATGAAGCATCAAAAGTCCAATTGTACTTATCCAAACCCAAACCTTAATTTTAGCCCAGTGTTGAGGAAGTATCTTGAGCTGATCAAACCTTATGCAATTTTGAGCAATGGAGATATTATGAGAGAATATTTGAGAAATTGGAGAGGGAAAATTTTAGGGTACAACAGCTGCCCCTGTTCAATCTTCTTAAACTTGAAAAGCGAGAATGGCATGTCGCCGTTCGTAGCTGGAAGGTAGAAGATGATTAAACACTAAAGTTCCCGGAAATTTGCACTCGACTATATGTTAGTTGATTGTGTAGGGAATATGCTTAAATATGCCATTTGGAGAGATGATGGAGAGTCGTCAGAGATAGGATTATAGATGCCATCCAAAGGTAACTTTTGGTAGAAATTGGAAGAAATATCAGAATAAATCTCTGGTCGATTTATACTAAAATAGTAGATGTAATGGGATGAGTATCAAAATAATATCCATAACTGGATCGTATCTGACTCATATCTGAAATATGTACTAAATGAGTGTCAAAATGACATCCGTATCTGGATCATATATGGACTGTATTTGAAAGAATCTGGAATAAGTATCAGAATTTCATCCGTATCTGGATCATATCTGAACCATTTCTAGAGAGAATCTGGAATAAGTATCAGAATGTCATCCGTATATGGATCATATCTAAATTGTTTCTAGAAGAGAATCTGGAATAAGTATCAGAATGTCATCAGTATCTGGATCATATCTTAACTATTTCTAGAAGAGAATCTAGAATAAGTATCAGAATGTCATCCGTTTCTGGATCGTATATGAACTGTTTCTAGAAGAGAATCCGGAATAAGTATCAGAATGTCATTCGTATCTGGATTATATCTGAACTATTTCTAGAAGAGAATTTGGAATAAGTATCAGAATGTCATCCGTATCTGGATTGTATCTGAACTGTTTCTAGAAGAGAATCTGGAATAAGTATCAGAATGTCATTCGTATCTAGATCGTATCTGAACTATTTCTAGAAGAGAATCTAGAATAAGTGTCAGAATGTCACCCGTCTCTGGATCGTATCTGAACTGTCTCTAGAAGAGAATCTGGAATAAGTGTCAGAATGTTATCCATCTCTGGGTCGTTTCTGGATTGTATCTAGAAGAGTGTATGAGAAGGAATCTGTGTAGGATCGCTTCAAGATGATCGTATAGATAGTTTCTCTGGCTTGTTTCAGGAGTTAATCTACAATCAGTCATTCACAGATAGTTGTCCTGTCTTGCTTCAGGTATTAATCTGGAACTATATTTGTTGGTCATAAAGATAGTTGCCCTGGCTTGTTTCAGGAATTAATCTCTGACCTATTTTGAAAGAAAGATAGTTTCTCCGACTTGTTTCGGGAGTTAATCTTCAATCTGCTCATGTAGATAGTTGTCCTATCTTTCTTCATGTATTAATCTATAATCAGTCGCTCACAGATATTTGTCTTGTCTTATTTCAGGTATTAAGCTGGAACTTGTCAAAAATTAATGATGATATTTATTTGTTGATCTTTCCTGAAAGGTAAAGAAATAGCTATGTGCAATGTCATGATGCATGACACTCATTGTATAATAATATTCTCAAAATAAATGAGATTGTGTTGCATGTATTTTGTTATGCATGTGCTATGATGTTTGTAAAGTAATGTATGAATGCAACATATAAACTGATCAATTATTCGTTGTAGCATCATTGAATTGAAGGAAAATAAATCCCTGACTGCTTTTGGGGATGAAGAGTATGTGCGTCTTTAACCTTGTTTGGAATGTTTCCACTAGGAATTCCTGTTTTGTTGTTTAAGGAGAAATCCGTTGGGGGACATTGATTTTTCTTGAGGGAAACTCTATGGAGAGTGTTGATTTCTGCTTGGGGAAAAGAGTTCAGGAGTTTTAGTTGTCTGTTGCTCTACTGGGGAGTTATCTCTTGATTGGAGAGAATGGAAGTTAACAACTTGTTAGGGATAAAGAAGTTAACTATTATCTGGTTGGATTACAGGCTTCACAGAAACTCACTGGGGATAGTAGCAAGATCTACTGAGAAAGAAAAGCTTTTAAACTGCTATCTGGTTGGGTCCAGGCTTTGTAGTAACTTTGGAGATAACACTGACTTTGTTGATGACTTCACTGGGGATTAGGGGTTGTGGTCCCTTAATTTGTAATAGTCTGAGAGGAAAACTTAAGTCGGGGAATCTGTAGTTTGTTGGGGAAATAAACCCTGTTGAAGAGAATATTTGACGAATTGTCGGGGAGGTGTTTTCTTTTGGCAGAACTCCTTGAGGATTCTTCTTGAGACCAACTCAACTAGGGAGAGGTTTTCCGAAGACTGAAACTATAGATGGGGATTGCACAGATCCAATTTTATGGGGATATCCATGAATTTGGCCTTGTGGGGCTTGTAAACTTATAGAGGTGGTTCTGTGGGGACTTGTCGTTGTCCATAGTAGTAAGTGTTGTAGCTCTGCCAGAAAATGTGTGCTTGGTCGTACATGACCCTTTGCTGGAATTCATGTTCAATGACCCAAGTGACTCAGATGCAGACCTGCCCCTGGTTATTCAGGACTTCTTGAGAGATTTCTTGGAATCTCGACTTAATTGTCACAGATGAGTTGGACAGTAACATGTCATGCCCCCTTGATTATGGAGAGTTTGTTATTGGAAGTATTTTTCCATTTGAAATAATTCAGTTTCTTGAAAGGATTTCCGTTTATTGGATATTCATCATGTGAATTTCTCTGTTGTCAAATAAATAGCCATATGCAAACAACGGTATTCAAACAATGCAAAGTTTATGTTTGTCTTGAAGTTTTGAAAATGCATTTTTAGCAAATAAAAGAAATTTGTAAGAATATGAATTCCACTCAGGATTTATAGTAAGCCTTACATGAGTTAGGATACCTTTTGTAACAATATGCTTTCGAACTAACCCACGCTTCAATTAGGACTTTTAAAGGGTTGTAATGTGGCCTGGTTCACGGTTTAAGAAACAAAGGATAAGGCTCAAAGTTTATTTGTACCCGCCCGTTCTTTATGATGTTCTCCAATCCTATACTCAGTTAATTGTGCATTTTGAATTCCAATTGAATCTTGAATGATGTTTTGGTGATGGTTCGGATAAGTTAAGTTTGTTAGAGAAGGCAATCATTTTGCAACATTTTTATGTTGTCGAGGATTTGTAGTGACCTCTTTTTTTATTTACTATCCCTAATTTTTTCCTGGCTGTTTTGAGATTACAGTCAGCGGGATGCCCCAATTTTTATTAAGTCTCCTTCGTAGGTTTTGACTTAGTGAGCTTTTTCTTTTGAGAGATAATGACTGCCTATTTTACGGGGAACTATCGCCGTCTTTTGATTCAGATGGATGTTTTTGATGTCATTCGCTGTGTATAAAGTGAAAGCTTGCGACTGAACACCCATTTGAATTAATTGAGAAGTTACCCTTCCCCCAAATTTGATTAAAGGTTTCAATTTGTGTGAAAAAGAAAAATCCTACTTCTTTGGCTCAAAGGGGTTGACTAGGAATTATCTTCCTTATAACTCCACTATTTAGGAATTTAAACAACGCATGTACATCGTCAGTAAGGTCTGTCCAAAAGTATACTGTATGAGATTATGGTTTTGTTTTTGTCATCCTCCCTCTAAAGGCTTGCAACTTGTAGTCGAGAGTTGAATATCACAAAAAGGAGTAGAAAGCACAGTTTAAATATAATGACAATGAATGAATTAATTCAAGACAAACATATTCAATTCATTAATAAGAATAACCGAAGTCTGACATAAGGACAAATGTTTAAACGAATAAATAAATTAAAATTGAAAATTCAAAATGAACTGGACGCTCAATGATTTGGCATTGGAGCAGTGATCATGTTGGGAGTTGTCGGAGGGTCGAATTCAATCTCCTTGGCGTCAATCATATCTTGAATTTTGTTCTTAAGAGCCCAACAACCATTCGTATCATGTCCAGGACTGTCGGAATGGTATGTACACCTTTCATTAGGGTGGTAACTAGGAGAAGAAGTATTGGGATTTCAGAGAGGAGCCTTTAACGTAATCAACTCTTCCTTCAACATGTGTTGTAACACTTGAGCTAATGACATGTTGATTTTGGTGAATTGTCTCTTAGGCGCGACCTCCTTACGCTGATTCCCTTGTTGACGTCGTTGCACAGGCGTAGGATTAGAGATTAGTATTACCCCCACATATTGGTCGTGGTTACTCTTGTTACGACCCTTTTGGCCGTACACAACATTGGACTCTCTCTCTTTCCAATGCATATCTTCTTTTCAGTACTTGAAGACGTAGCCACCTGGATTTTTCCGCTTCTAGTTTCGCCTTAAACTCGTTCCCCAGTTAGAATCAGCTCGATGAACCCGACCGAAGAACTACCGATTAGGTGATTGAAGAAAGGTCCTGTCAAAGTTCCCATAAAGATATCAACCAGCTCCCTATCAGTTAAGGGTGGATGCACCCTGCTGGTTAGGTTTCTCCACTTTTGGGCGTAATCTTTGAAGCTCTTGTTGGAACCCATGGTCATATTCTGCAACTGCACGCGAGTTGGTGCAAGATCAACGTTGTATTGGTACTGTTTGTAGAAAGCAGCAACTAGATCTTCCCAGGTGTGGATGCGGGAACCCTTTAATTGATAGAACCATTCAAGTTGAGTACCATCTAGACTCTCTTGGAAGAAATGGACCCAGAGCTTTTTGTCAGTAGTGTGCGGCTGAATCTTACGGACATAGGATCTTAGATGAAGCTTCGGACAGGAGACCCCATCATACTTGGCAAAAGCAGGGATCTTGAATTTATGGGGAATGACCACCGCAGGAACCAAACCTAAGTCTCCAAAGTCCAAGCCATGTACAACATGGATCTCCACAGCCTTTAGTCTGTCTTCTATCTGCTTATATCTGTCGTCGGCCGACGGGTATTTCTCATCAGAATAATCCTCGTCTTTAGAGATTTGATTGTTTCCACCCCCAGCATGGGTGCTTATAGCATCTTCATCTTGACTCTCATCCTCTTTGGAGGAATCCTCTTCAACTTGACCTTGTTGAACGAGGCTCTTGAACTTCTTCCCCATGCTTAGGATGCCAACTCGTTTCTTTGCCTTCTTCTTTCTCCCTTTGGTGAAGACTGCTTTCAGATCTTCCTGGTCCTTGGCTAAGTTCAGGAACATTTGTTGGAACTGGGCTTTCTGAGCTTGTAGATCTTTAACTGTTTTCTCTAGAGCCATCTCTACTAAAATAAATAGTAAGCAGATTTGAAAACCTATATGTGGAAAACCTATCATGATATGATGCATGGTATGTGGATGCAATGTTTTCAATGATCTTGTGGGGTAAACATTAGAAGATGTTAGAAGTTGAACTTTGATCACAGTTTTAAGTGAAGAACTTCGTATTGTTGAATATCCTTCCACGAGAATCAAGCTCACCATGTCAAGTGGGTTACAACCCTTGACTCAAGTTTTCGTGATTTGGTCTTTGACGATGTTTGGTTAGAGGAACATAAATCCTCTTACCCCTTGATAGATGTATGGTTCAACATGACCCTGCATCACAGGCCCTTGAGGTCCCTGAAATGGTCAGTGGAAATGATATGGTATGATGTTATAATGTTATGTACAAGTGAATAAAGCAAGCAAGTCGTTATATACAAATAATCATATACAAACAAAGCACACAATTCCTTAGGTTTAGGCTTGCATGGAGTTTTATAGGTAAGTACACTCTTGAAGTTTAGTTGGCTGAACCTGTCCTAGAAAGTAATCGGGTTCTAGGGAATCTCAATATCACTGATCTTTCTTCATCGAGCATTATCTCATCACAACCAATCTTTTCTTATGGCCGAGATATCCTAAAAGTCCGATCTCAATAAGCATAGTATCGAGTATCAACCAATTTTCAGCTTTCCACCAAAACCGGCTATCTCACTACTTCCTAAAGGCTAAGATGTTCAATTAAAGGTTCTAAGGTCAGTTAGTGCTTCATGACACTGCTCAGCAACCCCGTATTCTCCCCGATTCAATACAAGGGATACCGGTAACAACCAATACGTCACACTAACGTAGCCATTACTTCAACCATATCGATCTATGTCGTACAGTTTCCACAATCTATTTCTAATTACCTAATGGTGTTCCCAGATCCGGGTAGAGGATCAATACAAACCCAAACAAGGATCCATAAATGTAAAGCAAGCAAGTCAAACAATGAAAGAAATTAAATATGATCTTAGCTCTAAGGTAACCCCACTTTTAAGTTATCCCCAGCAGAGTTGCCAATTCTGTAATACAGTGAGAGAACTAACTTGGTTGTTTTACATTTGATTGTAATTGTTACAGATAGCAAGAGTCACCACCGACTCTTCTTTTATCCAATAAGGAAAGGGTGAAAAGAACAGAAAAGACCTTTACAGATTATTTTCTTGAGTTTGGGAGGTAGATTGTGAAAAGGGAAGGTGTTAACACCATTTTCATCCATAGTTATCTATGGGCTCTTAGTTGCTTGCTAGATCACTTGAAAATGCTTTGTTTGAAAAGGTGCTTTGTAATGGGTGTAAGTTTGAAAATATTTTTCAAAATTCCTTTGTTGCGGCCAACTTTGTAATGATTCTCGTCTCTATAAGAATGCATACAAAGTGTTGGTTTTGAAAATAGTTCAAAGAGATGTTTATTTTTTGAAAGATGTTTTGAAAGTGTAAGTGTGGAAATGGTTTTAGTTTGTGAGCAAGAAACTATGAGCGTTCTACCTACTCAAAAGGTCTATGTTCTTTTCCTCCTCCTTTAGATGTTGTTATCTTACCATTGATTGGTAAGAAGCCCCATCATTAGATGTGAAGGGACGGGCATGGTTCATCGTATAGTCAAAAATAGAAATGTTGTGAGATATCTTAGCATTTCTCTTGAGAGACTAAGATCATTTGAGGGCAACATTTGAAGCGTCATCGAGGGACTATGATCTTGTATTTTTGATTGTTTTTGCTAAGACGTCTCACATGTATATTATGACCATTTTCTCAAGGCAACAAGTGGAGTTAACCCTAAAGGTGTAAGTTTGCAAGTGTTTATTTTTCATGCTTGATTTTTTCTTGGATTAAGGTTTTCTAAGCATTGATTATATATTTCCATACAAACCCTAATTACTAGCATTTATATGAAAGCGATAAATTGTAGAAAGTGAATTTACTATGCAATTACATCACTTGGGGATGGGGTGTGCAGATTTTCAAATGGGGATTGCAAGAAATTAAATCCTAATTATCTATTACAACCATATTGAACTTGAATAATGTACAAGAATAAAAATGTATATGATGTACAAGGATGGAAAAGAAAGGAAATGGATTTTGGTTTTTTAAAAATAAATATGAAAATAAAATATTTTTTGTGATATTTTTATATATTCATAAAATAGACATTGTAAATTTAAATAATGTGTAAAAAATCAACTCAAGAAGAGTTGTTTTGATGGTTGGAAAAAAATGTTGAAGTTTGTTAAAAGAAATGAAAACAAATAAGTGATAAGAATTTGTTTTGGTCTTGCCAAGGTTTGAACCCAGGTTCTCCACACCTTCCATTTCAAACAACCAACACTCAAATGTTATAAACCTACATGTTAGTTTGGAAAAAATGACAGAATAAATACAAAAGGTCTCGCTGGGGCTCGAACCCAGGACCTTCTACATAAATGCCTTTTGCGCGTGCTGTTTGTACCACTGAGGTGGTCTTTTTCATTCGTTAGTTATACAGTTAACACTAAATATAAAATGAATTCATGGCTTCATCTTTCTCCTTCGCGTGCGCAGGGATATCTATCACCATGTTAAGCTTCTAAAAGCTTCGATTCTCAACCAAATCGAAAAGTGTAAATATCAAACTTGTCTAGAATTTGAAATGGATCTCAACACATAATTTTCAAGAGCTTTGAATCGAGGGTTAGCATGACTTTTGTTTGGTACCAAAATAAAAAAAACTAACAGGTCAGAGTTGAAATTCTTAAAACACAAGCAATGACAATCGAAATCTAAGAGTATGGCCAGCTTCCTAGATATGATATCTACATCTTTTCTTCACAATGTATATACAAACGATGCTTGAATGAAGAGTTTCATGTTTTGAGAAAAAACTTACCTCTTAGAGTGAAAATCGAAGGACCTCTGTATGACTTTTGAAGTGAAAATCGAAAGACCTCTATATGACTGCCAGAAATGGTTTGGTGATGGAATAAGCTTACAGGGACCTTCCTTGAGCTAGTGGGATCACTACTTTGCTTTGAAAGCCAAAAGTATTTTGGAGTTGGTCATAAATGGAAAGCAATATGGATTTCGATTCAGATTCTGAGTTCAAGGAGTTTTGAGAGGTTATTCGAAGGCTTTTGGAGGGTTCTAAGGCTGGTTCTCTCTTTTAAAGTCATAAATGGAAAACAATATGGCTTTTGATGCTTAGTGAATCGAAAGGCCAAAAGGACAAACGAAGGGATTTGAGATTTTGTATGCAAAGTCAGGATGTGCCAAGTTTTGTGCTTGTGTGAGTTTTTTGAGAGTTCTTGGGAGTTTTTGAGAGTTCTTGGGAGTTTTTGAGAGTATCCTAAGGTTGATGATTTTCTCCTTTTCTATTTGTCAAAGACTTGTATATATGTATAGAAAAAGGTTAGAGATTGCTTGCATACCAGATTTCCGAGTTCTAGCCTTTTGGCCCGATCACTTGCTTTTTTCAAGGAAAAAGTGAGAAGACAGGTTCTAGAGTATCGTACAAGCATGATCTGAGTTTGTAGCAGCCTTGGACGTGTTGTTTTTAGTTTATAGGGGTTATGTGTGCAGAAAGGACAAGCGCAAGGCTCAATACAAAAACTTTTCTAAAAATGGCAATGGTAACTTTATTCCATTAAGGGAAAATTGGCTTGGACAATACTTTAAACACTTGGGTAAGAGCTTAATTAATTGTGTAAACAATTAATTATGGAGTGAAACACAAGTTTGAGGTCTGCAAAGTAAGATCCTATAGCAGAACCTATGGATTTGATCCTTTGCTTTACTCTGGTCGAATACTCTGTCCCTTCGTTTGGATCACATAGATCCACCACTTTCGACCAGACTCATCAATAAACAAATCAATATTCGTTGCCACCAATTGTGTGTCCTTCGAATGGACCACTTTTATCTGAGTGTATCACTTTGTGGATCGAAGCAAGCATAAAGATAGACTTGTAATTCATAGTGTCGAAATTATGTGTGTTGAAGGGTTTAGTATGTGGATCGAAGCAGGTTGAGAGGTGGATCAAAATAAGCATGAATGAAGTTATTGCTTTGTGGATCGAAGCATGAAGGAAGCCATTGCCTTGTGGATCGAAGAAAGCATAAAGGAAACCATTGCTTTGAGGATCGAAGCAAGCATGAAGGAAACCATTATTTTGTGTATCGAAGTAGGCATGAAGGAAGCCATTGCCTTGTGGATCGAAGCATGAAGGAAACCACTTCTTTGTGAATCGAAGCAAGCATGAAGGTGGATTCGAAGCGGGTTGCTTCGAAGGAAACCAATGCCCCAATCGAAGCTTATGGGTCGAAGCAGGTTTATAGGTGGATTCGAAGCGGGTTGCTTCGAAGGAAACCAATGCCCCATTCAAAGCTTGTGGATTGAAGCAAGCTTGCTTTTCCTAAATTTGTCAAAATCTACCAACCACTCCTTTCGATCAGTCATGTGGTTCGAACAGCCTGAACCATATTTTGAATTCGATCTGTTATCTGCAACCACTCCTTTCGATCTGCTTTGCCCTTTCAAACAGTTTCCTCTTCCTCCTTTCTTTGACCTAATTCTTGAGAGCCCAATATGATCCATGAAAATTATATGAAGCATCAAAAGTCCAATTGTACTTTTCCAAACCCAAACCTTAATTTGAGCCCAGTGTTGAGGAAGTATCTTGAGCTGATCAAACCTTATGAAATTTTGAGCAATGGAGATTTTGTGAGAGAATCTTTGAGAAATTGGAGAGGGCAAATTTTGGGGTACAACACATATCCTCCATGATCTTCTCTACTTCCTTCTTGTCTATACAACGAAGTATTGTTGAATCATGGTTGCGATTGTATAAGACCCTGTTGCTTAGGAAGAACTTGGCTGAGAACCTCTGCAAGAATTTCTTGTCATTGACTGACGCCCCCTCAGGATATTTCTTGTCAATCTCACAGTTGTGTGCTAGTTCGTCAAATCTTTCGACCGTAATTCATGGAGCTTCATTATCCCATCTGACCTTAAACATAGAAGACATGGTAGCTAGAGCATCGACCAACTGATTTTCTTCCCTCGGGATATGCTCAAAGGTAACCTCTTCAAAGTATGGTATCAAGGTTAGCACAAGCTCTTTGTAAGGGATAAGGTTTGGATGTTTTATATCCCACTCTCCTTTAACTTGACTGACGACCAAAGCTGAGTCTCCATATACACTTTAAAATTTGATTCTAAAGTCAATAGCAGCTTTAAGACCCAAGATGCACGCTTCATACTCGACCATATTGTTGGTATAGTCAAAGCAGAGTCTCGCAGTGAATGGCGTATGGAAACCTTCGGGGGAAATGATCACAACACCAATTCTGTTACCCAGTGTGTTAAAGGCTCCATCAAAAACCATAGTCCATCAGGATCCTTGTTCAGATCCTTCATATGGTCCAGGATTTTCACAATCCACAATCAGCATGATATTCTCATCCGAGAATTCAAAGTTCATAGATTGGTAGTCGTCTATAGCTTGATGTGCCAAATGATCTGCCAGCACACTTCCTTTGATTGCCTCTTGTGTAGTGTACTGGATGTCATATTCAGTTAAGATCATTTTCCATCGGGCTATCCTTCCAGAGAGAGATGGCTTCTTGAAGATGTACTTGATGGGATCCATCTTAGAGATCGATAGAGTGGTATGAGTCAACATATACTGTCATAGTCGATGAACAACCCATGCCAAAGCGCAATAAGTTTTCTCGAGCAGTGAATATCTTGTTTCACAGTCGGTAAACTTTTTGCTAAGGTAGTATATTGCATGCTCTTTTCGACTAGACTCGTCATGTTGCCCCGACACATACCCAATTGAATTTTTTAAAACAGTTGAGTACATGATCAGAGGTCTTCCTTCAACTGGTGGCATCAGAATTGGTGGTTCTTGCAAGTATTCCTTGATTTTTTCAAAAGCTATTTGGTAGTCGTCGTTCCATCTGACTACTTGATATTTCTTCAGCAGCTTGAAAAGTGGTTCACAAGTAGTAGTTAGGTGAGAGATGAACCAGGAAATGTAGTTTAGATGTCCCAAGAAACCTCTAACCTCCTTCTTAGTACAAGGAGCTGGCATTTCTTGGATAGCTTTGACTTTAGCGGGATCGACTTCAATACCTTTGCCACTAACGACAAAGCCTAGGAGCTTACCAGACCTTACCCCGAAGGTGCACTTGTTTGGATTCAACCTCAACTTGTATTTCTTCAGCCTTTCAAACAGCTTGTGTAGATGGTCAAGTTGCTCTTCTTCAGTTTGGGACCTTGCTATTATGTCATCAACATAGACTTCTATCTCATGATGAATCATATCATGAAATAAAGCCACCATAGCCTGTTGATAAGTTGCGCCTACATTCTTCATCCCAAAAGGCAAGACTTTATAACAGAAGGTGCCCCACTGTGTGACAAAAGTAGTCTTCTCCATGTCTTTGGGCGCCATTTTGATTTGGTTGTAACTCGAGAAGCCATCTATGAAGGAAAACACCTTGTGTTGAGCAGTGTTGTCAACTAAGACATCAACATGCGGTAGTGGGAAGTCGTCTTTGGGGCTCTCCCTATTTAAGTCCCTGTAGTCTACACATATACGGACCTTACCGTCTTTCTTTGGAACTGGAACAACATTTGCAACCCTTTAGGGATACGACGTCACTACCAAGAAACTTGCATTGAACTGTTTCATTACCTCGGCCTTGATCTTTTCAGACATGTTAGGACACATGCGACGAACCTTTTGTTTGATCGGAGAGTAACCCTCTTTCATTGGTAGATGATGGACCAGGATATCAGTATCGAGCCCCGACATGTCTTCATATGACCAAGCGAATACCTCAACATAATCTTGCAACATCTGAACCAATCTGCTATTGACACTGTCTTCCAAGTTGGTGCCGATCTTAACTTCTTTCTTATCTTCCTCAGTACCCAAGTTTATCACTTCGACCGGTTCTTCATGCAGTTGAATAGCCTTTTCCTCTTGTATCAGGAATCTGGCGAGTTCTCCAAGTATCTCACAATCTTCTTCACCTTTGTCTTCGGCTTGATAGATCAGATTCTTGAAGTCATAGATGAAAATAGCAGAATTGTTGTCAATGAGACCCGGGGTGGATGTGGATCTGCAAATATTGTGCGTATGCATGTAAGGTCACATGGCTATTTGAAAATGCAGTAAAGTAAAAGAAGACAAAGAGCACAAAATTTGAATGCAAAATCGTCCAATATTTTCATTAGATGATCACATGATATATGAAATGACAAACCCTTAACAAATGGACCATTGTGCCCTGGGCAAGGCACATGGTTTAAAGTCATTGTTTTGAAGGAAATTATACAGACAAATTTCTTAAAGCAATAAAAACGGGAAATAGAAATTACTCCTGGTTGAAGGAGATTGAGATGAAGTCTTTGGCCTTCCAATTGTTGAGTCCACCGTCAGTAGTTGGGAAGATCCAGTTGTCTAGGTCACCATCACTATTAGTTTCTTCTAGTGCATTGGCTTCTTGGTTGCTAATATGGAGAGGTGGTCCACCAGCACGAGCGCGTCGAACCTCTTTTTGAGTCTTTGAAGTAAAACCCAACCCAAATTTGTGAGATTTGTAGGGAATGTCAGGAAGTTGTCCCCAGATAGTGCAACCTCCATCTTCTACAACAGCCCTAGCATCCTTCAGGGAGGCCATTATTGGTGTACCTTTAGAGATTTTAGGAGTAACATGAGTAGCAACAACAACCATTAGAGGGATTACCTTAAATGCTTGACAGGGGGTTTCAATGAATTCTCTATCCATTTCAATGTATTTGAAATAATTCAAATGATTGACCATATATTCTTCCTCTTCATAAACTGTGACAACTTTCCCTTTCACTGGGTATTTCAGCATTTGGTGTAATGTAAAGGTAACCGCACCTTCCCCATGAATCTATTGGCGTCCAAGTAAAAATGAATAGGCCGGGCGTATATCCATTACATAGAAAGTTAAATTGAAGACTTGAGATCCTCCCTTGATCGGGAGATCAACCTCTCCATGGACCATCCTCTTTGACCCGTCGAAGGCTCTTACCAAAATATCTCTAGGTTTCAGCACCAACCCATCACAATCCAGTCTATCCAAAGCACCTTTAGGTAAAACATTTAGGGAGGACCCAATATCTACCAACACATGCTCCATAGTGGTGCCTTTGCATTCAATAGAGATGTGGAGAGCCTTGTTATGATTCTTCCCCGCCGGAGTTAAATTTGCATCAGAAAATCCTAAGCCATTGTCAGCAGTTAGGCTTGCAACATAGTTCTCAAATTGATCAGCCGTGGTTTCTTGTGGAACATGCGCATTCTTCAAGAATTTCAGCAAAGCTTGGGCATGTGCGTCAGAGCATAATAACAAGGAAAACATGGATATCTTTAAGGGTGTCTGCCCTAATTGTTCCACTATTTTGTAGTCACTTTTCCAGATGATCTTCAAAATTTCCTCCATCTCTTGTCTTGACGGGTCTTTAATTGTAACATCTTTTAAGAGTGCCTCCGTCAGGGCAGGCTCAATAACTTTCTCTTTACCCCGAGCATTGACAGTTGGCCCAGCAGCAGGAATGCGAACATGTGTTGTAGTAGTTGTTGGAGGAGAGATCTCCGGGGAGAAGACCTTTCCTGTCCTTGTTACTTTACTAGTTCCAACAATGTTTGTAATTTGAATTCCTTCACTTCCAGCAATCCATGGCTCTCGCTAGACACCATGATAATAAACTTTTTCCCCATAGTTCCAGGGCACAACTTTGTCAGAGGTATAGGGGATTGGCCCCAGTGTAGTGATAATTAGGGGAGCCACTCTTGGCTCAGCAGGAATCCTTATAGGGCCTTTATAGGTGATCCTAATAGGAGTATTGGAAATGGTGATTATGGAAACATCTTGAGGTAAACTTTTCACGGATGGAGTTTTCTCGAACATAATTTCATGGCTATCAATCAGATGTTGGATACCTTTCTTCATCCATATACAACCATTAGTTTAGGAAGCAAAATGGCAAAAAAATTCAAGGCATCCAGGAAATAAACCAGCTCTCAGTAGATTCTTCTTAATGGTCAACAATGGAGTAGTCAAATCATTGATGATGGAAAAAAGAGACATCATCAATAGCATTGATACCTTTACCATGATTGGGCATGAGAGTAGCAATGACATTAGGGGTTTTTGCAGGGTCAAACTCAATCACTATGTTATCAATCAAATCTTATATCTTGCTCTTTAAGGCCCAACAATCGATGGTATCGTTCCTAGAGCTATTGGAATGATATGCACATTTTGCATTCGGGTTGTATTTCAGAGATGAAGTATTGGGGTTTTGAGGAGGATTCCTCAATGTTACCAAATCTTCCTTCAACAAATGTTGTAAAGTTTGAGATAGTGGCATATTGATTCTATTGAATTTCCTCCTTGGGACATCAGGCCTTTGTTGGTTGTTTGATTGTTGTGGTCGTGGAACTGGGGTCGGGTTTGAAATCAATACAGCTTCTACTGACTGATGACGATCATTCTTGACACAGCTCCTTTGTCCATAAACAACATTAGTCTCTTTATTTCTAATAAATGGTTTTCTTTACATCATTAGAGGTTGAGGCCATGAGGATCTTTCCACTTTTTATTCCACCTTCCACTCGTTCACCAGTCATAATCAACTTAGTAAACCCTGACGAAGAACTCCCAATTAGCAAATTAAAGAATGGACCAGTCAATGTACCCATAAACATGTCCACTAATTCTCTGTCAGTCAACGGGGGTTGCACCCTTCTAGCCAGGTCCCTCCATTTTTGAGCATACTCCTTAAAGCCTTCATTTGAACCCATAGTCATATTTTGTAATTGCACGCGGGTTGGTGCAAGGTCAATATTGTGTTGGTATTGACTATAGAAGGCAGCGGCCAGATCCTCCCATGTATGGATATTAGTTCCTTCAAGTTGATAGAACCACTCCAACTGTGTCCCAGATAAGCTTTCTTGGAAGAAGTGCACCCATAATTTCCTATCGGCGGTGTGTGGTTGAATCTTGTGAACATAAGACCTCAAATGCATCTTTGGACATGAGACCCCATCATATTTGGCGAAGACAAGGACTTTAAATTTGTGGGGAATGACAACCCCAGGGATCAAACCTAAGTTTCTAAAGTCTAAACTAGGCACTGCTTAGATCTCCACAACCTTGAGTCGGTCTTCTAACTATTTGTACTTCTCATCCACCAGTGGATACTGTTCTCCGGAATAGTCTTCGTCCTCAGTAATTTGGTTATTTCCACTCCCAACTATGGTGCTTCTAACTTCCTTTTCTTGATTGTCTTCTTCCTCAGAAGAAGCCTGTTCTATTTGAGCTAGTCGGGCAGGCCCCTTGAACCTTCTTCCCATGTTGAGAAAAACAGCCCTCTTCTTGGTCTTAATCTTGGTGGCAAGGACTGTCATCATTTCTTGTTGACCTTTGGCTAGGTTGAGGAGAGTCTCTTGGAACTGTGCATGTTGAGTTTGTAGATCTTTGACGGTTTTCTCTAGAGCTATCTTATACTGAAATAAATAGTAAAGAGATGAGGAGACCTGTATCGGATAACCTGCTTATGATATGATGCATGCTTATTGTGATACGGTGGGAGAACTGACTTGGGTTTTTGCGTTTGTTTTCGCACTTGTTCGGTTTAGCAAGAGTCGCCACCTACTTTTTATTTTATCCTAAGAAAAGGCCAAAAAGCACAGGAAAGACCTTTGAGATGTTTTCTTGGGTTCGGGGGGTAGATTATGAAAAGGGAAGGTGCTAGCACCCTTTTCATCCATGGTTTTCCATGGGCTCTTAGTTACTTGTTTTAGATCACTTGCCTTTGCTTTTCAATTGTTTGAAATGGTGCTTTGTGTGTGTGGTTTTGAAAATGTTTTGAAAAAGATGCCTTGTCTAGGCAACCTTTGTAATGATTATTGTTTGAATATATACAAAGGTGTGCGTCTTTTTGAAAAGATAATTCAATGTTTTGAATGTTGTTTTGAAATTATTTTGAACTTGTGTTGTGAAGTGTGTTTGAAAATGGCAAAGATGTTTTGCAAGATTTTTGATCAAGTAACTAAGAGTTGTCTACCATATTTTACTCAAAGATCTTTCTTATGTTTTTAACCCTTTTAACAGTGTTGTTTCACCATTGTGTTTGATGAACAACCTTGCGTTAGGATGTTAAACGGGACAGGCGCGTGTCATAGTATACAATCATTGAAGGCAACTTGTGAGACGCTCTAGCAATTTTGTAAGGGACAAGATCGTTTTATCGAAGGCAACATCGAGGGTCGTCGAGGGACTAACGGTCTTTGTTTATCGAAGGGACGTTTGCTAGAGTGTCTCATACTCGAGGGACATGATTTTATTTTCTGAGGCAACAAGCGAGGTTACCCTAGAGGTGCAAGTGTGAATTGTGTATTGATTTTCATGCATTTGTCTTTGTATTAGGTCATCTAGCGATTGATTTTGAATCTTCGCATACAAACCTTAATTACTACACAGTATATGGAAAGCGATAAATTGCGCGAATTTAAAGTCTAAGTTATTACAAATAAGTATCCGGGGATGGGGGTACAAATGTTTACAAATGGGGATGAGCCTTATCAAAATAATAATGTCCAAGTATTATGTTACAACCAAATTGAACTTGTCGCATTCTCAATGTAAAATTGTAACAAGACATAAAAAATAAAAAGAATCAAAAGTATCGTGAGATGTATGTGGTTATTTACAAATGAAAAAAATGTTAGCTTAAGAAAGGTTAAGTGTTTATTATTATTTTTGTGTTTTTGTTAATTATATAAACAAAGGTTTTTTTTCAAAGAAAAGAAAAAATATTTAAGTTAAAGCTTAAGATCATTTTTGTATTTTTTATCAATCAATAACTAGGTCTAAAGAAAACCAAAAAAACTTAGTCTAAATATTCTTTTCTTTTTGTATATTTTTTTATTATGAACAAGATTAACAATAAAAAAGAAATTAAAACCAAATTAGATTAATATGTGATTTAATTAAAAGAAAGAAAGTAATCTTAAAAAAGAGAAAAATTAGTTTTGATAATAAAAAAAGATGGGCCCAAGCATATGTTTTTGGATGGCCCAAAGTGGTACCAAAAGAATGAAAACAAAAGAAACTGAAGGGCAGAGGGGGTGTGGCGCTGAAAGTGTATTGGGCCTTAGTGGTTTATTGGGGCGAACCGACCCATATTATGTTGTACAATTTTTTTTTGGGGTTAATCAGTTTTAGGGTTAATCAGTTTTAGGTTTGCAGTTTGTACAGCGGCGCCTCCTTCCATCTTCTTCGCTCTCTCTTCCTCGTTCTCAAACGGGGCAATGATTCCTCTCTCACGCCCAGCTGCCAGAGTGTTGCCTCCATCCTCTTCTCTCCACGACGGCGCAAAGCGAGGGTTCGAAAGGGTATTGTTTCTTCTTGTTCTAAACGCATTTTCTTTTACAATTTAAGTTCGTGCATGTTTATCGTTTTGCAATGCTTAATATTTGATGTTTTTGGTGTGTGAGGTACAATGATAGTTTGAGAGAATAGACCATACCTTTCGCGATTTGTTCTGTAAGACGATGGAGGGAGAGGAACACAGGATTGGTGGTTCTCTCAGGTGGCCAAGGCAGAGGGAGGAGCGTGATGATGCTTATCTGGTACTTTGTATCTTTAGCTTCTTTTTGAATGGTTTGATGATGATGTTTTATGAAAACGCTTGAATATCTATTTCTAATTTTCTCTTCTTCTTTGAATACCATGTTTATTTGATGATGGACATGTGTATTCTGAAATATTGCTTGATGATGAACTTGTTGCTTTGATCTTTCACTCTTCCTCTGCTCGCTTTGTCAATGATGACGATTTTTTCTGAGATATCGCTTCTTTCTCTTCTTTGAGTACTGACTTTCGATGATGAACTTTGTTATGAGGATTGCTTGTTGTTCTCTTCACTTCTGACTTCTTCCTTTTCTTTGAGTATTGACTTTCAATGATGAGCTTTGTTTTGAGGATTGCTTGTTGTTCTTTGGTTTTGGATTTTTTTGAGTTTGTAGTTGGGCCTGAGTACTTGTAATGCAGGCTTTGAGTAGTTTTGCAGACTGGTAGTGCATGTTTGAATGGTTTGGCTTGCTTGATGTTCAGGCAAGTTTTGTTGTTTACAGGTTGGGGAAGTTTGTCATGTGGATAAGACAGGCTTTTTGTTTTGATAGGTTTGAATAGGCTTGTCTTTTGAAAAGGGAAGGCTTGTTGCTGGCTTTGGAAAACAGGCTTGCTTGAACAAGTTTTCTTGTTTATTGATAAAGCAGGTTGTGTGGAGAAAGTAGGCTTTGAAGGCTTGTTGTGCTTTGTTGTGCTTGTGTTACAAGCAGTTTTGCAGGTTATGATAACTTGCAGTTTGTGGTTCTCCTGGTTATGCAAGCTTGTGTGATTTATTGTGCGTCTGTTTACAAGCAGTTTTACAGGTTATGATAACTTGCAGTTTGTAATTTTGCAACTTGAATTGAGTTTCAGTTTTTGGCTCCCTCCTTTGAAATGTTAGACTGTCCTATTTATCTTTTTTCTCACTGTTTTTGTACAGCCTGCCAAATTGCAAAACCTTCTTCTGGTTTTCTCTTTCTCTCTCTGTGATCGGTGGATCGGGAACTGACTGTTTAACGCTGGTTCGCGAAATGTCGCGGAAGCAAGAGTCGCCACCGTCTTTTATTTTCTCCAAATGGAAAGGACAAAAGCACAGAAAAATTCCTTATAGAGATTGCTCTCGGTTCGGGAGGTAGATTATAGAAAGGGAAGGTGTTAGCACCCTTTCTATCCATGGTTATCCATGGGCTCTTAGATACTTGCTCATTTGTGTTTTTAAAAATGGTTTGTTTGCTTTTCAACTGTGGGTTTTAAAAAGTTTCTTTGAAAATTCCAGTTCGACTCTTGTATCTGTCCTCAAGAGTGTTTGAAAAAATGCTTTCAAAAGCTTTTTGAAAATGTGTTGGTGTGAAAAGTATTTTTGATTTGTTTTGAAATTAGAGCAAGTATCTAGAGTCGTCTACCTACCATAAGGAATTTGTCTGTGTAAATGTCCTTTAAAGTAGTGCCATCCCACCATTGAGAGGTAGGTAGCACCACCGTTGGAGGTGTTTGGATCAATTCGAAGGTTTGGGACATGGTGATCACCAGAGCAATAGGAAGACACCTTAGAAGCTACCCTCATGCCAGGTTCCCGGATCATGAGGACTTACTAAGACATCCTCTACTCGACGATCACCTTTCGAGGCAAGGCAACAGTGAGGCGTACCCTAGGGGTGGTGTGTGATTTGTGTGTCATGTTCAGTTATTTTATCTTGTTCATGTCAAAGTGATTTATGCGCTTGTTTTTATTTTTGTCATTCATTCTTGCATGCCATTATTAACCGTTAAAAAGTTGCGGAAATTAAAGTTCCTAAACTATTACAAAGGCACGGGTCCACATCGCCAAATTAAAATCCAGGACCCGATTTGACAGAAAGTAAAGAAGTAATGGAAAGTGCGAGAAATAAAATGTTCAAGTTTACAAGGCTTTGGGAGTGTTACATTAATATTTACAAGAAATAAATAAAATGCACGAATACGAATTAAAATTGGAAACGAGGGCGTTGGACCCTTTTTAATGAAATTAAATTATTATTATTAAATTAACAAAATTAAAATGAAAAAAGAAATAATTTTTTGAGGTTTTTTTGGTATTTATGACTTTAATGAGAATAATTAAATGAAATTAGCTAATCAACCCTAATTCTACAACTTTTATTTATTAAGAAAACATGTTAAAATTAAACCTAATTAATCTAATTATTTACATGCAATTTGATTTATAAAAATAAATAATTAATTATTAGTGAAAAGAAAAGAAAAAGGGTAAAAAATTGATACAAACCCTAATTCTACAAATTTTAAGTTTATTAGAAAAATATTAAGATTTAAATCTAAATTAAAAACTAAAATCAATTAATGATATTTATTTACAAAAAATAACATTAAATAAAAATACTTATTTTTTGTCTTTTTCTGATTTTTAGATTATTTTTATGTTTTTATGAAAATAAACTAAATTAAAGAAATTAATTAAAAAAGAAATAGTTGAATCAAATAAAAAAATGGAAAATATATAAAAGAAATTGCAAACCTAGGGGGGTCTGTCCCCAAATTGGAGGTGTATTCTTAGCATTTTAGGCCCAATTGTCTTCTGGCCTGATTGACTTTTCTGCTAGCGTGTCACCTCTTTGACTCATGCCCATGGTATTCTCCAAATCAGGACCCTTGGATCGCCTTCAGTGGCCATGTGGCCTGCTTGAGCGTAAGGAGCGTGATAGATCATTGAGGGGGCCAAAGTACCTGATCACGTTTCAAAGAAAAATATAAGGAAATATGGGGGGACCTGGGGTTCGAACCCAGGTCCCAGGGATTACTAGTGATACGCTTTGCCAACTGCTTCACACACGCGTTTTGTATATTATATGGCAAACAATTATTATAAAATAAAACAAATCGTTAGTGACTTTTTCGCGCGAAATTTCAAATCAACCAATTATTGATGGACACTTCATCATCTTCTTCTTCGTTTCGTTTTTCCCTGAAAATAAAAGAAGGTTAGCGGGGGTTTTAAACCCCCCCAAAATATGCATATTTCCATAATAGCGAACAGGCCATGTGGGTACATAAATTAGGCGCGAGGGGTGTGTTGTTTTCGTCCAAGCACGCTGATTTCAACCATGGTATTGGCATGTCCTAATTTTACAGTATCCAAAAACGCCTAATTTGAAACTCAAAGAACCCTAGCATCCTTTAATGGTGATTCATCATATAACGCATGAAAACTCAATCAAAGCACACAGTTAGCTTTAGAATTAATCAAGGAACACAAATCAAACATTAAAAATGAATAAAGACGCATGAATCATGATGCAAGAATGTGAAAAATATTCTGTACAGGACACGATTATTCTCACGTTTCTTGGTGTTAGGATGGATGGTTTTGATTTGAAAACCTTCCTTGAAGCCTCAGGAAGGTAATGGAACAAGTATTTTGGCTTGAATCGCCCTAGAACCTAGTTTTCAGTTTTGGAAAATTTGTCAAAAAACTCAAACTTGATAATGGGTTTCTGGCGCAGCTTTCTGGTTCTTAGGAGTAGGGTTTGCATCAATATATATGTGTGAAGGATTAGGGTTGAGAAATTGATCCAAAGAATCCTTGAATTGATGAGAAAATATTTTGATTTTCATGCCATAAGTTTCAAATCTTTTTCATGCTATTTTGCTTCAAATCATATCCAATCACCATAATTCCTTCCAAATCTGATCATACACGAAATCTTAAGCCTATTCCATGCACAAAAAGATTTAAAAAATTAGGTTTAGTATTTTTCACCTATTTATTTTAATTAAATGAATTATTAATAATTAAAAATCCAAATAAATAAATAAAAATGATAAAAAACTTCTCTTTGGGCCAAATGGTCGTGCACATGCTTTGGATGATGAATTGTGGAAGAAAAAGAGGCCCATTAGCATTTTTAAGACATTTGAATCAATGTTGACTTTTCAAAATATCCAAAAATTTCCCAACTTCCACAAGAAATAATTTGCTCAATTTTTAAGCTTTGCTCATGTCCTTGGACATTTTGGAAAGGTCTTTGAGTCCTCTAACCAATGCCTTTGGTCCCATGTCATTTTGATTTATCCATCTCAAGTTATGGCCTTTGACTTAAAGTCCCTTTTTGTTGACTTTTGAAAATGACCTATAATGTTGAAATTGATAACTTTTTGTGAGAGCATTTCTTGGACTTGAAGTGTGAATAGGAGTTGTAGGAAATGTCTTTCTCTTCAAATTGAGCTTTGGATGGAATTTTTCTGATAATCCATGTGGAAGTTATGCCCTGGTCAAGTTACAGTTGACTTTTTCAACTGTCCAAATATGGAAACTTTTGCATCTTGAGACTTTTTGAGCCAAGCTTTGAGAATCATGATCAATTATTGATCAAATGATGTTTGTGGCTTCAAAATGAGATGTTGATCAAAAATTTGGACTTTTGACTGCCAAATGACCATTTTGCCCCTACAGTTGAATGTAGTGCAATTAGGGTTTTTGACTGTGCAATTTTGTGCTGAAAGTCTTGAAACTTAGTATGAGGATGCTTGACCATGTTTGTAGGCATGTGGGACTTGATTGGACCCTTGAAAACTTCATTTTCTTGGTCAGAACCAAAACCCTAATTTTGACTGTTAGGAGGCCCTTGAACTGTGCAACCCTTGGGGAAATTTTGAAGCATGCTCTTTGCAAATCTTGAAGAATATGGGAGGGAAAATTTTGGGGTACAACAGTTGCCCCTGTTCAATCTTCTTAGACCTGAGGATGCAGATTGGCTGACGTGCCTTTCGTAATCCGAAGGTGGAAGATGATTGAACACTAGAGTGCCCAGAAATTTGCGCTCACATAGTAGCAGTGATGGTGGAATAGGCTTATAGATGCCATTTGGAGGTTGATGGATAGGATGATGGGCTTATAGATGCCATGCTAAGAGATGATGGAAGGTGGATGGGCTTATAGATGCCATCTGGATGTTGATCGCATAAGATTCCTTAGCGAGAACTTGCGTACCTGCAAAAGAAAATGATTACCTGACCTGTTACAAGAGCTGGTCTTCAGATTCTTTGTATAGATGTGTCCTGACTGGTTACAGGAGCTGGATTTGGATCTTCAAACGATGATGAATGAAACAGGGATGGTTACTACCTCAACAGAAACGGTGAGAGAACCTTGGATGATTACTACCTCAACAGGAACGCTGAGAGAATCTTGAACGACTTCAACCTCAACAGTAGCGCTGAGAGAATCTGGGGATGATTACTACCTCCGCAGTATCGGGGAGAGAACCATAGGCGACTACAACCTCAACAGCAATCATTGAGAGAATCTTGGACGACTTCAACTTCAACAGTAACGCTGAGCGAATCTGGGGATGATTACTACCTCCGCAGTATCGGGGAGAGAACCATAGGCGACTACAACCTCAATAGCAATCATTGAGAGAATCTTGGATAACTTCAACCTCAACAGCAATCGTTGAGCGAATCTTGGGATGATTACTACCTCCGCAGTATCAGGGAGAGAACCATAGGCGACTACAACCTCAACAACAATCATTGAGAGAATCTTGGATGACTTCAACTTCAACAGTAACGCTGAGCGAATTTGGGGATGATTACTACCTCCGCAGTATCGGGGAGAGAACCATAGGCGACTACAACCTCAATAGCAATCATTGAGAGAATCTTGGATAACTTCAACCTCAACAGCAATCGTTGAGCGAATCTTGGGATGATTACTACCTCCGCAGTATCGAGGAGAGAACCATAGGCGACTACAAGCTCAAAAGCAATCATTGAGAGAATCTTGGATGACTTCAACTTCAACACTAATGCTGAGCGAATCTGGGGATGATTACTACCTCCGCAGTATCGGGGAGAGAACCATAGGCGACTACAACTTCAATAGAAATCATTGAGAGAATCTTGGATAATTTCAACCTCAACAGCAATCGTTGAGCGAATCTTGGGATGATTACTACCTCCGCAGTATCGGGGAGAGAACCATAGGCGACTACAACCTCAATAGCAATCATTGAGAGAATCTTGGATAACTTCAACTTCAACAGCAATCGTTGAGCGAATCTTGGGATGATTACTACCTCCGCAATATCGGGGAGAGAACCATATGCGACTACAACCTCAATAGCAATCATTGAGAGAATCTTGGATATCTTCTACTGAGTCTTTATCAGGAAAATTTGTTTGGGGTCGATTTAGCTGGACCAGAGAAGGCCTTTGACTGGATAAGAAACAGAAAATCTTAGGGTCGATTGACTGAACCGGTCTAGGTCTTGAAATGTCTTCAACTGGATAAGAAACAGGGAGATCTTAGGGTCGATCTGACTGAACCAGAGAAGGCCTTTGACTGGATAAGAAACAGAAAAATCTTAGGGTCGATTTAACTGAACCGGTCTAGGTCTTGAAATATAGTTGAGAATTCAACTGGATCTTTCCTGAAAGGTAAAGGTCAGTCATATGCAATGCATGATATGGATCAAGCAATGATGTTCTCAACATAAATGAGATTTGTAAGATATGATGCGTATATGCATGCTATAATGTATGAAAACGCGATGTTTATGAACATATGTTTTTGTCTTAGGAAAGTAGATCCTTGACGGGTGCCGGGAAGTCACTCCTGGGCTGGTGTTGAAGAATAGATTTTTGCCTCTGCTGGGGATGATAGTTGCAAGAATACCTGTAGGAGAAGATAACTCCGTCGGGGAATAAACTTGGCGAATGGATTACTCTGCGAGGAAAAAAGTACTCTAACGATCTTGTTGGGAAGCAATACTCTGTGGGGAGAGAGGTACTTTGTTGAGTTGTTGATAATAACTTGCTGGGGATACCATTGTTGTGTTGGAAGTGTTGATAGACTTCGCTGGGGATAAGAAGACTGCGTCGAGGACGCTCTTTCCATGGCTTTTGGCTGAGGATAACCCAGTTATATCCTGGTAGGGAAATAACTCTTTGAATAAAGCCGGGAGACGCGTTCGGGCTCTACGGGGATAAGCTTCCAGAATCTACTGGGGATAAGCTTACTGCTTGGGGGATGAGTTCCAACTTTCCTGGGGAAGCTGGATTGGACTCTCTTGGGGAAGTTTTGAACTGTATCGGGGAAGTGACTCCACTGAATGTTTGACATATCACCGGGGAACAATCTTTAGACCAAGACTGCCGGGGATGCTTGTTAAGAATATATGTACTGCTGGGGAATGTTGAGCTCTGCGGGAGGATACCCAACTTCTTTAAGATTTGATAGTAGCTTTGCTTGAGGAGAGTATACTGCTTGCTGGCTCACTCTCTGGGGAATTGAGGTGCCTTGGTTGTTCTTCAACCGAACCTATCTTAGTACCTTGATGGACAGAGCGATTAGATCGTTTTGGACAACTCATCATTGCCCCTGTTTCTGATGTAGGAGAAGAGGATACCCTGTAGAGGTGCTTGGTGACTGCTGATTGACAAATCTTCTTCTGGTTGGCAGGTGACGAGATGACAGGACATAGTCGTACGCTTTAATCCCTAACTTTTGCCTGGACTGCCCTTTCTGGTTTTCAGTCCACCGGGATACCCATTTTTGCCCAAGCCGCCTTTTCAGGTTTTCGACTTGCCGGGTGTACAGATTTGTTCATTTCATCCCTTATTTTTACCCGAACCCTTTTGATTCGCCGGGAAGCCCTTATTTTTGCCTAGGTGTGTCAACCTAGCGGGTCTTTAATTTTGCGTAGTATTCTTTTCGACTATGTCCGTTCTCTTAGAATGTAGGGAGTGGCCCCTGGCTGTTTGTGTTGCCATATTACCAGAATATGTTTAATCAGGCCAGATTCATTGTTGGAGTGCCCCAAGTGACTCAGGCGGAGGTTTGCCCCAGGCTATTTGGTCTTTGAGAGATTCTCCGAATCTTGATTGGACTGCCCCAGATGATAGACCATGATCAGGTCATGCCCCTTGATTGGAAATACTCTGTTCATTAGGCGTTTGTCGTGTAAATTTTCCTGCTGTTCAAACAAAACGTCATATGCAAACAAAGTTATATCAAAAATGCAAAGCTTATGTCTGTCTTGAAGATTTTGAAAACGCATTCTTTTTCATAAAACAAATGAATGTTTGTAAAACTTGATGTCAACTCAATATTTTATAGCAAGCCTTAAGGAGTCAGGATACCTTTCGTAACAGTATGCTTTCGAACTAAACCATGCTTCAGCTAGGACTTTTGAGGGTTATAACGTGGCCTGGTTCACGTTTTAAGAAACAAAGGATAAATGCTCAAATTATTTGTACCCACCCGTTCTTCATGATGTTCTTCAAACCTAAACTTAGTTGATCATACGTTAGACTTTGTTTGAGTCTTTGCTTTGATTTTCCGGTGATGATTCGGATGTTGATGATTTATTTTGAATAGGCAGTCATTCCTTTTGTTAAGGGTTTGTATGACCTCTTTCTTTTTTATTTTTGTTATCCCTTTCCTTTTTTGCCTGAACTGTTTCCTTTTTTGGAATTACAGTCAGCGGGATGCCCCAGTTTTGTAAGTCTCCTTAATAGGTTTTGACTTATTGGGTTCTTATTTTTTGAGATACGATGACTGTCTATCCTTATGATTATTTGGAACCATCACTGTCTTTCTTTGTTTTGTAAGGACCTCTTTGGTGCCGTTTGTTATGCACTTGGATCAACTGAGAGAACTACCCTGCCCCAGGTTATGATTAAGGGTTTTAATTTTCGAAAAGAAAAACTCCTACTTCTTTGGCTCAGAGGGGTTGACGAGGGATTATCTTCCTTATAACTCCAGTGTTTAGGGATTTGAAACAATGCCTGTACTTCGTCAGCAGGGTCTGTTTAAAAGCATACTGTAAAGATCGTGGTATCGTTTTCGTCATCCTCCCTCAAGAGGCTTAGAATTATTAATTAAGAGTTGATCATCAGAAAAAATATGAAAATAATTTGCATTTAGTGAATACGAATATATTGTTTCAGAACAGACATATGCGATGCATTAATGAAATAACAATGTTTATCATGAGTAAATGTTTGAACAAAAGAAAATTACAACTTGAACATTCGAATGAACAAAAATTTCTCAATCCTAGCCATGTTTTGGCAAGGGAGCAGTGATCATGTTGGGAGTCTCGGCGGGCTCGAACTCGATCTCTTTAGCATCGATCATGCTCTGAATCTTGTACTTCAGTGCCCAACAATCCTCAGTATCGTGCCCCGGGCTACCAGAATGGTAAGCGCACCTTGCTTCTGGGTGGTAATTTGGAGAGGAAGTCTTTGGATTTGCAGGAGGGTTGATCACCACAATCAGGTTCATCCTTAACATGTGCTGCAAAGCCCGTGACCATGATATGTTGATGTAGGTGAATTGTCTCTTAGGCTCGTCCGACCTGTTCTGATCAACCCGCTGTTCTTGGCGAGGTCGTTGTTGGACCTGAAAAGTAGTAGCAACTCGGAGAGGTCTATTCATTGGACCCGACCTTTGCCCTCTTGGAAGCTGTTCCATGACCTGGTCCCTGATTTGGGCTTGTTGCTTCATGCCTTGAGGAAGCTGGCTGATCATGACTCTCAGCTCTCCTTGCTCCTGAGCTAAACCTTGAATGAGGGCCCTTTGCCCCAACATCTGGGTTTTCAATGTGTCTACCTCAGCTTGTAGACGTTTCAGCTGTTCGTCCTTGTCATCTTCAGGACTCTTTCTGATCAGATTCCCCATGAGGAGTGTCCTTAACTCTTCCTTCCCCTTGGATAGGCTTAGGAAGATTTCCCTGAACCGAGTCTCTTGAGTGTGAAAGTCCTGGTTATCTTGTTGGGAATCCATTGCTGAAATAAACAGCGGAGAAGGTAAGTGACTTGCAACAAGGGTACCTGTTATGCAATGATGTGTAGGACATGCATGTAATGTTTTCAAGGACCTCGCGAGATAAACAAGAAAATTTGTTAGAATTTGGGTCCGGTGGCTTGATTGAAGGAACTTCCTGTTGTAGAGAGTCCTTCTTCAGGGGTCAAAGGCTCACCATATCCAGTGGGTCATAGCCCCTGACTTTAGTCATCATGTCTGGTTTTGATTTCCAAACAACCTTGGTTAGGGGAACCTTCTCCAGGAGTCAAAGCTCACCATATCAAGTGGGTCATAGCCCCTGACAACCTTGGCTAGAGGAAAATAAATCCTCTTTGCCCCTTGCTAGATGTTTGATTTATCATGACCTACATCACAAGCCTTTGAGATCCTTGAAATGGGTTAGGATGTATGCAATGGTATGATGCTATGGTATGCATGGGGTAATGTAAGTAACCCTGTTATGAGTCCCAATTAAGGACTGCAAACCAAAACCTGCAAGAAACTCAAGTAACACCTGTCATGAGTCCCAATTAAGGACTATCAACAAAACCTGCAAGAGACTTAGTAAACCCTGTTATGAGCCCTAATTAAGGACTACAAACAAAACCTACAAGAAACCCGATAAACCTTGTTATGAGTCCTAATTAAGGACTGTGAATAAAACCTGCGAGAAACTCAAGTGTCAGATAACAAGTATGCAAATAGTCAAGTTTTAAGGCACACAAATCACACAAGAGAAGCCCTTAGAGCTTAGGCCAGCATGGGGTCTGGGTATTACCCTCTTGAAGTTGGTGGGCTCAACCTGTCCTATTAGAAGTAACCGGGTTCTATGGGTCCCAATATCACTGGATTGCTTTCATTGTTCATCGCTTCGATTTAGCCACTGAACTGGCGACCGAAATATTCCAGGAAAGCAACCCTTAATTGAGTGTAGTATCGAGTATCAACCAACCTCGGACTGCACCAAAGTCAGTTATCTCACTACCCTAAAGAGGCCAAGATAGTTTAATTAAGGTTCCTAAGGTCTGTTGATGCTTCAAGACACCACGCGGAGGCCCCGTACTCTCCTTGACTGAACTCAAGGGTTACCGGTACACACCAAAGTGCCGCATCAACGTAGCAGACTGTTTCAACCATGTCAGTATACCCCGCACAGTTCCCTCACAGCCTTGTTGCTACTTTCTAAGAAGGTATCCCCCAGATCCGAGTTAGGATCTATAGAACTCCCAAGACAGTCCCACAATTTAAAGCACACAAGTCAAAGCAATTGAAAACACAGTGATCTTAGTCCTAAGGTACACCTCACTTTAAGTTTAAATCCCCCGCAGAGTCGCCAGTTCTGTGATCGGTGGATCGGGAACTGACTGTTTAACGCTGGTTCCCGAAATGTCGCGGAAGCAAGAGTCGCCACCGTCTTTTATTTTCTCCAAATGGAAAGGACAAAAGCACAGAAAAATTCCTTATAGAGATTGCTCTCGGTTCGGGAGGTAGATTATAGAAAGGGAAGGTATTAGCACCCTTTCTATCCATGGTTATCCATGGGCTCTTAGATACTTGCTCATTTGTGTTTTCAAAAATGGTTTGTTTGCTTTTCAACTGTGGGTTTTAAAAAGTTTCTTTGAAAATTCCAGTTCGACTCTTGTATCTGTCCTCAAGAGTGTTTGAAAAAATGCTTTCGAAAGCTTTTTGAAAATGTGTTGGTGTGAAAAGTATTTTTGATTTGTTTTGAAATTAGAGCAAGTATCTAGAGTCGTCTACCTACCCTAAGGAATTCGTCTGTGTAAATGTCCTTTAAAGTAGTGCCATCCCACCATTGAGAGGTAGGTAGCACCACCGTTGGAGGTGTTCGGGTCAATTCGAAGGTTCGGGACATGGTGATCACCAGAGCAATAGGAAGACACCTTAGAAGCTACCCTCATGCCAGGTTCCCGGATCATGAGGACTTACTAAGACATCCTCTACTCGACGATCACCTTTCGAGGCAAGGCAACAGTGAGGCGTACCCTAGGGGTGGTGTGTGATTTGTGTGTCATGTTCAGTTATTTTATCTTGTTCATGTCAAAGTGATCTATGCGCTTGTTTTTATTTTTGTCATTCATTCTTGCATGCCATTATTAACCGTTAAAAAGTTGCGGAAATTAAAGTTCCTAAACTATTACAAAGGCGCGGGTCCACATCGCCAAATTAAAATCCAGGACCCGATTTGACAGAAAGTAAAGAAGTAATGGAAAGTGCGAGAAATAAAATGTTCAAGTTTACAAGGCTTTGGGAGAGTTACATTAATATTTACAAGAAATAAATAAAATGCGCGAATACGAATTAAAATTGGAAACGAGGGTGTTGGACCCTTTTTAATGAAATTAAATTATTATTATTAAATTAACAAAATTAAAATGAAAAAAGAAATAATTTTTTGAGGTTTTTTGGTATTTATGACTTTAATGAGAATAATTAAATGAAATTAGCTAATCAACCCTAATTCTACAACTTTTTTTTATTAAGAAAACATGTTAAAATTAAACCTAATTAATCTAATTATTTACATGCAATTTGATTTATAAAAATAAATAATTAATTATTAGTGAAAAGAAAAGAAAAAGGGTAAAAAATTGATACAAACCCTAATTCTACAAATTTTAAGTTTATTAGAAAAATATTAAGATTTAAATCTAAATTAAAAACTAAAATCAATTAATGATATTTATTTACAAAAAATAACATTAAATAAAAATACTTATTTTTTGTCTTTTTCTGATTTTTAGATTATTTTTATGTTTTTATGAAAATAAACTAAATTAAAGAAATTAATTAAAAAAGAAATAGTTGAATCAAATAAAAAAATGGAAAATATATAAAAGAAATTGCAAACCTAGGGGGGTCTGTCCCCAAATTGGAGGTGTATTCTTAGCATTTTAGGCCCAATTATCTTCTGGCCTGATTGACTTTTCTGCTAGCGTGTCACCTCTTTGACTCATGCCCATGGTATTCTCAAAATCAGGACCCTTGGATCGCCTTCAGTGGCCATGTGGCCTGCTTGAGCGTAAGGAGCGTGATAGATCATTGAGGGGGCCAAAGTACCTGATCACGTTTCAAAGAAAAATATAAGGAAATATGGGGGGACCTGGGGTTCGAACCCAGGTCCCAGGGATTACCAGTGATACGCTTTGCCAACTGCTCCACACGCGCGTTTTGTATATTATATGGCAAACAATTATTATAAAATAAAACAAATCGTTAGTGACTTTTTTGCGCGAAATTTCAAATCAACCAATTATTACTGGACACTTCATCATCTTCTTCTTCGTTTCGTTTTTCCCTGAAAATAAAAGAAGGTTAGCGGGGGTTTTAAACCCCCCCAAAATATGCATATTTCCATAATAGCGAACAGGCCATGTGGGTACATAAATTAGGCGCGAGGGGTGTGTTGTTTTCGTCCAAGCACGCTGATTTCAACCATGGTATTGGCATGTCCTAATTTTACAGTATCCAAAAACGCCTAATTTGAAACTCAAAGAACCCTAGCATCCTTTAATGGTGATTCATCATATAACGCATGAAAACTCAATCAAAGCACACAGTTAGCTTTAGAATTAATCAAGGAACACAAATCAAACATTAAAAATGAATAAAGACGCATGAATCATGATGCAAGAATGTGAAAAATATTCTGTACAGGACACGATTATTCTCACGTTTCTAGGTGTTAGGATGGATGGTTTTGATTTGAAAACCTTCCTTGAAGCCTCAGGAAGGTAATGGAACAAGTATTTTGGCTTGAATCGCCCTAGAACCTAGTTTTCAGTTTTGGAAAATTTGTCAAAAAACTCAAACTTGATAATGGGTTTCTGGCGCAGCTTTCTTGTTCTTAGGAGTAGGGTTTGCATCAATATATATGTGTGAAGGATTAGGGTTGAGAAATTGATCCAAAGAATCCTTGAATTGATGAGAAAATATTTTGATTTTCATGCCATAAGTTTCAAATCTTTTTCATGCTATTTTGCTTCAAATCATATCCAATCACCATAATTCCTTCCAAATCTGATCATACACGAAATCTTAAGCCTATTCCATGCACAAAAAGATTTAAAAAATTAGGTTTAGTATTTTTCACCTATTTATTTTAATTAAATGAATTATTAATAATTAAAAATCCAAATAAATAAATAAAAATGATAAAAAACTTCCCTTTGGGCCAAATGGTCGTGCACATGCTTTGGATGATGAATTGTGGAAGAAAAAGAGGCCCATTAGCATTTTTAAGACATTTGAATCAATGTTGACTTTTCAAAATATCCAAAAATTTCCCAACTTCCACAAGGCATAATTTGCTCAATTTTTAAGCTTTGTCATGTTCTTGGACATTTTGGAAAGTTCTTTGAGTCCTCTAACCAATTCCTTTGGTCCCATGTCATTTTGATTTACCCATCTCAAGTTATAGCCTTTGACTTAAAGTCCCTTTTTGTTGACTTTTGAAAATGACCTATAATGTTGAAATTGATAACTTTTTGTGAGAGCATTTCTTGGACTTGAAGTGTGAAGAGGAGTTGTAGGAAATGTCTTTCTATTCAAAATGAGCTTTGGATGGAATTTTTATGATAATCCATGTGGAAGTTATGCCCTGGTCAAGTTACAGTTGACTTTTTCAACTATCCAAATATGGAAACTTTTGCATCTTGAGACTTTTTGAGCCAAGTTTTGAGAATCATGATCAATTATTGATCAAATGATGTTTGTGGATTCAAAATGAGATGTTGATCAAAAATTTGGACTTTTGACTGCCAAATGACCATTTTGCCCCTACAGTTGAATGTAGTGCAATTAGGGTTTTTGACTGTGCAATTTTGTGCTGAAAGTCTTGAAACTTAGTATGAGGATGCTTGACCATGTTTGTAGGCATGTGGGACTTGATTGGAACCTTGAAAACTTCATTTTCTTGGTCAGAACCAAAACCCTAATTTTTGACTGTTAGGAGGCCCTTGAACTGTGCAACCCTTGGGGAAATTTTGAAGCATGCTCTTTGCAAATCTTGAAGAATATGGGAGGGCAAATTTTGGGGTACAACACTCTCCATAAAGCATTTTTAAATTGCTTAATGTATTTTTTATTCTGAAAAGTTTTTGTTGGCCATAATATGATGATGAATATTGACAAGCCTGCTTGCTTGTATCTTGGTTTATCTCTACATTATGTACTTTCTTTCCATATTTTCTGCATTGTTCCTTTTGACAGCTTGGTGTACTTGTTTTGACAGTTTTGCAACTTAGTTTGCTTTTGTGCAACTTAGTTTACTTTTGGTTGACTAATGCAGTTTGTTGTTCAGTTTGACATTGTGTGCAGCCTTGTGCCTTCTTTGTGTGCAGCCTTGTGCCTTGTATCTTTGCATTTAATTGATTGTATGCTTGCAAAATTATTTTTTACTTTCCCCTTTGTGAACCAAGAAGAGGAATCTTCTTGTTATTTGCAAAGAGGACAAGTAAAACATGATGAACCCAAAAACAATCTGATTCCGGCCAACAAGCTTTAATGATGACTTTATATTTATCTGCTTGAAAATGCTTTTCAATTTATCTGCATTGATTTCTTTTTCTTCTGTCCTTTGTAGGTAATTATCAGTTGAATAATGGAAGAAGCAATAGAAGATAGAAGATTTCAAGAAACTTAGGCTTTAGATTTATTTTCTTTTCATTTATTGTAATAAATATTATTGTAAACACTGTAAATAAATTTATAATATTCGAATAAAATTTGTAACAATATTTGAAATAAATAAAAAGTCTTTGTCAAATAAGAATTCTTTACTGTCAAATATTTCATTCTTCCTTTTGCACTGTCTATTTAATTATTTAAATCTCTTGAATTAAAATAACTGGAAATGTATCCCAATGACTTTAATCTAGATGAAATAAATAATCAACAAACTTTGCAGTCTCGCAATCTCGCATTAATCATAACACATCTGGCATTTCAACTAACCATGCTTTGTACAGTTAAACAAACCAACATTCCATACACTTCTCACTTTACTGATCAAACCAATGCCTCAAAGTTTCAATCAAAAGCCTCAGCTCCTATCCCAGATGTTTAGGTTTTGAGAAACAAACAGCAATCTTGAACAAGTGTAAAAATAATGTAACAGTCAATTGAAATACTGTGGATTCAATTTCTTCTGAGAAATGCATGCACAAACCCTAATCCTGGATTATTGTCAAAGAAACGTCTGCTTGATCAATTCCTGAGCCAATCTCAACAAAAATCAGTGGAAACCCTAATTCTGGATTTACTGTCAAAGAAAAGTCTGTTTGACTGATTCTTGGGCCAATCTTGAAAGATCAGGGAAAACCCTGAAGTTGTGATTTCTTGTGAAAAAGGGAGGGAAAATTTTGGGGTACAACACTTATGTGGATGCAATATTTTCAAGGACCTCAAGAGATTTAAATTTGCTATCCAAAAAAGGAAACAAACACAACAATTGTATTAATAAATTCAAGAGTTACAATTGCCTCTTGGGCTTACAAAAAAAAGCAAAAGTTATCAAAGAGACAACAAAAAAGACTCCTAAAACAAAAGACTCAAGTCTCGCATGGACGCTTTTTCTTTAGTGCAATGTATGCATTCAGGCTTCGCTCCTCGTTAAGTTGTCATGAGAGCTCCAACACTTTATTCTCGTTTGCATAGAATCGATCTTCAAAAGTTTTTCATTCCCCCTTGAGTTAAATCCACGGTCTCTGCAATTCAGCGAGGTCGGTAGGCATGTCAAGATGGAGAATGGTATAAAAAATTATCTCCCTCGGTAACAGGCTCTATAACTATTGGTAAGATAGATGGGTATGGCATCATGAGACTTTGAGCACGAGCTCGTACCCATTTGAGATAAGGCTCAAGAGGGATGGAATTCTTATTCCACAAAGTCTTACTATCAACCTTGCTTACCATTCCCCAAGCATGTACAAACCTTTGACGATAACCTTGGACATCGTTCTCATAGTCGAATACAATACCTTCAATGAGTGCACCGTGGGGGTCATCTCTTCGAGCATAGCCAAACTGTCATAGAGCTAGAGACGGGTTATAAGTAATACCCCCCCTAATTCCTAAAAGTGGAACATTAGGGAACTCCCCACAACGGTCAATGATAGTAATGTCCTCTTGAGATCGAGAGCACCAATGGACATCTGCATGAGAAAGCAACATTATCCTTTGCGACCATCTCATACTTTGCTCATTCTTCAATACTGATAAGGAAAGGTGCAGAGTAAACCACCTAGACAGCAACAAAATGCAACACATAAGATCCCCTCTCTTCCTCATGGTGCGAGTGTGAAGACAATGTAGAATGTCTCCCAGCAAAGTAGATACGGGATTACGAGTAAGGAAAATTTTGACAGCATTCACATCTATGAGTTGGTCAGGGTTAGGAAAAAGCACCAACCTATAGATTAGGAGAGCCAAAATCTCCTCAAAAGCTTGTAAATCCATAGCATCCCAAAATAGTTGAGCCTTCTCTATCAGGAATTTAGCCAAAAAGCCTTTGACCCCACTTTTTGTCTCCCAATTAGCTACAATGTCAGAACTCTTCCAATGTAAGGCTTTAGCGATAACCTCAGGCTTTGGAGTTTCCTCTAAACCTGTGAATGTAATTTTATCAAGGAGTGGTACCCCCAATAGTTGAGAGAATTCTTCTATTGTGGGCACTAGTTGATAGTAGGTGTTGTACCCCAAAATTTGCCCTCCCATATTTCTCAAAATATTTCAAGAAAAATTCACAAGTCCAACCCGGCGCGTCATATTCAGGTATTCTTTCGCCAAGATATCTCTGATAATGTATTCTCAAATTCATGTTCGGCTCAAGAGTTAATTCTTTAAAGAAGGTATCCGAATGTGTGAGTTTTCTTGAAGAAATATGGTGAAAAAGTATGCTGAAAGTGCAGTTTTTACGCGCTAAAAAATTCATAACTTGAAGATCGTGGCTCGTTTTGAACCCGTTCCGGTGGCCAAAATTCCGTCTTGACATTATCTACGTTTTCTTCTCTCACGGCTGGAAGACAATTTCGATCAGAAGGTCTTCAAAAATGTGAATTTATCAAGTATTTTCGCACAGAAAATTTGTGACAGAAGTTTATTTGCGTCATGTTCAGAAAATCATAACTTGGTCGATTTTCATCGTATCGAGTTGGTTCCGGCGCCAAAATTTCAAAAATTGAGTTGGCTCATTTTCACAGAAGGTATTGAGTTAAAACGGTATTCAAAAGGCCTTCGTTTTTTGCTAAGAGTGCGTGACACGCTGAAAATCCTGAATGCTGAATATTATTTCATCTGGGCCGAAACTTCGAAAATTCATAACTCGGTCAATCTTTATCGGATTGGGCTCATATTTTTACACAAGGTCCCTGACTCATAGATCTACAACTTTGCTTCAAAAGTAGAGACCGGATTATGCTCCGATCAATACCAGTTTTTTATTGAAGAACGTGTCAGAGTCGACACTGAAGCCCAAAATAAGTTTGTCTGAGCTGAAACTTCAAAAATTCATAACTAATTCACCGTTTATCCGATTGAGCCGATTTTCGGACAGGAGTTAGTTCTCGATGTCGGCTACATTTTGTTTTCACATTTCAACTTCAAAAATTGCACTTAAGTCCCTGCGATTTAGCCTGGAAAGTGACGAACTCAAGTAAACATTGGAGGCCCAATTGCACATTCAAAGCCCATTTTCTTTACCCTAATTTCCATTATATAATCACCTTCTTTTCACACAAACCAGGGAGGAGAAAAAAGAGAGAAAAAACCTTGCCACAACACTGTTAGAATATCAAATTCTTTCAAGAACCCTAGAACCTTGAAATCCTTATTACAAATCCCTCTCTCACTACAAACAAGCCATCACAGTTACAAACCAACACCTCACTACTTCTTCAGTAAGGGTAAGGCTGGCTTGATCTCCATGATCCAAAAGGCATAAAAGCATTCACGTCACTAATTTTCCAGTAAGGGTAAGTTTGATTTGATCTCCATGATCAAAAGGGTATAATCATTCATACATGCCATATTGTGCCTAAACATTAAATTTCTTCATATATTGGCTTTATTTGTATTTTATGATTTTATTTAATGTGTTCATGAGATTCAACACTGCAGATTTAGACAAGATCCCATGCAGGTTCATTAAGGAACGTTGAGGCTAAAATACAAATGGCCAAAAGCCAAAAGACAAATGGCCAAAAGCCAAAAGCCAAATGGCCAAAAGAACAACTTATGCATGATACCAATACATGGCGAGACGGACATCCTGAGAAGATTAAGGAACGTTGAGGCCAGAACACAAATGACCATGAAACCCAATCCAATGGCCAAAGAATGCAGACCACGGTACTCAAGAGTCAATGAACACGCACGTGATGCCAGAAAGTCAAACAAGGCTTTTTGTCTAATGGGCCAAATTGCTTCCAAAAAACCTCCCTTTGGGTCTGAATACCCCCATGGTTTGCATTGTTTTTGATTTCTATTTGATTTTCTTTTAATTCTTTTAATGTTTTAATTATTTCTTTTAATTCCATCAAATAATTTTCATAATAAAAATAAAATACAGAAAAATCAAAAAATGTTTATTGTTATTAATATTAATTTCACCATTATTTTTGTAAATAAACTTTAAACAATTAATTAGATTAATTTAGGTTTCAAAACTTTAATATTTTTCTTAACAAATTAAAATATGTAGAAATTAGGGTTTTTAACTTTTTATCACTTTTCTTAATAAATAACTTTTTCTTATTATTATTATTATTAATTACTAATTTATTTTGTAAATAAATATATACATAAATATTTTAGTAAATTAGGTTAAAACTTTAATATTTTTTCATTAATAATTAAAAACAACTTAGAATTAGGGTTTCTCTTCAATTTTAATTTCTTTATTTCATAAATACAAAAAACATAAAAAAACATTTCTTTTCTTTTTTAATAAAATAATTAATCAACTTTTAATTCAATTTAATTTCAAAAGGGTCCAACGCCCTCGAACGTGCAACTTTAATTCATTCGCGCATTTATTCTTATTTTTTCTTTGTGAATATTATGTAACTGCTCAAGCCGTGTAATAGTAATTAGGAATTTATTTATTTTCCGCATTTTTTTTATTAAAACGGGTCTTTGTTAATTTGGCGATGTATAGACCCGCGCCTTGTAATAGCGTAGGATTTTAATTTTCGCATTTAAATTTCCGCACTTTTAAATTCTAAACTTTGCATGAAAGAATGAATGGCCTAAATAAAAAACAAGCGTAGATCACCACGATACTTGTACAAGATAAAACATAACCTGAAAACAACACACAAATTCACACACCACTCTTAGGGTACGCCTCACTGTTGCCTTGCATTCGAAACGTGGTCGTCGAGTATAGGACGCCTTAGTAAGTCCTTATGTCCATTGATCCCGTTGCCTCAAAATAAGTTGCCTCGAATCAGTTGCCTCGGAATAGTTGCCTCGAAACGGTTGCCTCGGAATAAAAAAAGGATCAATGGCATAAGGGTAGCTTCTAAGGTATCCTACTGTTGCTCTGGTGACCACACTGTCCCTACACTCGAATTGACCCGAACACCTCCAACGGTGGTGCTACCTACCTCTCAATGGTGGGATGGCACTACCTTAAGGACATTTACACAGCCTAATTCCTTAGGGTAGGTAGATGACTCATAGATACTTGCTCTAATTCAAAACAAATCAAAACTTCTTTTCACACCGACACTTTTCAAAAAAGCTTTCAAAACGATCTTTCAAACACTCTTGAGGACTGATACAAGAGTCGATCTGAAACTTTAAACGAAACTTTTTCAAACCCACTCACATTTGAAAAGCAAACAAACATTTTGAAAACACAAATGAGCAAGTATCTAAGAGCCCATGGATAACCATGGATAGAAAGGGTGCTAACACCTTCCCTTTCTATAAATCTACCTCCCGAACCGAGAAACTATCTCATAAGGAATTTTTCTGTGCTTTTGTCCTATCCATGTTGGAGAAAATAAAAGACGGTGGCGACTCTTGCTTCCACGACATTTCGCGAATCAGCGTTAAATAGTCAGTTCTAAATCCACCGATCACAGTAGGGAAAGGTGAAATAATGAAGTACAAGGTCAAAGAACTGAAAGAGCACCCTCATCATGTCTTCTCCAAAGCTTGAGGTAGCCAAATTGAGAAGCCGACCATATCTTTTGGTGAATGGATAATTTTCAGGAACCCTTGACGTTAACTCTTTGAGTTGAGGAGGCGCCCTTACGAAGTTGATTCAAATGGTATTTCTGCGAGTGAAAGCTATATCCTATAAAACAGAACAAAGATAAATTCCTAGGTCCTTTAAATGGTTAGTGAAAATGCTATGGCATGATGTCATGATGTTTATGAACAAATAATCACATACAAACAAAGCACACAAGGCCTTAGGTTTAGGCTTGCATGGGGTTTATAGGTAAGTACCCTCTTGAAGTTTAGTTGGTTCAACCTGTCCTAACAGAAGTAACCGGGTTCTAAGGAATCTCAATATCACTGATCTTTCTTCATTGGGCATTGTTTTAGCTCAAGCATCCAAACTGCAACCAAAATATCCCAAAAGTCTGATCTCAATGAGTATAGCATCGAGTATCAACCAACTCTAGTCTTGCACCAAAGCCAGCTATCTCACTACTTTCTAATGGCCAAGTTGTTCAACTAAGGTTCTAAGGTCAGTTAATGCTTCATGACACCATACAGCAGCCCCGTATTCTCCTTGACTGGACTCAAGGGACACCGGTACCAACAAATGTGTCATACTAACATAGCCATCACTTTAACCATGTCAGTATTATGCTGCATAGTCCCCACGATATATTGCTACTTACCTAATATGCCCCAAATCCAGGTATAGGATTTATACAAGAAATAAACCCAAGCATAATCCACAAATATAAAGAAAACAAGGAAAACAATTAAAGCAAATAAAGGTGATCTATCTCTTAAGGTAACCCCACTTTTAGTTTCATCCTCAGTAAATTCGCTTGCTCTGTGATATGGTGAGAGAACTGACTTGAGTGTTTTGTGTTTTATCGCAAATGTTACGGATAACAAGAGTCGTCACTGACTTTTCTTTTATCTAATAAAGAAAAGGGTGAAAAGAACAGGAAATACCTTTTGAGAATTTTCTTGAGTTCGGGAGGTAGGTTATGAAAAGGGAAGATGTTAACACTCTTTTCATCCATAGTTTTCTACGGGCTCTTAATTGCTTGATCACTTTGAAATGCTTTGTATTTGTGTAAGTTTGAAAATATTTTGAAAACGCCTAAGTTTGGCAAACTTTGCAAGGATTCTCGTATCGTTGAGAATGTATACAAAGTGTTGGTTTTGAAAATATTTGTTGAAAAAAAGTGTTTTGGAAAGATGTTTGAAAATGCCAATATAAGGCCAGTTTGTAATTATTCTTATATAGTTGAGAATATATATAAAATGTTTGTTTGAAAAGTGTTTTTTAAAGTGTGAGGTGTAAATGGTTTTATTTGTGAGTAAGCAATTACGAGCAATCTACCTACTCAAAAAAAGTCTTTGTTCTTTTCCTCCTCCTTTAGATAATTCTTATCTATCATTGATTGATAGAGAGCCTTATCATTGGATGTGAAGGGACCAGCGTGGGTCATTGTATAGTCATAGAAGGTAACTTGTAAGATGTTTTAGCAATTGTCGTAAGGGACTAAGATCATTTACTGAAGGTAACATTGAAGGGTCATCGAGGGACTATAATCTTTTAATCGAGGGTCTTTGCTAAAATCATCTCACATTCGAGGGACATGACTGTTTTATCCGAGGCGACAAGTGTGGGTTATCCTAGAGGTGAAAGTGTGTCGTTTTCATGTATTTGTCTTGAATTTAGGTTGCCTAGTATTGATTTTAAGCCTTTCCATACAAACCCTAATTACTAGCAATAATATGGAAAGCGATAAATTAAGGAACTTAAATGTCCTACGCTATTACAATACTTTTTAGGGATGGGGGATACAAATTTACAAATGGGGAATATAAACCAATAAAGCTCTAATTGCTATTACAAACCATGTACATGAATAATAATGCGAAATAATAAAATGCGCGAGAGTAATGTAAAGAGAAAAAAATTTGTTTTTGTGGTTTTTTGATGGAAAAGGTTTTAATTAACCTAATTAACTAATTAATTTAGAAGAGAAGTTAATTAATTAATTTAACAAGACCTAAAGTTTAATTTAATTAAAAAGAAAATTTATATAAACCCTAAGTCTAATTATTTTTAATTCTAAAAGATTAATTAGTTAAGAAAATATTTTTAGTGTTCTATTTATAAAAATAAATGAAGTAAAAATAAAATAAAATTAGAAAGTTTTTAGTCTAGTTATTTAAGAAAGATATATTTTGTATTTTTATTAAATAAAATAAGTAAATTAAAAAAATATAAAGGAAATAAAAATTGGGCCTGAGTGTTCAAAAAGTGAAATGGGGGTATGGAGAAACGTTTTTGGTTCTAGGCCCAAAAGAGTTTTTTGTTTGGTTTTAAATCAGAAAAAAAAGATAATGGGCCAGGTAGTATGAAGCAATCGGAGAGGTGAGGGGAAAGAAAAAGTTTAAGGCCCAAATGCTGGAGGCCCAACGCACTTAGAAACAAAAACAAACCAAAAAAATGTGTGAAAAATAATAAAATATGGACGCTGGGGCTCGAACCCAGGTTCCTCCATACTAATGTCTTATACACGCACGCTCTCCCACTGGGGTGGCTGTTTCATCCGGTAATAATAGAACTTGCACTAAATTTAAAATAATCTCAATCCTAATTGTACTTCCTCTTCTTCCTCGCGTCAGATTTTTGAACTTCTGAACTTACTCATTTCTCAACCATTTCAGAAATTATAAACATCAAACTTGTTAGAAATTTCATCACGATGTCAAATATGTAAATAACTTGAACTAACACTCAAAGATGAGCATGAATTTTGCTTGGTACCAAATTCTGACCTAACTTTTCTGTAACTTCAATTTCAAAATTCGTATCACTCAGGCAAGATAAATGAAAACTAAGGGTATGGTTAGCTTCAGGGCAATGATGTCTACATTTTATCTTTACAAAATAACTATTAATGATGCTTGTATAAGAAGTTCAAAGTTGAGAAAACTTACCTCAAAACTGGAAATTGTATTTGATGATTGAGCACTCCTTGAGATGTTGTGATGATCTGGATAGCTTCACTGAACCTCCAAGAAGATAATGTAATGCTTACTTTGGATTGAGAGTGGATGTGTTGTTATAGAGAAGTCAATGTGCATATCTCTATTTTTGGTTATGGAAGATGAGGAAGATGATGTTACAGTTGTGTTGCAGGTGTTTGGATAGATTCTATATGAGTTATAGAAGCTTGGTGATTAATTAAAATGGAAAACACATGAGTGGATTGAGTGTTTGAGGTTTAAGGTAAGAAATTGCACAAAAATGAAGTTTGTATGCAAAATCTGATTTCAGGAAGTTTGAGGGAGTTTCAAGGCTTGTGAATTCGTCCTTGGCTTGCAAAATAATGCCTTTATTTATAGGGAAAGGTATGAGGGCTTGAAGTGATCAGAAAACAAAGATCACGTGTTTTGGTATTAAAACTTGTTTTTGAAGCAAAGTTGAAATTCATGGTTTCAATGTGAAGTAAAATAGCTTGTAGGGTGGTTAACAGGTTATAGATATGTTGCTTATCGCTTTGAAATGTTTTGGATTCAGAAGCAATAATGTATGGGCTCAAGAAGAGTTGAAATTATGATTAAAGTCACTTTTCTAAAATGGAAGTGGTGACTTTGTGCTAAAAATGGAAAATCAACTTGGACAAAGCTTCAAACACTTAGATAATAGCTCCAATAGTTATGTAAACATTTAATTATTGAGTGATTAGCAATTTTGAAGCCTGCAAAGCAAGATTTATGCAGCATGACTTGAGATTTGTTCAAGTGTTCTTCATGAAAATGTCGTATAATTCAAGAATGGATTCTCTATCCTTCTGGGACATAGCTCGGAGTTGATCTCAGTCCGGTGCCATGTCAACATTATACTTGTATTGACGAACAAAAGCCTCACTGAGGTCATTGAAGTTGCGAATTCGGGTGCAATCCAAACCCATGTACCATTTCAGGCTATCACCAGTTATGTTTTCCTGGAAGTAGTGAATTAATAACTTATGATCATCATAGTAGGTGGACATCTTCCTCACATACATGGTCAAGTGAATTTGCGGACATGAGTCACCTTTGTATTTTTCAAAGTCCGGCACTTTGAACTTAGCTGGAATTTTCACATTTGGGACCAAACACAAGTTGTGAGCATTTTTCCTGAATAAGTCTTTCCCTTTAAGTGCTCTAATTTCCCTCTGCATATCTTGGAATTAGTCTTGGAACTCCTCCCTCCTATCGAAGATGCCTAAACTTTCAGCAAGTTCAGCATGATAAATGGGTTCATTTGTATATGGAATAGTGGGAATCGCGGCAGCGGCAATAGTCATTACAGGCCGAGGTAAGGATACCATAGGCTAGATCACATGTTGCACAGTAGTCATTTCAGGTTGAGGAAAAGATACAATAGGTTGAATCATGGGTTGCACAGTAGGCTGGTACCCTTCTGGCATGAAATTGTAAGGCATACCCCATGGAAAACCTTTTGGCATTTGATGTTGCGGAGGGTTGACTTGAGCCAAAGAGGCTGGAGTGATGACGACCTCAGAAACCACAGTAGTTTAAGCTTAAGCTTCAGTAGCCTAAGTCGATGGATGATTCTGAGCAGCCATCAAGCTTTCCACTAAAGCGGTCAACTTTTCCATTCCAGTACAAAGAGTAGTAACCTCCTCGCGAAGCTTGTGATTTTCTTGTTCTAGATCTTCCATTCTCTTTCGACGATTGGCTCGAGTATTATACTGGTGAAACAACTTGACGATCTATCGGAGAGGAAAAGGAAGCAAGAATAAGACTCTAGAAAACATGTAACGTTGAATGTTGAATGATGCATGATATGCGATGCAAATGATTATTTATTTTTCCAGTTTTTCAAGGAACTTTAAAAATCTTGATAACTTTTCAAACATCAACGGTAAAGAACTTTTGGAACAACAAAACTTATTTCATTAATAAAAGGCATAAAATTACAACTTTGGAACATAAAATCCCTTTAAAGATTTTTACAAAATGGCATAAGTAATAAAAGCTAGGGACTATGATCATTCAGAAACATCATCGAACGAAGGACCAAATGCTACTTGTAACTTAAGCTTCCTAATCTTCTTTTCATAGAAGTCTTCCATATCTATCTTCTCGACTATCAGCTGATCAACAACTTTCTTCCATGGATTAGGAACAGGAGTAACGTCTATCAAACCTTCCTCCTTTCTCTTATTTTCCTTAGCACATTTCTTGAGCAATGCATCTTTCTGACGAAGGTTCTCATCACGATCAATAAACCAACCATCTTGAATAAATAGCATATCCTCCTTCTCCTTCAGCTGTCTAGTCAGGACCTTGTTTTCGTATTTTGATATACTATATGTTTCCTTCCAAGCATCTCTTTCAGACTCCATTCTAGCCAGATTTTCCTGATACTCTTTCATGTTCTCAATAGGAATGGCAGTAGATGATGGTGTAGCAACATGGAATAAAGGTTTCTCGGGATAATAAGGAATCTTGAGAGCATAAGCCCTAGCACAAACCCATTGAAGGTAAGGCTCCAAAGAAACAACACCTCTCTTCCCTAACATATCTATTTCCTTTCTATGGACACGACATCAAGTGTGATACGGTGGCAGAACCGACTGTTTTTACTGGTTTGCGTTTTTTTATTTGCAAAATGTTGCGGTAAGCAAGAGTCGCCACCGACTTTTATTTCATCCAACCAAAAAGGATAAAAGTATAGAAAAAAATCTTGTTTCGAGATTTTGAGTACGGGGGGTAGATTATAGAAAGGGAAGGTGTTAGCACCCTTTCTATCCATGATTTTCCATGGGCTCTTAGGTACTTGCTAATTTTTAAATTGCTTGTGTTTGTGTGCCTGTTTTTGAAAAATGTTTTACTTCGTGATAACCCTTGTATCAGTCCTCAAGGGTGTGATGAAGTTGTTTTAAATATTTGTTTGAAAAGTGTAAGTGTGAAAAGTTTTGATTTGAGAAAGTACCTACTAGCATCTACCCACTCGAAAAAAGACCGTTTCTATTCTTGTTTCCTTTAGACAGCGCTATCATACTATAGAGAAATAGGTAGCACCGTCGTTGGAATTTTTAAGGGTCAATTCGAAAGGGACGTACGGTCACTAAAGCAATATTAGGACACCTTAGTAGTAACCCTAGAGTCTTAAGATCTTTTCGAGGCAACATTTTCGAGGCAACATTTGAACGGGACAATTCGATCTCTTTAGACGGGAGGGCAACCACTAAGACACCATATGCTTAATGATCGTTTACCTAAGGCAACCAAAGTGAGAGTATACCCTAAGAGTGAATATGTGCGAGTGGTTTATTTTAAGTTTATTATCTTTGCACATTAGGGTTTTCTAACCATTTTAATTTTGTCATGCATTCTTGCCATACAATCCTAAACATACATCTAACAGTTAAGAGTTTTGCGGAAAGTAAAAGCGAAAAAAATAACCTACGCTTATTACATGGTTTTGACAGTTACATAATTGTCGTTGACAGTAAATAAAGTTGCGGAAATTTAAAAACCCTAATTAAAACTATTACATCCTCAAAACAGTTACAAAAATAACAAAAGAATTAAATGCGCGCGGTAAGTTAAATGCAAGGCGATTAGGGTTTTGACCCTTTGACTAATCCTGCTTGCGATTGATTAAAGAAAAAAATGTTTTTTGTCATGTTTTGTTATTTGAGAAATAATGGAGAATTAAATTAAAAGAAAATCCTCAGTCCTAATTTATATTAATTTTTGAAAATAAATTAATTAATTCTAAACAACCTATTTTTGTATTTTTGTTTTATTTGAGAAAAAAGAGAAAAAATTAAATCAAGAGTTAACCTAATTTTCTAATTTAATTTTAATTGTGAAAAAAAAATTAAAGTTACCCTAATTTAAATATTAATCTAATTAATTAACAAAATTAAATTTAATAAGAAAACAACTAAATCTATTTTTTTTTTACTTTTTTGATTTTTATGATTTAATTAAAACAAATTTTAAAAATAAAATAATTAAACAAATTAAAAGATAAAATGAAAATAAAAAGAAGTTGAGAATTGGGTCTGTGTTGTTGGCTGGAGAGGGGGGTATGAATCTGAATTCCTTGGCCCAAATGCTCCAAGCCTAGTCAATGTGTTGGATCAGGTGTGTGCGTTGACTTGAGGAGCATTGTGGTCTCTTGCTATCTAGGCGTTGGATTTGGTCATCCTTCCATCCAATGGTCACAAGTTACTAGCGCATGGTGGTCAACAAGAGGAACGTTGCGCTGAATCAATGAATAGAAAAGAAAATAAAGGAAATTATCTGGACCTGGGATCAAACCCAAGTCCTTGTACTCTTTGCCAATGTTACACTGCCACCTGCGCTACACAAGTTATTTGTTAATATAATACACACAAAACGTAATGTACGAAACAAATATGGTCAGACCAAAAATGCGCGAATTTCAAATAGCCCAGTGATAGCTGGACACGTTGTCTTCTCCTTCCTCTGCCATCATTTTAGAAAAAGGGACTTTTACCTACAGACATCCACTGTAGGTATAACCCTGCATATTTCAAAAATGATGTACACGCAAGATAAATGAAAGGTAATGGTACCAATCAACTCGTCTCATCCTCACGAGTATCATGGTACCTGATTCAAGGCCCAATTGTTCATATACAAAAAGACCTTAAAAATAACACAAAAACCCTAGCAATGGCAACATCGTGTACAGGCTTCAAAAACCCAATTAAATGACATGGTTAGATTGCAAACATGATAAAGATTAAAAATATATGAGTTAAAGATGCTAATGATATAGGAATTAGTGTAATCGTTTTCAAATAATGATGCAAACCGTGGGAGTCCTTGCATGCGTTTCTGGGTGTTTGAGCACCTGCAAGTGATTGGGATAGGTTCTGAGAAGGTCCAGGAGTCGTTTGGTAATGCTAGAATGGCTTGACTTGGACTCTAGAATGGAATTGAATCACCACTTTTTATTGGAATTTTGAAGTTTATTCTTGCAGTTTGCACGCCTCCACCCTTGTATTTTTGATCTGGAATTGTTCACTATATAACCTAGAGTGAATTAGGTTAACAAACTTGGACTAAATCTTTGCATTTATCCAAGATTTGATTTGATTTGCAAGCTATATGATATGTTTCTATTTTGAGCCAAATCATGCCTTTCTTGTACCAATTAACCTTGATTCGATTTGATCTTGTTAACTCAGCATATCTTGATTGCCAATCTGTCACAAAAACAAATCAAATCATATATTTGTTAATTTTCATCATTTATTTGATTTAATTCACTTTTTAATTAATGAAAAATAAAAATAAATTGAAAAATTAAGCACATAATGGGTGAGTGAAAATTTGAGTTGTGGACCACATTATAATTGAGGTGCAAGCATAAAAAGTTGGGCCCATTTAGCAACAAATGCAAATTTGAGCACATTTGACCTTTGGCAATTTTGCAAAAATAGTCAACTTGGCCAATGCATAACTCTCTCAATTTTGACCCTAGAGAGGTGTTCTTTGACTTTTTAGAAATCTTAGGATGTCCTCTAAACAAACCTTTTGATCTCATCTCAATTTAGTCTTCCATGTTAATGTATGAAGCTTTGACACAAAAGGTGTTTTTGTTCACTTTTCAAAAGGACCTTAATGTCAAAATTCATATCTGTTTTGTGAGTGCATATTATGGACTTGGAAGATGAATATGAATTGTAGGAAATTGCATCCTCTTCAAAATGAGCTTTGGATGGGTCATTTATGATAAAGTATGAGAAAGTTATGCTTGGTCAAAGTTGAGTTGACTTTTCCTATAAAACCCTAATTTAGCAACTTTTGGGTTTTGATGAATTGTGAGCAATGCTTTAGGAACCATGATCAAACCTTGATCAAATGATGGATAATACTTCAAAATGAGGATGTTGACCAAAAATCTTGAAGTTTGACTGTATGTGGGCCACAGTTGACTTTTGACCTAGTACAGTTGATTTTCAGGCATTTGAGCAATTGACTGAGCAAACTTCTTCTGCAAGGCTTGAAAGTTGACATGGATGATCTTGAGAACATATTAGGACAATGGTGAGCATTGGAGTCCTTTGTGGTTCACACATCTTGATGAATATGGAAACCCTAATTTAAGGTGTACTGCCTTAGGAGAGAGTTTGTCTGGTCAATTCTTGAACTTCCTTGAGCAATTTGGGGACCTCACTTGCCATGTGTTAAGAAATATGGGAGGTAAAATTTTGGGGTACAACAACTTCCCCTGTTCAATCTTCTTAAACCTGAAGATATAGATTGGCTCGTCTGCCTTTCGTGATCTGAAGGTGGAAGATGATTGAACACTAGAGTGCTCGGAAATTTGCACTTGCATGAAGTGGTAATGATGGGAGCTATCAGGAATGGGCTTACAGATGCCATTTGGAAGTTGAGGATTGAAGATTGTCGGGGATGGGCTTAAATATGCCATCCGAAGAGGTGTCGATCGCATAAGAGATTCCTTTGCGAGAACCCGTATACCTGTTGTTGAGGAGGACTTCGCTGGGGAATGGTGGTCTCTGTCTTTGGAGAAATAGAGTTTTAGGAGCTTCAGTTGTTCGTTACTCTACTGGGGAATAACTCCGTTTTGGGGAAGCGGAAGTGAACTGCGTATCTGGTCGGGGTATATGCTGCACCGCGACATACTGGAGAGATGCGAAACCAATTGGTTTGACCGGGTCCCGGTCTTACAGTGTTGTGGACTGCTGTCTGGGGATAAGAGAGGAATAACCCATATAGTAAGGTTATGAGAAGGAACCTAGATAGTAGGGTTACTTTGAGATGAAATCCTGGATAGTAGGGCTTGAGAAGGAACCTGGATAGTAGGGTTACTTCGAGATGAAATCTTGGATAGTAGGGCTTGAGAAGGAACCTGGATAGTAGGGTTACTTAGAGATGAAAGCCTGGATAGTAGGGCTTGAGAAGGAACCCGGATAGTAGGGTTACTTTGACATGAAAGCCTGGATAGTAGGGCTGTGAGAAGGAACCTGGATCGTAGGGTTACTTCAAGATGAAAGCCTGGATAGTAGGGCTTTGAGAAGGAACCTGGGTCGTAGGATTACCTTGAGATGAAAAGCCTGGATAGTAGGGCTGTGAGAAGGAACCTGGATCGTAGGGTTACTTCGAGATGAAAGCCTGGATAGTAGGGCTTTGAGAAGGAACCTGGATCGTAGGATTACCTTGAGATGAAAAGCCTGGATAGTAGGGCTGTGAGTAGGAACCTGGATCGTAGGGTTACTTCGACATGAAAGCCTGGATAGTAGGGCTGTGAGAAGGAACCTGGATAGTAGGGTTACTTCGACATGAAAGCCTGGATAGTAGGGCTGTGAGAAGGAACCTGGATCATAGGGTTACTTCGAGATGAAATCCTGGATAGTAGGGCTTGAGAAGGAACCTGGATAGTAGGGTTACTTCGACATGAAAGTCTGGATAGTAGGGCGTGAGAAGGAACCTGGGTCGTAGGGTTACCTTGAGATGAAAAGCCTGGATAGTAAGGCTGTGAGAAGGAACCTGGATCATAAGGTTATTTCGACATGAAATCCTGGATAGTAGGGCTGTGAGAAGGAACCTGGATAGTAGGGTTACTTCGACATGAAAGCCTGGATAGTAGGGCTTGCGTTGTGCTAGGTTTGTGTAGGACTTCTGTGAGGAACCTCTGTAAGATTGCATTTGTCGCACCGATGATTACTCTGTTTAGCTTTGAGTGTTGATCATGGACCTGCTGGAAATTGTTGATAATAACTTTCTTTCCTGAAAGAAATACAGGGTTAGTTATGTGTGATGCATGAGATGCATTATGATGAGGTTCTCAAAATAACTGAGATTACGTTATATGTAATATATGCACATGTCATGGTGTATGAACATGAAATGCTGACGTAATAATCTGAGTCCAGGAAAATAAATCCCTGACTGCTGTTTAGAGAGTATGATAAATGGTATTCTTGACTGTTGTAAAAAACCATAGTTCCTCTACTTCTGTTGGGGATGGTGAACAAAGATGACTAGCTGGGGATTTACATCCATTCGGCTGGTGAATATTCTGCCGGAAGAGACCCTGCCTAAGGATAACTCTGTTGGAGAGGAGATACTCTGTTGATAGATCTACTGATTTGGAGAAATAAACTCAGTTGGGGATGAATTTTCGTTGCTGGTGATAATGAATTCTGTTGGAGATTGAATTTCTGCTTGTGAGAGAAATAAACTCTGCTTGGGATAAAATTTACTGACTCACTCGCGATTCTGAACCTCAGCTGGGGAGAGTTATGTCCTGTTCGGGAAAGCTAACATCACTGTCTTTGGATAATTTTTACTCTGTGTGGAGTGTATGTACCACTACTCATGTTCTCAAGCTGGCTCTATCCTGGTACCTGATGGGCAGAGTAACTGTAAGGTTTGGGCACTTCTTGTTTTCCCCTATTTTTGGCATTACGAGTAATCGCCTTTTGTTTCTTGTGTAAATATTTATGAGCAGCCATTATTTTCAAATGCATATATAAAAAATGAATCATTGGACGTTCTTGCAAAACAAAACGGAAAAATAAAAACAAATTGAAATTTCTTGTGAAAATGAATTGTATTGATTTTTGCAATTGGCCTGTAATAGGAATTTTTGTACAAAGAGGCTGACGTCCTAGTAAGAGAATTCCGCCGAAATAAATTACAATTTGTAAAAAAAAGAACAGTTATGTGAAACAATCCCATCGGGTTCCAACTCTACTATTGCCTTTATATCTTCAAGCGTCTCATCACCTTGCTACTTGGCCGAAGGTTGATCAGATTGATTGGCGCTGTCCGAGCTTGATAATTGATACCGAAGTCTGGTTACGAGATGATCCAATGAGACATAGTGTTACGCTTCGATCCCTAATTTTTGCCTGGACCGCCCTTTCGAGTTTTCAGTCCACTGGGATACCCTTTTTGCCAAAGTCGCCTTTTCAGGTTTTTGACTTTCCGGGTGTATAGTTTTTTCATTTTCATCCCTTACTTTTGCCCGAACCCTTTTAGTTCGCCGGGAAGCCCTTATTTTTGCCTAGGCCAGTCAGCCTAGCGGGTCTTTGATTATGCGTAGTATCTTTTCACTATGTCTCCATTGACGGGGTGAGGAAGGTCGTCACCATCCATGGTGGTTAGAATCATAGCTCCTCCCGAGAAAATGTTCTTAACCATAAATGGCCCTTCGTATGTGGGGGTCCATTTGCCCCTAGGATCAACTTGCGGTAGTATGATGCGTTTGATCACTAGATCCCCGACTTGATATTCTTGACGTCTGACTTTCTTGTTAAAAGCCTTGATCATTCGCTTTTGATACGTTTGACCATGACAGATAGCAGTAAGTCTCTTTTCATCGATTAGATTCAGATGATCAAGTCGGGTTTGGATCTAGTCGTCTTTGTTCAAACCCGCGTCCTTCATAATCTTGAGAGAGGGTATCTGGACTTCAATGGGTAGGACTGCCTCCATGCCATACTCCAAAGAGTAGGGTATTGCCCCTGTCAACGTCCGTGCTGAGGTACGGTACCCATGAAGAGCGAACGGTAACATCTCATGCCAGTCTTTGTATGTCACCGTCATCTTCTGTATAATTTTTTTGATGTTCTTGTTAGCTGATTCAACAGCCCCATTCATCTTCGGCCAGTAGGGAGAAGAGTTATGATGATGAATCTTGAACTGTTTACAGAGCTCGGTGATCATTGTGTTATTGAGATTTGTACCATTGTCAATGATAATTCTCTCTGAGACACCATATTGATAGATCATATTATGTCAGATGAACCGCGCCACGACGTTCTTGGTTATTGTAGCAAAGGAAGCTTCCTCAACCCACTTCGTAAAGTAATCAATGGCTACCAGAATGAAGCGATGCCCGTTAGACGCGGTAGGTCTGATTTCACCGATCATATCAACACCCCACATCACAAAAGGCCAGGGAGCCGTCGAAACATTCAGGGGAACCGGAGGTACATGCACCTTATCAGCATAGACTTGGCACTTATGACAAGTTCGAGAGTGCTGATAACAATTGGCTTCCATAGTGGACCAGTAATATCCTGCCCGTAGGATTTTCCTCGCCATGGTATGTCCACTGGAATGAGTTCCGAAGGTACCTTCTTGTAACTCTGCCATGATTCTTTCTGCCTCGCTCTTGTCTACGCACTACAGTAAGGTTGAATCATGGTTACGCTTATAGAGGATTCCATTACCGATGAAGAACTTCGTAGTGAACCTTCTCAGAAACTTCTTATCATTAACAGATGCCCCCTCGGGGTATTCTTGAGCCTCAAGATACCTTTTTACCTCGTGAAACCAGGGTTTATCTACTACCTCTTCAGTCTCAATGTCACAAAAATGTGCGGGTTCGTCCAACCTCTCGATAGTGATCCGGAGAGCTTCATTGTCCCACCTGACTTTAAACATAGAAGACATAGTAGCTAGTGTGTGCGCTAAATGATTCTCCTCTCTTGGGAAATGTTCAAAGGTTACCTCCTCAAAGTATGGGAGCAATGTTAGTACATACTCTTTGTAAGGAATAAGATTCGGGTGCTTCGTATCCCACTCGCCTTTGATCTGACTTATTACCAGAGCGGAATCTCCGAATACACTCAAGAACATAATCCTCAAGTCAATTGCAGCTCGAAGACCCATGATATACGCTTCATACTTTGCCATATTGTTGGTGCAGTTAAAACATAATCGGACGGTGAACGGAGTATGACAGCCTTCAAGAGATATAATTACAGTGCCAATACCATTACCCAATGCGTTCGAGGCTCCATCATAATATATAGACCACCGGGATCCCTCCTCGGGTCCTTCATCCGGTCCAGGTTCTTCGCAGTCGGTTACCAACATGATATTCTCATTCGGGAACTCGAAATTCATGGACTGGTAGTCATCCACGGCTTGATGCGCCAAATGATCCGCCAATACACTCCCCTTGATTTCTTTTTGGGTTTGTATTGGATGTCGTACTCGGTTAAGATCATCTTCCATCTTATTATTGTTTCGGATAAGGCGGGCTTCTCGAAAATATATTTGATCGGATCCATCTTTGATATCAACAAGGTAGTGTGAGTCAGCGTATACTGTCTCAGTCGGCGAGAAGCCCATGCCAAAGCGCAACAAGTTTTCTCGAGCAATGAGCATCGGGTCTCACAGTCGGTAAACTTTTTTCTAAGGTAGTAAATTGCATGCTCTTTTCGACCAGACTCGTCATGCTGCCCCAACACACACCCCATTGAACTGTCTAGCACTATCAGGTATAATATCAAAGGCCTTCCTTCAACTGGAGGCATCAGGATTGGTGGTTCTTGAAGGTATTCTTTGATTCTTTCAAAAGCAGTCTGGCATTCATCATTCCATTTTAACACTTGATCTTTCTTCAGCAGCTTGAAGATTGGCTCACAAGTAGCAGTCAGATGTGAAATGAACCTGGTGATGTAATTCAGGCGTCCCAAGAAACCTCTAACTTCTTTTTCTGTGCGGGGAGCCGACATCTCTTGTATGGATTTTACCTTTGTAGGGTCTACCTGAATACCTTTGTCACTAACAACAATACCCAGAAGCTTACCAGACCTTACCCCGAAGGTACACTTGCTCGAATTCAAACCTCAGTTTGTACGTCTTTAACCTGTCAAAAAGTTTCTGAAGATGATCAAGGTGCTCTTCCTCAGTCTGGGACCTGGCTATCATGTTATCAACATAAACCTCGACCTCATGGTGAATCATATCATGGAACAAAGCGACCATGGCGCACTGATAAGTTGCCCCAACATTCTTCAACCCAAAAGGAATTACCTTATAACAGAAGGTGCCCCACTATGTAACAAAGTTTGTCTTCTCCATTTCCTCCGGAGCCATCTTGATCTGGTTGTAGACAGAAAAACCATCCATGAAGGAGACGATATTGTGCTGCACGGTGTTGTCGACAAGAACATCAATGTGAGGAAGTGGGAAGTCATCCTTGGGGATTGCCCTGTTCAGATCTCTGTAGTCCACACACATCCATACCTTACCGTCCTTCTTAGGTACCAGAACGATGTTGGCAACCCACTGCATATAATAAGTGACAGCTAAGAATCCTGCATCGAACTGTTTCATGACCTCAGCCTTAATTTTCTCTGACATTTCAGGGCGCATACGGAAGATCTTCTGCTTTACCGGAGGGAAATCTTCTTTAGTCGGCATGCGAAGTACCACAATATCAGTGTCCAAACCAGGCATGTCTTCATAGGACCAGGCGAAGATCTCAACATAGTCATGTAGCATCTGTATTAACCGTTGTTTGACACTAGGCTCCAGATTCGCACCTATTGTAACCTCTTTCCTGTCTTCCTCTGCACCCAAATTCACTGACTCAACTGGCTCTTCATGAGGCTGTATGGACCTTTCTTCCTACTGTAATAGTCTAGCAAGTTCTCCAGGCACCTCACAATCATCCTCACCTTCGTCCTCAGCTTGGTTGATCGGATTTTTGAAGTCATAACTGGCAGTAGCAAAACTGTTATCAATGGGATCCAGAGTGGATATGGATCTGCAGTATGATACGTGAGTGTGTGTAAGAGAATAACTTTTTTGATAAAGAGAGAGACAGAAAAGAAAAACAAGGAGCGCAAAATTTGTATGCAAGAAACGTCCAATGCTTTATTAATGATATATGAAATGACAAATAATAGCCCTCACAAGCAAAGCCAAGGTGCCTCGGGCAAGGCACCGGGCCGTAAAGTTTCAAATTATTTAAAACAAATGAGTCAATTACTGCGGAATAAAAGAAACATGTATGAAGTCCCTATCCGTCCAGTTATTCGGTCCACCGTTGGTTGTTGGGTAGATCCAGTTGTCAATGTCTGAATCCTCTTCACTATCTTCAATTGCATTAATTCCCCGATTGCTGATGTGTAGAGGAGGTCTTCCAGCCCGAGCACGCCTAACAACCCTTTGAGGCCCTGTAGTAAATCCCAAACCAAATTTGTCAGTTTTGTGAGTGAAATCATGGAGCTGACCCTATGATGCGGTGGGAGAACTGACTTGAGGTTTTGCGTTTGTGTTTGCAAATGTTGCGGTTAGCAAGAGCCGCCACCGACTTTCTTTTATCCAAAAGGAAAGGTAAAAAAGCACAGGAAAGACCTTTGAGATGTTTTCTTGAGTTCAGGGGGTAGATTATGAAAAGGGAAGGTGCTAGCACCCTTTTCATCCATGGTTTTACATGGGCTCTTAGTTACTTGTTTAGATCACTTGCTTTGCTTTGAAATTGTTTGAAATGGTGCTTGGTGTGGTTTTGAAAGTATTTTGAAAAGAGGCCATTGTTTAGGCAATCTTTGTAATGATTCTCGTTCGTAAGAATGTATACAAAGATGTTTGTCTTTTGAAAATATTTTCAATGTTTTGAAAGATGTTTTTAAATGTGTGTGTGTTTGTTTTTGAAAATAGCAAGGATTGTTTTGAAATTGATCAAGTAACTAGAAGCTATCTACCTACTCAAATGTCTTTCTCGTGCATTTTTATTCCTTTGACATTGTTGGTTTACCATTGATTTGGTAAACAACCCTATCTTTGGATGTAAATGGGACGGGCGTGGGTCATCGTATAACCATGATAGCAATTTTTCACAGTATCTTAGCATGTTTGGAGGGACCAATATCGTCTTTGTTTAGGCAACCTTTTGATAGCGTCATCGAGGGACTATGATCTTATTTTGTTTTGTTTTGCCAAGATACATCGCATGCGTAACATGGCCATTTTTATTTAGGCAACCAAGTGGGGGAAACCCTAAGGGTGCTTGTGTGCAATGTGTGTCATTTTTCACGCCTTTGATTTGTCTTGGATTAGGTCTTTTCTATTTGTTTGGTTTTTGTTCTTGTCATGCAAACCCTAGTTTACTAAACATGTTATAAAAGCGATAAATTGTGTAAATGTAAACTAAGCTATTACAACAATTATTATGGGAGTGGGGATACAAGTTTTTGAATGGGGATATTGCACAAATATAAACCTAAAAATACTATTACAACCCAATCGAATATTGTGCGCATTAAAGAAATATACAAATATTAAAATGCAATGCAAATGTATTTATGTAAAATGTTTTGTATTTAATTTTTGTATGAGAAAATAAATTAACTAACCCTAGAAAATAAGGAAAAATAATATTATTATTTTTGAAAGGGGGAAACCCTAATTTTTTGATTAAAGAAAATATATGTTCTATATTAATATTTTATCCATTTTTGTACAAGAACATAATAAATAATATTATGTGCAAATATTAAAAATTAAATATGTATAAAAATAAGTGTTTTATGAGTATAAATAATATAATAAAAATATTAAGTATTTTTAAATATATTTACAAGTTATTGAAGAAAATAAAAACTATTTGTCAAAATAAACTATTTTTATGTGAGAAAAAAAAAGTGTGGAAATAAATAAATTATTTTTGGGTATTTTTTATCATTAGAAAAAATAAATGCAAGTAATAAATATAAAAATATGCAAGAAAATGCAAAAATATAAGAAAATAGTTAGGGCGGTGCAAAAGTAATCCAGGGGGTGTGAAAATCAGAAACAACAGGCCCAAGGCGCCAAAGGCCCAGAACCATCGTCCCTGTCCTCCAGCTTCTCTTCTACGCGCGTATTATGTTCAAACCTGTAACTTTCAAATGCTTGCACAAAAACAAAAACTTATAACATGAAACTTATGGCATTTGAACTCACGATTCCAACCATATCAATTTTGTGACCTAACTCTCAAAGATCAGAGAGAATTTTAATGGTCCTAATTCGTGACCTAAAAATTTCAGCAACTTCAAGCTTCAAATTCTCTTAGCTCAGTTAATATAAATGAAAAGTATGCATATGTACAACTTCACCATGTTATAGATTACATTTTTTTTCACAAATCATGGCTTGAGGATGCCTAAATACAGAGATAGAGTTTGAGAAAAATACCTCCTTCAGCTGGATTTGGATATGACAATGTAGGGACTTTGAGGGATGCCTGAGGATCGTGTGAGCTTCCTTGAACTTCCTTCAAACTAATCCAACGCCTAGTTTGCTTTGTGGATGGCCAAAACTCTCTGCACAAGTCAAGCTGCAAGCTCCAAGTTTGAAAATGGAAATGGCTGAAACAGGGCTTACAGATGCAGGATAAGGGCTTGGATGGCTTTGGTAGGATGTGTATGAGGTGTTTCAAGTGTCAAGCCACAAAACGCACGAGCAAAAAATGAATTTGCTATGGTTTTGCAGAAATCTGTATGATTGGCAGAATTTTGGAGTTTTTCAGTTTTTGAGTGTTTCGGATGTCAAGCCAGCCTCTTCACCATTGTAATGACTTGGTATATTTGTATAGAAATGACACAAAGGTCAATCCTTACTAGCCGTACAAGTTCTAGCACCTTTTGCAACTTTTCTTGTATTTTAAGTAAAGTGAAATGACAAATGCAACATGCTTGTACTGGCTACCTCAAGGGCTGATAAGAGTTGTTATACATTTCTTGAGACCTGTGGAAATTGTTTGCATCAAAGGGACAGGTCCAAGGCTCAAGGTTGACAAAATTGCAAAAGCTCACCTTTATGAAAATGGCAATGTGAGCTTTATGCCTAAAATGGAATTACAACTTGTGTAAAGTTCCAAAAGTATAGATAAAGCCTTTAACTTCTGAGTTTGCATTTAATTATGGAGTGTAGAGTGAGTTTAGGACCTGTAAAGCAATGTACAAACAACATGGAGTGGATTTGCAACTTGATGCCTTGTAAAAATGGCTTGAACAAAAGTGATAAAATGCCAACTTCCCTTCTTCGATTCTCCCTAACCAAAAATGATCTTGGAGAGTTCTTTGACATTTTGGATGCTTGCAATGTGCTATATAATCCATCTTTGAAATGAATTTTGAGATACCTCTTGGAACTAGGTGAAAAATGTCCATGAAGTTGGGTCCAAAAACTGCCTAAATTAGGGCAAAATTTTACAAAGTTATTTAGTTCATGGACCTATGTTCACAAATTCATAACTTGAGATCCAAGCATATTTTTGGAAAAGTTTGTGAAGAAAAGTTATAGATTTCATGGAGGAATATAACTTTCATGTTGGAAGTTTTCTTTGAATCAAATTGCATCATGGTGAAAAAGATGTGGAAAGTTGGGAAAAAATAAGAAAATTTCCATACTTCGAAAAATTTTAAGTTATGAAAATTTTCAAATTCAAAACCCTAATTTTCAAAATTGGTTTTCTTGGTGAACAAGTTTCATATTTTGACATATCTTGATGAATTATGACCCTTGGCACTTGATTTTGACCAAAAAGTCAAAGTTTGACTTTTCAGTGTACAGTTGACTTTTGATCAGTTGACTGCAAAATTCATCTGTCAATCCAATGAACTTGAGATCTTTTGAACCATTTAATTAGGTCAAGATGATGCCATTGAACCCTTGAAATCATGTTTGAAACCAATTGGTCATTGGCTTGGTTAAAAATCATAAATTTCCCTTTCTCAGTCAAAACCCTAATTTTGACCATTTTGCCCTTTTGATGATTTGATCAAATTTCTTGAGGAGTTGTGATCCAAACTTGATCAAATGGTACATATGAGTCTAAAATGTTGTTTTGGATCAAAAATTATGAAGTTTGACTTTAAATTGGCCATGGTTGACTTTTCCCCCAATACAACTGATTTTTAGGTCAACTGTCCAATTGACTGATAAAAAATATGGTTCAAGGCTTGAAACTTGTCATGAGTGATCTTAGGGGTCCAAGATGATGTATGAAAGTCACATGAAGCATTGGTGGTCCAAAAATCCTTGTGCAAACTCAAACCCTAATTTTGGGGTATCAATGCAAGATGAGATGTCTTGAGCTGACCAAACCCTAATCCTGTCTTAAGTCTAAGAAGTCTTGTGAGAAAAGTCTTGATAAATGAGAGGGCAAATTTTGGGGTACAACAGCTTCCCCTGTTCAATCTTCTTGAACCTGAAGAGTTAGATTGGCGAGTTTTGTCGTTCGTGACTCGAAGGTAAAAGAATGATTGGACACTAGAGTGCCCATAAATTTGCACTCGACAAAGTGTAGTTGAGGGAATGGGCTTAAAGATGCCATTTAGAGAAGTGATAGAATCTTGTTGGAGATGGGTTTGTAGATTCCATCCAAGAATATTTGCTGAATTGTAAATTGTAAGTCAGAAGAATAAGTATCAGAATGTTATCCGCGTCTGGAACGTATCTGAACTGCATCTGGAGATTGAAATCTGAATGAGCAACATAATAGCATTCGTGTCTGGAGCGTATCTGAACTGTATCTGAACTTGAAATCTGAATTAGTGACAGAATGGCTTCCATTTCTGGAGCGTATCCGTACCGCATCAAGAGTGTGAAATCTAAATTTGAATAAGTATCAAAATGGCATCCGTATCTGGAGCGTATATGGACTGTATCTATACTTGAATCTGAATAAGTGACAGAATGACAACCGTGTCTGGAGCGTATCTGGACTGTATCTTGAAGTTGAGGTCTGAATAAGTAATATAATGATTTCCGTATCTGGAGTGTATCTGAACTGTATCTGAATAAGAGCCAGAATGGCATCCGCATCTGGAGCGTATCTGAACTCGAAATCTGAATGAGTGACAGAATGACTTCCGTATCTGGAGTGTATCTATACTGTATCTGAAAGCTGAATCTGAATAAGTAACAGAATAACTTCTGTGTCTGAAGTGTATTCGTACTGTATCTGATTGCATATTGTTAAACGGTAGCTGTTAATCTTATCCTGAAAAGGGTAAAATGTTAGCCAAAACACAAAGTTATGTTGCATGAAATGTATGATGCAATATATGTACTTTATCAATGTTTATGATATATGGATGTAATGTATGCGCATGTAAGCTGATTTGCTGTATTGCCGAGGAAAATAAATCCTTGACTGCTGCTGGGGAAAATAAATCCTTGATTGCTGAGCATAATAAATCCTTGGTGACTATTGGGGATTAAAAATCCTTCATGTTTTGAAGTTGGAGTATTTGACAAAAAATCTGTTGTGAGCAATGCCATACTGCTTGAGTAATCCGCTTGGGGAATCCAGAGAATTTGATGACTTCTACTGGGGATTACACAATGGGAATCCTTGTTCTACTGGGGAACAAAGAAAACTCTGATGACTTCTGCGGGGAATTAATAAAGAGAATTTTCAATCTGTTGGGGAGCAATGGAAACTCTATGGGGGAAGAAGGCTTACTGCTGGGGAGTAGGTTCAGGAGTTTGGGTTGTCTTCCATTCTACTGGGGAATTATCCTAGGTTGGGGATAAACAAAAGTTAACTGTTATCTGGTTGATTTTCAATCTTCAAGATGACTTGCTGGGGAATTTGAAGAAACTGAATGGTTTCTGCTGGGGATTGGTAGTTTGAAGTTTTGGCTCCGTTGGGGATTGGTAGTTCAGAGTTTTAGCTCCGCTGGGGATCTAAATGATGTACTGTAGGGATTGCTCATGGAATAGCCTAAATACATTTTCTTATTCTCTCAACGTGTCAGTAATTGATCTTTTCTACTTTGTTTATTTGTAAACAGTAATTATGTTCAAATGCATATGTTCATTAATGAATCATTGGACGTTTTTGCAAATAAAACACAAGTGTAAAAGAAAAAGGAAAATAGTTATCTATACTTTGAAAGAGATATCTTTGTATTTACTTTGAATAAGTGTTTTGTACAAAGGAGACAGACATCCTAGTAAGAGGATGGCGTCATAAGAGTAAGAAAAATTTATACAAAGAAAGATAGTTATGTGTAAAAATCCCATGGGGTTCCCATTCTGCTATAGCCTTCGTATCTCCAAATATCTAGTCCATTCGTTGATTCGTCCGACGATGATTGAATTGATCAGAAGCTCAGAGTTTGTCAGTGAAGAGATTATCCTTAAAGTGATCCGACGAGATATAGTCATACGCTTTAATTCCCTAACTTTTGCCTGGACCGCCCTTTCGGGTTTTCAGTCCACCGAGAAACCCTTTTTTGCCCAAGTCTCCCTTTCGGGTTTTCAACTTGCCGGGTGTACGGATTTTTTTGTTTTATCCCTAATTTTTTCCCGAACCTTTTGGTTCGCTGGGATGCCCTTGTTTTGCCTAGGTGTGTCAACCTAGCGGGTCTCTCATGCGTAGTATCTTTTGACTATGTCTGCATTCGCAGGGTGCGGCAGATCATCTTCGTCCATGGTGGTTAAGATCATTGCCCCATCAGAAAAGATGTTCTTGATTACAAATGGTCTTTCATAGGTCGGAGTCCATTTGCCCTTGGGATCACTTTGTGGCAAGATGATGCGCTTGATCATTAAATCTCCAATTTGATATACTTGGCGTCTGATTTTCTTGTTGAAGGCTTTGATCATCGGTTTTTGATACGCCTGACCATGGCAAACTGCAGTAAGTCTCTTTTCATCAATCAAGTTCAGTTGATCAAGTCGGATCTGGATCCAATCGTCTTCACTCAAACTTGCATCTTTCATGATTCTCAAGGAGGGAATCTGAACCTCAATAGGTAAAACAACCTCCATGCCATATACCAAAGAATAGGTTGTTTCCCCAATTGACGTGCGAGCCGTGGTACGATACCCGTGAAGAGCAAACAGTAGAATTTCATGCTAGTCCTTGTAGGTGACTGTCATATTTTGTATGATCTTTTTGATATTTTTGTTAGCAGCTTCGACTGCACCATTCATCTTTGGCCGATAGGGAGATGAATTGTGATGTTGAATCTTGAACTGCTCGCACAAAGCGGTGATCATAGTATTGTTAAGGTTTGTACCTTTATCAGTGATAATCCTTTCGGGGATACCGTACCGGCAAATAAGATTCTGCTTGATGAAGCGGGCAACAACATTCTTAGTCACAGATGCGAAGGAAGCTGCTTTGACCCACTTGGTGAAATAGTCAATGGCCACTAGAATGAAGCGGTGTCCATTGGAGGCTGTAGGCTTGATCTCCCCAATCATGTCGATTCCCCACATAGCGAAGGGCCAAGGAGTTGTTAAGACATTTAGAGGAACCGGGGGCACGTGCACCTTGTCTGCATAGATTTGACACTTATGGCAGGTCCGGGAGTGTTGATAGCAGTCAACTTCCATGGTAGACCAGTAGTAGCCTGCCTGTAGAATCTTTTTCTCCATCGTATTCCCGCTAGAGTGAGTGCCAAAGGTACCTTCATGCAATTCAGCCATGATCTTTTCAGCTTCAATCTTGTCCACACAACGGAGCAGAATAGAATCATGATTACGCTTGTACATGATACCATTACTTAGGAAGAACTTAGCTAAGAATCTCCTTAAGAACTTTTTGTCATTGACCGAAGCTCCTTTTATATATTCTTGAGCCTCAAGATACCTTTTGACTTCATAAAACCATGGCTAGTCCACTACTTCTTCGGTATTAATCTCTTGACAGTGTGTTGGTTCGTCCATCAACTCAATGGTGATTTGGGGAGCCTCGTTATCCCAATTAAGTTTAAACATAGATGAAATTGTAGCTAGAGCATCTGCTAGCTTATTTTCTTCTCGCGGGAAGTGCTCGAAGGTAATCTGCTCGAAATGTGGTAACAATGTCAAAACATGTTCTTTGTAAGGGATGAGGTTTAGATGCTTAGTGTCCTACTCTCCTTTGATCTGACTGATGGCCAAAGCTGAGTCCCCAAACACATCTAAGGATTTGATTCCCAAGTCTATGGCAGCCTTGAGTCCAAAGATGCATGCTTCGTACTCTACCATGTTGTTCGTACAGTTGAAGCAAAGCCTGGCAGTGAAAGGAGTGTGGCAACCTTCTGGAGATATGAGCATCGTGCCGATACCGTTACCAAGTGAGTTGGATGCCCCATCAAAGTAAAGGGTCTATCGGGATCCTTGTTCAGGTCTGTCATATGGCCTGATTTCTTCACTGTTGTCTACTGTCATGATGTCTTCGTCAGGGAAGTCAAACTTCATGGATTGATAATCTTCTACAGTTTGATGAGCCAGATGATCAGCTATCACACTACCCTTTATAGCTTTTTGGGTAGTGTACTGTATGTCATATTCTGTTAGGATCATCTGCCATTTAGCTATCCTCCCAGACAAAGGAGGCTTCTCAAAGATGTACTTTATTGGATCCATCTTAGATATCAGCAAAGTGGTATGAGTCAACATATACTGCCTTAGCCGGCGAGAAGCCCATACCAAAGCGCAACAAGTTTTCTCGAGCAGTGAATATCTAGTTTCACAGTCGGTAAACTTTTTGCTTAGGTGATAAATGGTGTGCTCTTTTCGGCCAGACTCGTCAAGCTGCCCCAGTACGCACCCCATTGAATTCTCTAAGACGGTCAGACACATGATTAGCGGTCTTCCCTCGACGGGTGGCATCAAGACAGGGGGCTCTAGAAAATACTCCTTGATTTTATCGAAAGCAATCTGACATTCATCATTCCATTTGACTACTTGATCTTTCTTCAACAGCTTGAAGATCGGCTCACAAGTAGACGTTAGGTGAGAGATGAATCTGGCAATATAGTTTAGGCGTCCCAAAAAACCTCTGACTTCCTTCTCAGTGTGAGGAGCAGGCATTTCTTGTATCGCTTTGACTTTGGCAGGATCAACCTCGATGCCTTTGTTGCTAATAATGAAACCTAAGAGTTTACCGGACCGGACTCCGAATGTGCACTTGTTTGGGTTCAATCTTAGCTTGTACTCCTTCAACCTAACAAACAGCTTTTGCAAGTGGTCAAGGTGTTCTTCTTCAGTTTGTGATCGGGATATCATGTCATCTACGTAGACCTCCATCTCATGATGTATCATATCATGAAACAAAGCTACCATGGCGTGTTGATAGGTTGCCCCGACATTCTTCAGTCCGAATGGCATCACTTTGTTGCAGAACGTACCCCACTGTGTGACAAATGTAGTTTTCTCCATGTCCTCAGGTGCCATTTTGATCTGGTTATAGCCTGAGAATCCGTCCATGAAAGAAAATACTTTGTGTTGGGCTGTATTGTCAACCAGGATGTCGATGTGTGGAAGTGGAAAATCATCTTTAGGACTGGCCCTGTTTAAATCTATATAATCCACGCACATTCTCACTTTGCCATCCTTTTTAGGCACGGGAACAATGTTGGCCACCCATTGAGGATAAGAAGTAACAGCCAGAAATCCAGCATTGAACGGTTTCATAACCTCCGCTTTGATCTTCTCTGACATGTCAGGTCTCATGCGGCAGACTTTTTGTTTCACTGGTGGACATTCTTCTCTTGTGGGTAGACGGTGTACCACAATGTCTGTATCGAGTCCCGGCATATCTTCGTATGACCAGGCAAAGATCTCAACATAATCATGCAATAGCTGAATTAGGTGCTCCTTGATACTCGGCTCTAGATTGGCACCTACTTTGATTTCCTTTTTATCCTTCTCGGTACCCAAGTTGATTGTCTCCAACAGCTCCTCATGAGGCTGAATTGCTCTTTCCTCTTGTTGTAGTAATCTGGCCAATTCCCCTGGCACCTTACAATCTTCCTCACCTTCATATTCGGCTTGGTAGATCAGATCTTCAGAGTCACTGAAGGCTATAGCAGTATCGTTACCCATGGGATCTGGAATGGAAGGGTACCTGCATTTGTGAGTGTGGGTGTATGTAAGGGTATAGCCATCTTAAAACAATAAAATGTAAAAGAAAGACAATAAGCATAAAAGGTTTATATATGAAAAAGCGTCCATGATTCATTGAATGACATATGTAGATGAAATAAAAACCCTTACAAATGGACCATTGTGTCTCGGGTAAGACACAAGGTTTTTAAAGTACGAATTGTTTGTGAATTATTACAAGTCCAACAGAAATGTAAAAGATAAATTACTGCGATATGAAAGTTATCGAGATGAAGTCTTTCGCTTCCCAGTTGCAAAGTCCTCCGTTGACAGTAGGAAATATTCAATCTTCCAAGATGCCCTCCTCTTCATTGTCTTCCACTGTATTGACGCTTTGGTTGCTAATCTTTACAGGTGGCCCCCCAGCACGGGCACGACGCACAACCTTCTGACCAGTCAAAGTAAACCCCAAGCCGAACTTGTCTGATTTGTACAGAATGTCTGGAAGCTGCCCCAGATGGTGCACCCCCTTCTTCCATTACTTCCTTTGCACCCTTTAAAGATCACATCTGAGGTGAAGGGCTTATGATCTTAGGAGTCGAGGATACCGCCTTGGTCTCCGCCACTTCTGGAGAGACTTCTTCAAAATGTTGGAAAGGGGTCTCTATGAATTCGCCATCCAATTCTACATATCGGAAAGAATTCAGATGACTAATCATATACTCCTCCTCCCCGTGGACAGTTATGATCTTCCCTTGGACGGGGTACTTTAGCATCTGATGCAAGGTGGAGGTGACGGCACCGGCATTGTGGATCCAGGGGCGTCCCAACAGACAGGAATAAGAAGGACGGATGTCCATCACATAGAAGGTTGAGTTGAAGACTTGAGTTCCCACCTTGATTGGGATGTCCACCTTCCCATGGACCATCCTCTTCGATCCATCAAAAGCTCTCACCACTATGTTGCTGGGTTTTAAAGTCATCCCCTCGCAATCCAATCTATCCAGGGCTTTTTTCGGCAAGACGTTTAAAGAAGATCCGGTATCAACCAAGACATGAGCTAGGGTTGTTCCTCTGCACTCCACTGAGACATGCAATGCATCGTTGTGTTTTCTCCCTCGGGGTGTTAAGTTAGCATCGGAGAAACCCAGGCCGTTATCAGCTGTCAAACTGGCCACACAGTCCTGGAACTGGTCAGCAGACGTCTCTTGCGGCACATGAGCTGTCTTCAGAAATTTTACCAGTGCTTTGGCATGTGCTTCATAGCACAGCAGCAGATCTAGCATAGAGATCTTGGAAGTGGTCTGCCCCAATTGTTCAACCACATCATAATCACTCTTCTTAATGATCCTCAGGATTTCTTCCATCTCCTTCTTGGATTTTTCAGGAATAGCTAGTGATTGAGCCTTCGTCTGGACAGACTCCTCTTGAACATTCTTTCCTTTATTCTCAACAGTGGAAGTAGGGATAGGAATTGTATTGTCTTTGTCGGTAGGTACACTTGCAGGTGCAGTCACTGGTGTAGAGGTAATCTTCGGAACGGCCACGGGTCCAAAGACTATTGTTGGAGGAGCAATCTCTAGAGAAAAGATTCTTCCACTGCGGGTGATCTTGCTAGTTCCAACAATATTGCTAATGTCGGAACTGTCCTCTTCGGAGCTTTCCTCTTCGGCAGTCAGTTCGATCTGTTTAATATCATGGTAGTAGATTTCTCCACCATAGTTCCATGGTACTGATTTATCTGATTTATATGGGGCAGGCCCGGGCATTGTAATCTTGAGTGGAGCAATCTTTGGATCAGGTGTAATCCTAACGGGTTTTTAGGGGCCTTGGAAGGATTGGCGTAGATGGTTATTATTGAAACTTCTTTCACTGGAACGGGTGAAATAGGAGGGTTCTCAAACAAAATTTCTTGGTTATCCATCAGTCTTTGGATACCTTTCTTCAACAGAGGGCAGTCAAATGATGAGGACAGGAAAACATGGCAATCTTGGTCACAACCTGGAAAAATACTAGCTTTCAACAAATTCTACTTAATAATCGGAAGCGGAGTTAACAGTTCATCCACGATAGCAACAAACAGATCTTCTTCAATAGCGTTGGCATTGTGACCATGCCTCGACATTGGGGCGGAAATAACATTTGGTTTCTCAGGCGCTTCAAACTCAACTTCTTTCACATCTATCACATCTTGAATCTTGTTCTTCAGAGCCCAACAGTTGTTGGTGTCGTGCCCTGGACTTTCAGAATGGTACGCGCGTCTGGCGTTGGGATGGTAATATGGAGAAGCAGTATTGGGATTTTTTGGGGCCTCTTTTAGAGTGTCCAGATTCAACTTCAAGAGATGTGGTAGAACTTGAGATAGAGTCATGTTAATCTTGGTAAATTGTCGAGCTAGCGTTTCTACCCTTTGCTGATTAGTTCTTGGCTGGTCTGATGCAGGCTTCGGAATCATAACGGCCTCCACCGTTGGTCAGCGCTCGGTTCTTCCCTGATTTCTCTATGAATAGAAAGTAGATACTTCCTTCCTACCAGTGAAGGGTTTTTTTACAGCTGCTGAGGCAGACGCGTCCTTCTGGATTTTCCCATTTCTTATACCAGTCTCCACTCTTTCGCCAGTTAGAATCAATTCAGTAAACCCTGCAGAGAAACTCCCAATCAGATGATTGAAGAATGGGCCTGATAGAGTTCCCAGGAACATGTCCACCAACTCCCTCTCATATAGAGGAGGTTGCACCCTTCCGGCTAGGTCCCTCCACTTTTGCGTGTAGTCTTTAAAGCCCTCATTGGAAGCCATAGCCATACTCTGTAGCTGAGTACGGGTCGGCGCCAAGTCGGCGTTGTATTGATACTGTTTATAGAAAGCAACTGCCAAGTCTTCCCAATTATGGACATCTACCCTCTCCAACTGGTAGAACCAATCAAGCTGCGTTCGTGATAAACTATCCTGGAAAAAGTGGACCCACGGGTCTTTGTCGGCAGAATGTGGTTGAATCTTCCTGACATAGGATCTGAGGTGCATTTTAGGGCAAGACACCCCATCATACTGGGAAAATAGTGGCACTTTAAACTTTGGAGGGATTATAATTCCTGACACCAGTCCTAACTCCTCAAAATCTAGCCCCAGTACTCTCTGGATTTCCATAGCGGTTAGACGCTCTTCCAGGTGTTTGTATTTGTCATCAGCCAAAGGGTATTGTTGTTCGGAGTAGTCCTCCTCTTCCTCTTCTTCTTCTTCTTCTTCATAATCTGATGGTACTGCCATTCCTTTTCCTTTTTCTTTCCCCTTCTTTAGATGTTGTCGGGAATTCCAAAGTCCTTCTGGCTTGTCCCTAAAACCTTCTGCCCATGATAACCACACCAGTTGGCTTCTTCTTCTTTTTCTCTTTTTCTTTCTCTAGCAGAGTCTTCAGTTCCTCCTACCCTTTAGCTAAGGTCATGAGCAACTGTTGAAATTTTGAATTCTGAGCTTGCAAATCTTTGACCGTTTGTTCAAGATCCATCTTGCTGAAATAAACAGCAGAGAGATGAGGAAACTTGGTGTGAGGACCTGTTTATGCTTATGATGAATGATATGTATTCATGCAATGCTTTCAAGGATTCAGAAATTCAAATTTGTTTTAAACAAAAAAGAAACACACGTCATATTAATAAGATAGAATTGTGAGTACATCAATGCCCCTTGGGCAAAATAATACAAAATTCTAAGGTAAAAAGACGTTGCGCATCCTTTTTGGTGCAATGTAGGTGTTGAGAGTCTGCTCTTCATGAAGTAGCCGAGTGAGTTCCAAAACCTTCTTCTTGCTTGCGTAGAATTGGGCTTCGAAAGTATCGCTCTCTCCTTTGAGCTGTATCCAACTCCTTTGTAGATCTTCGAGTGATGTTGGCATGTCAGGATGTAGGATAGTGTATGGAACCTCTCCTTCCTTAACAGGCTCTATAATCACTGGGAGAATGGAGGGATAAGGCATCATAAGACTTTGGGTGCGAGTTCGTACCCACTTGAGGTAAGGCTCAAGAGGGATGGAACTCTTGTGTCCCAGAGTCTTGCTATCCACCTTGTTGGGCATCCTCCAAGCTCGGATGAATCTCTGACGAAGTCCTTGCTCGTCGTTGTCGTAGTCGAAAACCAATTCTTGATTCAGCATGTCATGTGGGCCATCCCTTCGGGCATAACCAAACTATCTTAGAGCTAAGCACGGGTTGTAGGTGATGCCTCCCCTAATGCCACGTATACGGACATTAGGTAATTCCCCACAACGGTCAACAATAATAACATTCTCTTTGGATCGAGAACACCAATGAATATCTGAATGGTTAAGTGTCATTAACCATTGTGACCACCTCAAACCTTGCTCATTCTTCAAGACTGATTGGGGAAGATGAGAAATAAACCATCTTTCCAGGAGAGGAGTGCAACACATAAGAACACATCTTTTCCTCATTGTACGAGTGTGAAAAGTGTGGAGGATATCCCCAAACAATGTAGGCACCGGGTTGCGAGTCATGAAGATTTTGACAGCACTTACATCTATAAGTTGGTCAGGGTTAGGGAACAAGACCATCCCATAGATGAGAAGAGCTACAGTCTCCTCAAAATCTTGCAAGTCTAGGGAATTCCAACAGCTTTGGGCCTTCTCAAACAGAAACTTTGACAAGAAGCCTTTGACACCCCTTCTAGTTTCCCAATGAGTTGTGACATCAGATGAGTGCAAGTGCAGGGCTTGAGAAATCTCTTTCGGCTTTAGATCTCTTTCCGTACCGTTGAAGGGTAGGTGATTGAGAATATGAATCCTCAGAAGTTGAGAGAATTCTTCCAAAGTGGGCACAAGTTGATAGTCAGGAAATGTGAAGCAATGATGCAAAGGGTCAAAGAACTAGAAGAGAACTTTCATCATATCCTCCTCTGTGTTGGAAGTGACCAAGTTGAGTAGACGACCATGTCTCTCGGTGAATAGAGAATTCTCAGGAATCCTTGAAGCTAGCTCCTTGAGTTGTGGAGGAATTCTTACAATGTTGATTTGGATAGTTTTCCTACGAAGTGAATCCATAACCTACAAAACAAGAACAAAGATGAATCTCCAAAATCCTTGAAATGGTTAGTGAATGCATATGATACTCATGATGTCCATGATGTTATGCACAAGTATATATGTATAAACAAATCACACAAGTTCTTAGTTTAGGCTTGCATGGGGTTTCATAGGTAAGTGCCCTCTTGAAGTTTAGTTGGCTCAACCTGTCATAGTAATAGTAACCGGGTTCTAAGGAGCTCAATATCACTGGATTATTTTCTTGTTCATTGTTTCAGTTTAATCCTCTTTACTGGCGACCGAAATATTCTAAGAAACCAACCCTCAATGAGTGTAGTATCGAGTATCTACCAACTTCGGACTGCACCAAAGCCGGTCATCTCACTACATCCTAAAAGGCCAAGTTGGTCAAGTAAAGGTTCTTGAAGTTCATTAGTGCTTCATGACATCACTCAACGGCCCCGTATTCTCTTTGATTGACTCAAAGGCTACTGGTACCCACAAATATGTCACACTAATATAGCTATTGCTTAGACCATGTCGGTATACCCCACACAGTTTCCACAACGTATTGCTATTTACCTATAATGTTTCCCAAATCCGGGTGGAGGATTCAAACCCAAACAATAGAACCATAATTGTAAAGCAAACAAGTCAAACAAATGTAAGCAAATAAAGGTGATCTAAACCCTAAGGTAACCCCACTTTTAGAATTTTCCCCAACAGAGTCTCCAGTTCTGTGATGCGGTGGAAGAACTGACTTGAGGTTTTGTGTTTGTGTTTGCAAATGTTGCCATTAGCAACAGTCGCCACCGACTTTTCTTTTATCCAAAAGGAAAGGTAAAAAAGCACAGGAAAGACCTTTGAGATGTTTTCTTTAGTTCGGGGGGTAGATTATGAAAAGAGAAGGTGCTAGCACCCTTTTCATCCATGGTTTTCCATGGGCTCTTAGTTACTTGTTTAGATCACTTGCTTTGCTTTGAAATTGTTTGAAATGGTGCTTGGTGTGGTTTTGAAAGTATTTTGAAAAGAGGCCATTGTTTAGGCAATCTTTGTAATGATTCTCGTTCGTAAGAATGTATACAAAGATGTTTGTATTTTGAAAATGTTTTCAATATTTTGAAAGATATTTTGAAATGTGTGTGTGTGTTTATTTTTGAAAATAGCAAGGATTGTTTTGAAATTGATCAAGTAACTAGAAGCTATCTACCTACTCAAATGTCTTTCTCGTGCATTTTTATTCCTTTGACATTGTTGGTTTACCATTGATTTGGTAAATAACCCTATCTTTGGATGTAAACGGGACGGGCGTGGGTCATCGTATAACCATGATAGCAATGTTGCCAAGTATCTTAGCATGTTTGGAAGGACCAAGATCATCTTTGTTTAGGCAACCTTTTGATAGCGTCATCGAGGGACTATGATCTTATTTTGTTTTGTTTTGCCAAGATACTTCGCATGCGTAACATGGCCACTTTTATTTAGGCAACCAAGTGGGGGAAACTCTAAGGGTGCTTGTGTGCAATGTGTGTCATTTTTCATGCCTTTGATTTGTCTTGGATTAGGTCTTTTCTATTTGTTTGGTTTTTGTTCTTGTCATGCAAACCCTAGTTTACTAAACATGGTATAAAAGCGATAAATTGCGTAAATGTAAACTAAGCTATTACAACAATTATTATGGGAGGGGGGATACAAGTTTTTGAATGGGGATATTGCACAAATATAAACCTAAAAATACTATTACAACCCAATCCAATATTGTGCGCATTAAAGAAATATACAAATATTAAAATGCAATGCAAATGTATTTATGTAAAATGTTTTGTATTTAATTTTTGTATGATAAAATAAATTAACTAACCCTAGAAAATAAGGAAAAATAATATTATTATTTTTGAAAGGGGGAAACCCTAATTTTTTTATTAAAGAAAATATATGTTCTATATTAAAAATTAAATATGTATAGAAAATAAGTGTTTTATGAGTATAAATAATATAATAAAAATATTAAGTATTTTTAAATATATTTACAAGTTATTTAAGAAAATAAAAACTATTTGTCAAAATAAACTATTTTTATGTGAGAAAATAAATAAAAATAAAATAAAAGTGTAGAAATAAATAAATTATTTTTGGGTATTTTTTATCATTAGAAAAAATAAATGCAAGTAATAAATATAAAAATATGCAAGAAAATGCAAAAATATAAGAAAATAGTTAGGGGGGTGCAAAAGTAATCCAGGGGGTGTGAAAATCAGAAACAACAGGCCCAAGGCGCCAAAGGCCCAGAACCACCGTCCCTGTCCTCCAGCTTCTCTTCTGCGCGTATTATGTTCAAACCTGTAAATTTTAAATGCTTGCACAAAAACAAAAACTTATAACATGAAACTTGTGGCATTTGAACTCACGATTCCAACCATATCAATTTTGTGACCTAACTCGCAAAGATCAGAGAGAATTTTAATGGCCCTAATTTGTGACCTAAAAATTTACGCAACTTCAAGCTTCAAATTCTCTTAGCTCAGTTAATATAAATGAAAAGTATGCATATGTACATCTTCACCATGTTATAGACTACATTTTTTCTTCACAAATTGTGGCTTGAGTATGCCTAAATACAGAGATAGAGTTTGAGAAAAATACCTTCTTCAGCTTGATTTGGATATGACAATGTGGGGACTTTGAGGGAGGCATGAGGATCGTGTGAGCTTCCTTGAACTTCCTTCAAACTATTTCAATGCCTAGTTTGCTTTGTGGATGGCCAGAACTCTCTGCACAAGTCAAGTTGTAAGCTCCAAGTTTGAAAATGGCAATGGCTGAAACAGGGCTTACAGATGCAGGATAAGGGCTTGGATGGCTTTGGTAGGATGTGTATGAGGTGTTTCAAGTGTCAAGCCACAAAACTCACGAGCAAAAAATGAATTTGCTATGGTTTTGCAGAAATCTGTATGCTTGGCAGAATTTTGGAGTTTTTCAATTTTTGAGTGTTTCGGATGTCAAGCCAGCCTCTTCAGCATTGTAATGACTTGGTATATTTGTATAGAAATGGCACAAAGGTCAATCCTTACTAGTTGTACAAGTTCTAGCACCTTTTGCAACTTTTCTTGTATTTTAAGTAAAGTGAAATGACAAATGCAACATGCTTGTAATGCTACCTCAAGGGCTGATAAGAGTTGTTATACATTGCTTGAGACCTATGGAAATTGTTTGCATCAAAGGGACAAGTCCAAGGCTCAAGGTTGACAAAATTGCAAAAGCTCACCTTTTTGAAAATGGCAATATGAGCTTTATGCCTAAAATGGAATTACAACTTGTGTAAAGTTCCAAAAGTAAAGATAAAGCTTTTAACTTTTGAGTTTGCATTTAATTATGGAGTGTAGAGTGAGTTTAGGACCTGTAAAGCAATGTACAAACATCATGGAGTGGATTTGCAACTTGATGCCTTGTAAAAATGGCTTGAACAAAAGTGATAAAATGCCAACTTCCCTTCTTCGATTCTCCATAAAAAAATGATCTTGGAGAGTTCTTGGACATTTTGGAAAGCTTGAAATGTTCTATATAATCCATATTTGAAATGCATTTTGAGATACCTCTTGGAACTAGGTGAAAAATGTCCATGAAGTTGGGTCCAAAAACTGCCTAAATTAGGGCAAAATTTTACTAAGTTATTTAGTTCATGGACCTACGTTCACAAATTCATAACTTGAGATCCAAGCATCTTTTGGGAAAAGTTTGTGAAGAAAAGTTATAGATTTCATGGAGGACTATAACTTTCATGTTGGAAGTTTTCTTTGAATCAAATTGCATCATGGTGAAAAAGTGGTGGAAAATTTGGAAAAAATAAGCAAATTTCCATACTTAGAAAAATTTTAAGTTATGAAAATTTTCAAATTTAAAACCCTAATTTTCAAAATTGGTTTTCTTGGTGAACAAGTTTCATATTTTGACATATCTTGATGAATTATGACCCTTGGCACTTGATTTTGACCAAAAAGTCAAAGTTTGACTTTTTAGTGTATAGTTGACTGCAAAATTCATTTGTCAATCCAATGAACTTGAGATCTTTTGAACCATGTAATTAGGTCAAGATGATGCCATTGAACCCTTGAAATCATGTTTAAAACCAATTGGTCATCGGCTTGGTTAAAAATCAGAAATTGCCCTTTCTTAGTCAAAACCCTAATTTTGACCATTTTGCCCTTTTGATGATTTGATCAAATTTCTTGAGGAGTTGTGATCCAAACTTGATCAAATGGTACATATGAGTCTAAAATGTTGTTGTGGATCAAAAATTATGAAGTTTGACTGTAAATTGGCCATGGTTGACTTTTCCCCCAATACAGCTGATTTTTAGGTCAACTGTCCAATTGACTGATCAAAAATATGGTTCAAGGCTTGAAAATTGTCATGAGTGATCTTAGGGGTCCAAGATGATGTATGAAAGTCACATGAAGCATTGGTGGTCCAAAAATCCTTGTGTAAACTCAAACCCTAATTTTGGGGTATCAGTGCAAGATGAGATGTCTTGAGCTGACCAAACCCTAATCCTGTCTTGAGTCCAAGAAGTCTTGTGAGAAAAGTCTTGATAAATGAGAGGGCAAATTTTGGGGTCCAACAGACCCCAATTGGTACACCCACCTTCTTCAACCACAGCCCTGGCGTCCTTGAGAGAACCCATCTTCAACGGAGGTTTGTTGGTAGTAACTTCAATTGATGCCAAGATCTGAGGGACCTCTTCGAAATTCTGACAAGGAGTTTCTATGAATTCCCCATCCATCTCTATGTAGCGGAAGGAATTGAGGTGACTCACCATATATTCTTCTTCACCTCGCACTGTGACAATCTTTCCCTTCACCGGATACTTCAGCATTTGATGGACTGTGGAAGTAACTGCCCCAGCCTCATGGATCCAAGGACGACCCAGCAAGCAAGAATACAACAACCTGATATCCATTACGTAGAAGGTGGACCCAAAAGTCTGAGAACCCACTTTGATAGGGATGTCCACCTCCCCATGCACCATTCTCTTCGATCCGTCAAAAGCCCTTACCACAATGTTACTAAGCTTTAGAGTCAAACCCTCACAATCCAAACGGTCCAACGCTTTCTTCGGTAGAACATTCAGTGAAGACCCGGTATCTACCAACACATGAGCCATAGTGGTGCCCCTACACTCAATCGAGACACGCAGAGCATCATTATGCTTCCTTCCTTTCGGTGTCAGATTCACATCTGAAAAACCCAGCCCATTGTCAGCAGTCAGGCTGGCCACACAATCTTTAAATTGATCTCCTGAATTTTCCTGCGGCACATGCGCAGTCTTGAGAAATGCAATCAAAGCCTTCGCATGGACTTCAGAACACAATAGCAGAGACAACATGGATATCTATGATGGGGTCCTCCACAACTGCTCGACCACATTGTAGTCGCTCTTCTTAATGATTTTCAGTATTTCCTCTATTTCTTGTTTAGAGGCTTCCCCAATGATTTTCTTAGGTGCCTCCGTCCGGGCAAGCTCACCTATAATTTCCTTGCCCCGAGTCCCAGATGGCTCAGTAGCAGGGGTAATAACTGGAGTAGGAACAAGAGAAATGTCAGGAGTGTTGGTTGGAGCAGCAGTTGGAATAACAGTAGGCTTGATGATCTTCGGAGAAATCTCAGGAGAGAAAAAACTTCCACTTCGGGTAACCTTACTAGTCCCTACAATATTAATGACAACAATATCAGCTTCTTCATTCTTAAGATCTTGATTAATGTCATGATAGTACACATCAGCATCATAATGCCATGGGAGAACCTTGTCTGAGGTGTACGGGATGGGACCAGGAACAATGATTATCAGCGGAGCAATTCTTTGAACAGGTGTAATCCTAACAGGTCTTCTCGAGGAAACCTTGGAAGGATTGGCGGAAATGGTTATAATATCGACATCTTTAATGGGAACAACAGGGATCACAGTGTTGTCGAACAAAATCTCTTTATTATCCATCAGGTGCTGAACACCTGACTTTAACAAACGGCAACTAGAAGGTAGAACCGAACACATGTGGCAACCTTCACAACAACCCAGAAATAAACCGGCCAACAACAAATTCTTCTTAACAGTCATAAGAGGAGTAGAAATTTCTTCAATAGAGGTCACAAACAAATCAGTGTCAACATCATTAACTCCACGACCATGTTTGGGCATGGGAACAATTATAACATTTGGCTTTTCTGGAGCATCGAAATATATCTCCTTGGATTCAAGCAAGTCTTGTACTTTGTTTCTCAGAGCCCAACAATCATTTGTATCGTGGCCAGGACTCTCAGAATGGTAGGCGCACCGCGCGTTGGGATTGTATCTGGGAGAGGTAGTGTTTGGATTCTTGGGAGCCTCTTTCAAGGTTGCCAAGTTGGATTTTAATAAATGAGGTAGAACTTCAGCCAAAGTCATGTTGATGCGGGTAAACTTCCATTGTGGTCTTTCCACCCTTTGTTGATTGTTACATTGTGGAGCAACTACGGGTCTTGATATCACTACAGCATTTACCGTTTGACGGTGTTCAGATCTGCTTTGGCCCCTCGGGCTATAGACTGCACTGGCTTCCTTCTTACCAACGAAAGGCTTCTTTGCTGAACTCGAGGAGGCATCCTTATGTATTTTACCACTCTGAATTCCAGCTTCTACTCTTTCTCCAGTTAAAATCAGCTCGGTGAAACCAGATGACGAGCTGCCGATTAAGTGATTAAAAAATGGACCTGATAGCGTTCCTAGAAACATATCAACCAACTCCCTATCAGACAAAGGGGGTTGAACTCTCCCAGCCAAGTCTCTCCATTTTTGAGCATAATCTTTAAAACCTTCACATGTACCCATGGACATACTCTGGAGTTGAGTATAAGTGGGAGCAAGGTCGGCATTGTACTGATACTGCTTGTAGAAAGCAACAGTAAGATCTTCCTAGTTTCGGACACTAGCTCCCTCCAACTGGTAGAACCATTCAAGCTGAGTGCCTGACATACTATCTTGAAAGAAGTGCACCCACAAATTTCTATCAGAGGTGTGGGGTTGGATTTTTTTGACATAAGAGCGGAGATGGAGCTTTGGGCAGGACACTCTATCATACTTGGCAAAAACCAGAGCTTTGAACTTCTGAGGGATGACCACTCTCGATACCAGTCCCAATTCTCTGAAATCCAAACCAGGTATCTTATGAACTTCCATGGAATTTAGAAGATCTTCCAACTGTTTGTATCTATCCTCAGCAGGAGGGTATTGCTCATCATTGTAATCTGTATCATTGTCAGAAACTACAGGGCTGGGGTCCTTCTCTTCTTCCTGATTTTCTCCTTCTTTGGACGAGGCTGTCACCTCAGATGCCCGCTTCAACGGACCCCTAATCCTTCTACCAATATTTATAATACCAGTATTCTTATTCTTTTCTTTCAGAATGAGGGCCTTCAGATCCTCCTTCCCCTTTGCCAGACTTATGAACATCTGTTGGAATTTGGGGTTCTGTGCCTGAAGATCTTTGATGGCTTGATCGGAAGACATTTCTGCTGAAATAAACAGCGAAGAAGATGAGAAACCTGTAGTGGTACCTGTAATGATGTGTATGATTATGGGATGCGCATGTAATGATTTCAAAGACTTCGGGAAATTTAAATTTGCAAACCAAAATAAACAAAAACTTTATTAGCTTAAATTTGAAAGTTCAAAATGCCTTTAAGGCGTTACAAATAAGTAAATAAAACAAATCTAAAACTAGAAAAGAAAAATCAAAAGTCCCATGGATGCTTTCTCTTTGTGCTGATATCATCATTGAACACTCTTTCTTCCTGGAGCTGCCTGGTGAGCTTTAAAACTTTCCTCTCTTGATCATGGAATTGTTCCCTGTAAGTATCCCGCTCATTCTTCAGCTGAATCCAAGACCTCTGTAACTCCCCAAGATCAGTGGGCATGTAAGGATAGAGAACCGTGTAAGGAATGCCTTCTTCAGTAGTGGGCTCCACAATTACTGGTAATATGGCCACATAAGGCATCATAAGCTTCTGGGCATGAGCTCGTACCCATTGGAGGTAAGGCTCCATAGGAATGGAATTCCTTGGTCCCAAATCTTTGGTGTCAGATCTGTTTACCATGCCCCAAGCTCGTATGAACCTCCGGCGATACTCATTAACATCATCCTCATAGTTGAATACAATGCCCTCAATAAGTAACTCATGGGGACCATCCCTTTGAGCATGACCAAATTGTCACAAAGCTAGACAAGGATTATAAGTTATACCCCCTCTGATACCAAGTAATGGGACATTAGGGTACTCCCCACAACGGTCAATAATAGTAATATCTTCCATAGCTAGGGAACACCAAAGAATATCCGTATGAGCGAGTGTCATTATCCTTTGTGACCAACCCAAACCTTTTTCATTCTTTGGTACAGACTTAGGGAGGTGAGAAATAAACCACCTCGACAGCAATGGCATGCAGCACATAAGAGTCCCTCTTCTCTTCATGGTACGAGTATAGAGAGTGTGCAAAATATCTCCAAGCAAGGTAGGAACAGGGTTGCGAGAAAGGAAAATCTTGATAGCATTCACAAATACGAAGGAGTCCAGATTAGGGAAGAGAACTAAACCATAGATAAGAAGAGCCAAGACCTCCTCAAAAGCCTGAAAATCCATATCATCCCAAAATAGCTGAGCCTTGTCTATAAAAATTTTGGATAGAAAACCCTCGACTCCGCTTCGAGTTTCCCAATTGGATACCACGTCGGCCCGTTTCAAATGCAAAGCTGAGGCAATGACTTCTGGCTTAGGAATTTCTTCTATACTTGTGAAGGGTTCCTGTTTAAGAATGGGTATGCCCAATAGCTGAGAGAATTCTTCCAAGGTGGGTACCAACTGATAATCTGGAAAGGTGAAGCAGTGATGCTTGGGATCGAAGAACTGAAAAAGTACGCTCATCATATGTTTATCAAAGTTTGAAGTAACCAAGCTGAGAAGTTGACTGTATCTCTTAATGAAAGTAGAAGTTTCAGAAACTCTTGATACTAGCTCTTTGAGTTGGGAAGGTATCTTCACAAAGCTGATTCGGATAGTATTTCTATGCACGGAAGCCATGATCTGCAAAACAGAACAAAGATAAATTCCCTTGGTCTTTGAAATGGTTAGTGTAATGAAGCATGAATGCCATGTTATGATGCATGATGTCATGATAAACCACAGGTGTAGCAAACACAAGTATTGCAAACACAGTCAAATCACATAAAACCCTTAGGTTTAAGGCTTGCATGAGGTCAAAGGTAATACTCTCTTGAAGTTAAGTTGGTTTCAAACATGTCCTAGAAAAGTAACTGGGTTCTAGAGGATCTCAATATCACTGACCATCCTTTGTCGGTCATGGTTTCAGCTCACGCAATCTTTTCTTGCGTCCAAAATATTCCGAAAGTATGATGTCAATGAGTGTAGCATCGAGTATCAACCAATCCTTAGCTCTACACCGAGGCCGGCTATCTCTCTACTTTCTAATGGCCAACTTGTTCAACTAAGGTTCTAAGGTTCGTTAGTGCTTCACGCCACCACGCAGCGGCCCTGTATTCTCCTTGTTTCACCACAAGGGATACCGGTACCAACCAAAGTGCCACACCAACGTAGCTACTGCTTCAACCGTATCGGTCTACGCTGTACAGTTCCCTCACAGTCTATTGCTACTTACCTAATGAGTGCCCCCAGATTCGGGTATAGGATCTATCGTAACCCCAAACAAAACCCTCAAAAATAAAGCAAACAAAGCAATCAAGAGAAGCAATTTTAATGACCTAGATCCTAAGGTATACCCCCCTTATAAGTCCCCAGTAGAGTCGCCAGTTCTATGATACGGTGGCAGAACCGACTGTTTTTACTGGTTTGCATTTTGCATTTTTTTATTCGCAAAATGTTGCGGTAAGCAAGAGTCGCCATTGACTTTTATTTCATCCAACCGGAAAGGAAAAAAGTACAGAAAAAATCCTTTTTCGAGATTTTGAGTACGAGGGGTAGATTATAGAAAGGGAAGGTGTTAGCACCCTTTATATCCATGGTTTTCTATGGGCTCTTAGGTACTTGCTCATTTTTAAATTGCTTGTGTTTGTGTGCCTGTTTTTGAAAAATGTTTTACTTCGTGATAACCCTTGTATCAGTCCTCAAGGGTGTGATGAAGTTGTTTTGAATATTTGTTTGAAAAGTGTAAGTGTGAAAAGTTTTAATTTGAGCAAGAACCTACTAGCATCTACCCACTCGAAAAAAGATCGTTTCTATTCTTGTTTCCTTTAGACAGCGCTATCCTACTATTGAGAAATAGGTAGCACCGTCGTTGGAATTTTTAAGGGTCAATTCGAAAGGGACGTACGATCACTAAAGAAATATTAGGACACCTTAGTAGTAACCCTAGAGTCTTAAGATCTTTTCGAGGCAACATTTCTGAGGCAACATTTGAACGGGACAATTTGATCTCTTTAGACGGGAGGGCAACCACTAAGACACCATATGCTTAATGATCGTTTACCTAAGGCAACCAAAGTGAGAGTATACCCTAAGAGTGAACATGTGTGAGTGATTTATTTTCAGTTTATTATCTTTGCACATTAGGGTTTTCTAACCATTTTAATTTTGTCATGCATTCTTGCCATACAATCCTAAACATACATCTAACAGTTAAGGGTTTTGCGAAAAGTAAAAGCGAAAAAATAACCTACGCTTATTACATGGTTTTGACAATTACATAATTGTCGTTGACAGTAAATAAAGTTGCGGAAATTTAAAACCCCTAATTAAAACTATTACATCCTCAAAACAGTTACAAAAATAATAAAAGAATTAAATGCGCGCGGTAAGTTAAATGCGAGGCGATTAGGGTTTTGACCCTTTGACTAATCCTACTTGCGATTGATTAAAGAAAAAAAATGTTTTTTGTCATGTTTTGTTTTTTGAGAAAATAATGGAGAATTAAATTAAAAGAAAATCCTCAGTCCTAATTTATATTAATTTTTGAAAATAAATTAATTAATTCTAAACAACCTATTTTTTTATTTTTGTTTTATTTGAGAAAAAAGAGAAAAAATTAAATCAAGAGTTAACCTAATTTTCTAATTTAATTTTAATTGTGAAAAACAAATTAAAGTTACCCTAATTTAAATATTAATCTAATTAATTAACAAAATTAAATTTAATAAGAAAACAACTAAATCTATTTTTTTTTTTTGACTTTTTTATTTTTATGATTTAATTAAAACTGATTTTAAAAATAAAATAATTAAACAAATTAAAAGATAAAATGAAAATAAAAAGAAGCTGAGAATTGGGCTTGTGTTGTTGGCTGAAGAGGGGGGTATGAATCTGAATTCCTTGGCCCAAATGCTCCAAGCCCAATCAATGCGTTGGATCAGGTGTGGGCGTTGACTTGAGGAGCATTATGGTCTCTTGCTATCTGGGTGTTGGATTTGATCATCCTTCCATCCAATGGTCACAAGTTGCTAGCGCATGGTGGTCAACAAGAGGAACACTGTGCTGAATCAATGAATAGAAAAGAAAATAAAGGAAATTGTCTGGAACTGGAATCGAACCCAGGTCCTTGTACTCTTTGCCAATGTTACACTTCCAGCTGCGCTACACAAGTTATTTGTTAATATAATACATACAAAACATAATGTACGAAACAAAGATGGTCAGACCAAAAATACACGAATTTTAAATAGCCCAGTGATATCTGGACACATTGTCTTCTCCTTCCTCTGCCGTCGTTTTAGAAAAAGGGACTTTTACCTACAGACATCCACTATAGGTATAACCCTGCATATTTCAAAAATGCTGTACACCCAAGATAAATGAAGTTAATGGTACCAATCAACTCGTCTCATCCTCACGAGCATCATGGTACCTGATTCAAACATGATAAATATTACAAATATAAGAGTTAAAGATGACAAAACATGGTAAACATGATAAATATTTGTAATATTAAGAGTTAAAGATGCTAATGATACAGGAATTAGTGTAATATTAAGAGTTAAAGATGCTAATGATACAGGATAAATATTATAATGTTTAGCATCTTTAGCTTGCAAACATGATAAATATTACAAATATAAGAGTTAAAGATGCTAATGATACAGGAATTAGTGTAATCGTTTTCAAAGAATGATGCAAATCGTGGGAGTCCTTGCATGCGTTTCTGGGTGTTTGAGCACCTGCAAGTGATTGGGATAGGTTCTGGGAAGGTCCAGGAGTCGTTTGGTAATGCTAGAATGGCTTGACTTGGCCTCTAAAATGGAATTGAATCACCACTTTAACTTGGAACTTTGAAGTTTATTCTTGCAGTTTGCACGCCTCCACCCTTGTATTTTTGATCTGGAATTGTTCACTATATAACCTAGAGTGAATTAGGTTAACAAACTTGGACTAAATCTTTGCATTTATCCAAGATTTGATTTGATTTGCAAGCTATATGATATGTTGCTATTTTGAGCCAAATCATGCCTTTCTTGTACCAATTGACCTTGATTCGATTTGATCTTGTTAAATCAGCATATCTTGATTGTCAATCTGTCAAAAAAACAAATCAAATCATATCTTTGTTAATTTTCATCATTTATTTGATTTAATTCACTTTTTAATTAATGAAAAATCAAAATAAATTGAAAAATGAAGCACATAATGAGTGAGTGAACATTGAGTCGTGGACCACATTATAATTGAGGTGCAAGCATAAAAAGTTGGACCCATTTAGCAACAAATGCAAATTTGAGCACATTTGACTTTTGGCAATTTTGCAAAAATGGTCAACTTGGCCAATGCATAACTCTCTCAATTTTGACCCTAGAGAGGTGTTCTTAGAGTTTTTATAAAGCTTAGGATGTCCTCTAAACAACCATTTTGGTATCATCTCAATTGAGTCTCCCATGTTCATGTATGAAGCTTTCACCCAAAAGGTGTTTTTGTTGACTTTTCAAAAGGACCTATACTGTCAAAATTCATATCTTTTTGTGAGTGCATATTCTGGACTTGGGAGATGAATATGAATTGTCGGGAATTGCATCCTCTTAAAAATGAGCTTTGGATAGGTCATTTATGATAAAGTATGAGAAAGTTATGCTTGGTCAAAGTTGAGTTGACTTTTCCTATAAAACCCTAATTTAACAACTTTTGGGTTTTGATGAATTGTGAGCAATCCTTGAGGAATCATGATCAACACTTGATCAAATGATGGGTAATACTTCAAAATGAGGATGTTGACCAAAAATCTTGAAGTTTGACTATATGTGGGCCACATTTGACTTTTGACCTAGTACAGTTGATTTTTAGGCATTTGAGCAATTGACTGAGCAAACTTCTTCTGCAAGGCTTGAAATGGTGAGCATTGGAGTCCTTTGTGGTTCACACATATTGATGAAGATGGAAACCCTAATTTGAGGTATACTGCCTTAGGAGAGAGTTTGTCTGGTCAATTCTTGAACTTCCTTGAGCAATTTGGGGACCTCACTTGCCATGTGTTGAGAAATATGGGAGGGCAAATTTTGGGGTACAACACCAAGCCCTTTCAATCTCCTCCTTAGCTGCTTTATGATCCTTTCCTTCTTGGAGAAAGAAACCACTCAGATGAATGTTGTTTGGCTTGTCCTTCATTGGGTATCCAAACTGGCGATGCACAAGAACATGATTGTAGTTAATTCCTCCCCTCGTACCAAGACGAGGCACGTTGGGAAAAACACCATAACTATCAATGATATTCATATCATAATAAACTTGATTGTACCAATCTATGTAGGAATGAGTAAGAGCCATAATTTTTGGCGCCCATCGTGGCTCCTTCTTGGGTTCCCAAAAAACATCAGATCCGGGTAAATCGGAAACATACCACTAGTATAACAATGGTGTACAACAGATAATCATCCCACCTTGGTAGGAACTCCAAAGATGGATGGAATAGAAGGTATCTCCTAGCAGCATAGGGACTGGATTTCCACTCAAAAAAATTCTAATGGTGTTAATATCCACGAACTTATCGATGTTAGGGAACAAGAACAACCCATAAGCAAGCAAAGCAAATATAGCTTCAAAGGCGACAATATCCTTTATCTCGGCAAAGTAACGAGCTTTCTTCAACAAAAATTGTGCAGGTAAGCCTCAGATTCCTCCATTCGTAGTCATGTTATCTTCTATCCCAGACTTCCTCAAGTGGGTAACCGCTGCTATCTCATGAGACTTGGGTTCCCCTTCTAAACCAGAGAAAGGAACACAGTCGGTGATTAGAAAACCAAGTATATAAGAATACTCTTCCAAAGTGGGCATCAACTGGTAATCAGGAAAAGTGAAGCATCGATACAACGAATCATAGAACTGGACTAACGTAGTAAGGATACCTTCCTTCATATTGCGCTTTATAAGAGTAATAATAGATCCATACCTCTTTCGGAAATCCGTAAGGTTCTCAATCTTGGGAATCATACTCTTCAACTCTTCAATCTCAAGATCCTTGAAATTGTAACTTCGCGTGTTCCTTTTTTCAAAATCCATAGTAAAAGTACCTGAAATGTCTGCAAAAACCATTCTTAAGTTCCTTGAAAAACATGTTTAAAGAATGCTTATGGGTGCATGAATGAATGATAATGCAACAATTACACATAAGTTCACAAATATGGGGGTTCAAAGGTTCAATGCTACGGGCATGGAGTCAAAGGTAAAGACCACCCCAAGGTATGTACTAAAGGTTTATTACACCTGTAAAATAAGGTTCTAAAAGTTCCCAGAGTTTATGATCCTCCTTCAGATATTACCAACATCCCGGTTACTCGATAATTAGCAATATTCTCAAGAGAAACTCGTCTAAGTGCAGCATCGCGTGATAACTACTTCCATATTACTCAGTTATAGTCTCTGCACTACACCTAAGAGCCCAAGATGGGTTAAGGGTTCTACGATTCTCAGCTTCTCTGGCTCCCAGGTCGAAAGCAACAATGTCTTCCTGATTACTCGGTAAACACATACTACAGTCAAAGGGGCTTCCACTGAGTGGGGGATTTCATGTCTCCTTCTTCAGGATTACTCCCTCAAAGTTAACATGACTATACTACCCATCCTATGGTTAAGGGTAACTTAGTCTGGGTATAGAACTTGTCCTTTTTAAGTATCATTAACACCCAAATATCGATAATATATTAACATATAATCAAACAAACAAACAAATAAAAATAGATATGACAAATTAGGCTTAATACACTTAGGGATGGACCAGCAAGAGGTTAATCTATCCACAACAGAGTCGTCAATTTTGTAGTGATAAAAAACTGTAGCGGTGTAAATCGGAGATCGGGCTATTAATTAACTCGACTCACAAAATCAAGAGTCACCATCGTGCTTTATTATTTCCAAGGGAAAAGGGAGAAGAGCGAAATAAAACCCTTAAATATGCAATGTAAAATAATACATTAAAAGTAATGAAAATACAATGCATTTTTTGGAAGAGATCGAAGGTTCGGGGTTGATTATAAAATGGGAAGGTATTAGAACCCAATGCATATGTGGTACTCCGCAGGAACCTTTTGAAATATCTGTTTTTTGGTTAAAAATTGTTTGTTTGATTAAAATGGTTTGATTGGTCAAAATGGGTGTGAATGAGATTTTGAAGATACGACGACCTAGTGTCGAAGTTTTGACTTAAAAGGTGTGAGTTTTAAAGTTGATTCTTTTAGGAAAATTAACTTAAGGTTATCAAAAATAATAAAACAAAAATGAATGAAGGGATTCACACAATCGTATAAGATGTATTTGATGACATGAAGTCAACAAAGTTAAAACACTTCCCTTGGAATTTAGACGAACGGAAGATATAAAGATTAAATGATCGAGAATAAAGTTAATTAGAATGATAGCCGAATTAAATAAATAACGAAAATTAAGTAGAAAACTAATTTATACTAGCATGTATTTTGAACAATTAAATAAATATAAAAATAAAATAAAAGACTAATTTAATAAAGCATGTATTTTTATTTTATAATGGCAATAAAAAATTATAAAATGAACTAAACTAATATTTTCTATCATATATTTAATAAAAATGGGAAATAAGTCTAAATGAACTAAAAATAAAATAAAAATGCCCCAGCATGGAGTTAAACTCGTGTCCCTTAGGTTGCAGCATACAGGCCTTGCCACTAAGCTATGTTATTTTATCTGTTATGTCTATCTTTTAATTGAAATATAAGGGGAATATGATAATGAGATTGGACCAACAGGCCCATTGGGCCGAACCGATTGGGAAATAACAAGGAAGAGTTTTGGAAACCTAAAAACACAGAGGAAGGCGCCGCATATTGGTTATCATTGGGAAGGGAAATGTTTAGATTAATTTTCATTTCCCATAAACTCTTGTTTACCATAAAAAATAGGAAAAATAAAACCCTCTCTCCCCTGCCAAAATTCTTCCTCTCTCTCTCTCTCTCTCTGTTCTTTCTTACAACTCCATCTTGAAATCGTCCTTCCCATTCAACTCTTTACATAAATCATTCAAAAAAATCTGTAACAATCAACCACACAAATTTATCTAAGTCTCTAGCAATACTCACAATCTCAGCATCATTGAAACCATGTTTCTGTTTACCGTTACGGTGACTGAGTAATGCAGAAATTAACTCAAAAAACATAGTGCGAACCTTGTTTTCCTTGTCGTAACTTCTAGGCTTCTAGTAACTCAGTGCATTTGGGAAAACCGAGAATGTAGTCGCGGAGGAGCTTTTGGTGACAGTGGGTCACCGATTGGGAAGTTGGGAATAGTGTTGTTTATGTGGAGAGGATAGCTTGGAAGGAGTATTTGTTGAAGACGGTGGTGATGGTTTGTTGAATCGGCAGTGATGAAGAAGCAAAAGGGGAGAACGGTATTTCGTGAGGTTGGAAGTTTTGTGCGATGATTGTTGATTTGATGTCGGAGAGGAATGGAAAGCGGAGGGGAAGATATGAGGAGAGGGGTTTGTAAGGTGGTCCCATGACAGTTGTACAGTGAGAGAAGGTGGGGTTTCCACTGGATTGCAGCAAGAGACAGAGGGAATATCCGATCTCTGTGAGAGATAGTAAGGAGTGTTGCAAAAGAGAAGGTGATGGCACTACAGATGACCTAGGTTTCACGCCTTCATCCATTGTCAAAGCATGAAATCTAGTTTTCATGTTGTGGAAGTGGACACGATACAACAACCTATCTTGTATCCTAATATTCTGTCTGTCATTTGGCCAACCATTAGACGAAATTGGAAATCTAGGCCTAGTCATCATGCCCTGGGGACTGTAATTTTGTCCATAATAATTGTTTGATTCCTCACCATAATATCTTCCAGATTCGAAGGCTCCAGTTGGTCTGACCTTGTTCATTGTATGATGGCCATGAAATTAGTCCAGAAATCCATATGATGTATTATTATTATTATTTCTAAACAATTTCTAAATGTCAACACATTGCAGCAACTTAAAAATACAGCAAAGGAATGTGATAATCAAACATCGTATGGCATAAAAGTGGTGCAAAGAAGATTCAAAATGATGTTGATGTTTCTATGCAAGGAAGGAAACAAATATTGATATATGTATGGGAAAAATTATGCATAAACAATAGGGAGAAGAAATACCTATCGGAGTCTCTCCGATGGAGCTTCCAAAAAAAACAGTAAGTTCTCCCTTGATACTCAAACTCCTTTTTACCCTAATTATTTTCTGTGATGCTTGAACAAACTTTCTCTCTTTTTCTGTTTTTTTTCTCTCTCTCGAGTTCTTGTTTTTCCTCTCCTTGAGTTTTTTTCTTGTGTAATTTTTCTGTCCATGAAGATGGCTTTTATAGAGAAATAACAAGGCATTTAGAGGGGGAAAATAGTAGAATATCTGAATGGTTTTGACAAACTATTTTAATGCCTTCTTGATGCAATTTTTTATTTAGTCATTTGTGTGTAATTTTAGTCTTTTCTTCTTGGTATTTCTATGCAGGTTGGAGTAGGGCGGCAGGCTGTTAGAATACTATTTTATAGCAGTTTTTGGGCAAAAATGGGACTGTTTTGCAAGCAGCTATTTTGGACAGCAAAAGTGCCACAAAAATTGGGCTGTTATTATTGAAACAGGGCTGAAAAATGGGCATCAGGCTGCTGTTTTTTTTTTTTACAGGTTTGTAGGGGCTGCAATATGATATTGGGCTGATTTGTAATGTTGACCATGGCTGGAAAATGGGCAGCATGTTTGAAGAATGAAACTTTAGGATATTAGAATTAATAATTTGATTTTATGTACAAACTTGTAATTCCTTTTGTAACTTTGTAGTGATAATTCCAAATAAAATTGTAACATGAATGGAACTTGTCTTGAATATAATTTCTCAATTCCTTTGTAATTGTAAACACTTTGAATCTTTATTTGTTTTGATGAAATTCAAAATCTTCCACTTGAATTTAGAAAGGAATTGATTGATACTTGAATGAATTTTTGAATGATGAATAAACAATGACGCAAGCTTTAAGACCTCAATCTTGCATCTTGTATTAGAGATCCAAATGAATTACATGAATTGATCTTGTAATGAAGTTGTAACCATCATGTATTTATTCTTGTGACAAATGATTAATCTTAAATGGGCCCTTTTGATAACTTCTATTTAGTTAACACTTGAATTCAAATAATGAAAATTCCAAGTATTCCAAATAAATTCTTCCAAAGCGATCTTGAATTCAATCACCCCACTCTAACGAAATTCACCTCGCGTCATGTAAGTATAAGAAATAGAACCATACTTAAAAGCTTCGAATGATCAATAGAAGAGGGATTTGAGGCAAAATATTATCGCATTGATAAATTGGAAGTGAACTAAATTTAGAGATCCAGAAACTCTTAAATCATGACAAACGTCCCATAAAGTCCTCTCATGGCTTTCTAAACATAATTCGTCTTCAACTTTTAAAGAAAACTTACAAATGAATTTCGGTCGAAGTGTTTTGAATTGACTTGCATAGCTTGATCTTTTCTTGTATTTCAAGGCAAGGCGGAACACACGTGAACCAGTAATCATGGAACCTTGACTGTTTTTTTGAAGAATTTCAGAGAAGCTTGAGGCCACTTATTGAACAGAGCATGGAAATAAACACACGATTCTCTGAAAGTTCCCTTGATGAACCAGTCTTCGAGAATCAACGATCAATCGTACTTCTGGCTTAAGAGATTCAAAACCCTAATTGAGACGTGATGCTTGATGCTCTTGATTCGAACCTATTTCTGCACATGAAATCAAAGAAACAAAAACACATACACTTCGTGCTTGATTAGAACTTAGTCATGTATAAGATAAAATGTTAACAACACTCGATAATCCCCGCACAGGCAATGCTCGAAGGTGAGAAGTTCGAAACCGACCATATTTCATGACCTTGATGTATGTAACAAAATAATGCAAATGAAGATGGGATCTTAGGTCAAAAATTGGGGTATGACACTATCAGTAGTGTGGGGTTAAATCTTTCAGACATAAGACATTAAATGAAGCTTAGGACAAGAAACACTGTCATACTTTGCAAAAGTAGGAACCTTGAATTTGTGAGGAATAAAAACTCATGAGACTAAGTCCAGCTCCAAAATCCAACCTTGGCACTCTTTGGATCTCCATAGCATTGAGACGATCTTCCAGCTGTTTGTATTTATCATCAGCAGGAGGATATTGTTCATTTGAATAGTCTGCTTCTTCTTCATTAGAACCCTGGTTATTGTTCTCCTCAGCTTTCAAACTCTTATCATCTTGCTCTTAGTTATCATCTTTATTTGATGGGACCTAAAAATCTAGAGCTCTCTTGACCAAACCTTTGAATCTTCTACCCATATTAAGGATGACGACTGGTTTCTTAGTCTTCTTCTTCCTCTCTTTAGTGATGAGGGTCTTCAGCTTTTCTTTCCCCTTGGCTAAGTCCAGGAACATTTGTAGAAACTGAGTGTTCTGAGCTTGAAGATCTTTGACAGTTTGTTCGAGATCCATCTTTTACTGAAATAAACAGTAAGAAGATGAGAAAGCATGTCTTGGTAAAACTTGTTATGTGATTATATGTGTGTTATTTGGATGCATATGCAACGCTTTCAAGGATCTCGCGGGATAAACATAAAAAAAGATGAAATAGTAGAAGTTGAGTATGCGGCTTTGTCTGAAGAGCTTTGGGTCTTCATATTTGAATTTTCCTCTATAAGAATCGAGCTCACCGTGTCAAATGGGTCCTATATTTTGACTCACGAGGATGTACTTTGATCTTGATGGCATCTGGCTAGAGGAAATTAAATCCCCTTGCCCCTTTCTAGAAGTCTGGTTCATGATAAACCTGCACCACAGTTCCTAAGATCCTTGAAAAGGGTTAGTGAAAATGCCATGGTATGATGTTATGATGCATGTTTAAACAAGATAGAAAACACAAACAAATCACACAAAGGGCTTAGGTTTATAAGCTTGCATGAGGTCTGTTGGTAAGTACCCTTTTCTACTGAAGTTCAGATGGCTCAACCTGTCCTAAGAATAGTAACCGGGTTCTAGGGATCTCATATCACAGATCTTTCTCGAAGGTTTTATTTTAGTAAAACAACTGATTTGCCACCAAAACATTCTGCGGGCCGAGTCTCAATGAGTGTAGCATCGAGTATCAACCAACTCTGGACTGCACCAAATTCGGCTATATCCTACCTTCTAATGGCCAAGATGGGTCAATTAAGGTTCTAAAAGTCAGTTAGTGCTTATGACACCATGTGACAGCCCAATGTTATCCTCGACTGAATCGAGGAATATCGATACAAACCAAAGTGTCACACTAACATAACCATCACTTCAACCATATCGGTCTACTCCGTACAAGTTCCATGATCTATTGCTACTTACCTAGGGTACCCTAGATCCAGGTGTAGGATCTTTGCAAGAAATTAAACCCAAGAAACCCTTAATTTTAAAGCAAACAAAGCAGACAAGTAAAAGCAAGTAAAATTGATCTAAGACTCTAAGGTAATCCCACTTTTTTAAGTATTCCCCAACAGAGTCGCAAGTTCTATAATACGGTGGGAGAACTCACATGTTTTGCATTTTATCGTAAATGTTGCGGATAGCTAGAGTTACCACCGACTTTTCTTTTATCCCATAAGGAAAGGGTAAAAAGAATAAGAAAGACCTTGACAGGTTTTGAGTTCGAGGGGTAGGTTATGAAAAGGGAAGGTGTTAGCACCCTTTTCATCCATAGTTATCTACGGGCTATTAATCACTTAACTCACTTTGATAATTGCTTTGTGTGTGTTGTTTGAAAAATGTTTTGAAATTTGTCAATGTAAGGCGAAACTTTATAATGATTCTTGTATCGGTCCTCAAGAATGCGTACAAAGCGTTTCAAAAATATCTTTGAAAGTGTTTGTGTAAAATGTTTTTGTGAGAAACATTTATGAGCAAGTGATTAACAGTTTTACCCACTCAAGGTCATTCTTGTAATTTTCCTTCTCCTTTAGATAGTGTTATCCGTACCATTAGTTAGTAGGAATCCCTATCGTTGGATGTGAAGGGGTAGGCGTAGGGTCGTCGTACGGTCATTGAAGGCAACTAGTAAGGACGCTTTAGCAATTTCGTAAGGGACTAGATCATTTATTGAAAGGCAACATCGAAAGGGTCATCGAGGAACTATAATCTTTTATTCGAGGGACTTTGCTAAAGCGTCCCTGCTTTTCGAGGGACATGATTGTTTTGTTCCGAAGGCAACAAGAGAGATTATCCTAGAGGTGCGAGTGTGCAAGTGTGTTGTATTCAGTTATTTATCTTTGAATTTAGGGTTTTCTATCGTTCATTTTTATCTTTCCATACAAACCCTAGTTACTAAGCAGAAGCATAGAAGTATAGTAGCAGAAAGAATAAAGTGCGGAAACGTAAACCTAGACTATTACAATGATTTGGGGCAGATACATAATAGATGTGCAAGAAAATAAAAACCCTAAACTATTACATCCCGAAACAATTACATGATAATAAAAATGCGGGAAGATAAAAGCTACGTTATGACATTCGCGATAACATCCTATACAATTCATCTAAGAAAATAAAATACGATGAAGAAAAGAGGAAGACAAAATGTTTTTTGGCGATTTTTATGAAAAAAGTTTTTTGATGATGATTAAGATAAAACCTAAAAAACGAATTAATTTTAATTAATAAAAGAGTTAATTAATTAAATTAATTAAAAAAAACCTAAAACCTAGTTTAATTAGGATTTGTAAAAAAGGGTTTTGTTTTTATGGTTAAGTGAAAATAGGGTTAAGTTGAAAAGAGTTAATGTTAGCCAAAACTAGGGTTAAAAAGAATGACAAAACAAGGTTAGAAATAGAAAATATGGAAAAATGCCAGGGGTGGGTGTTGAACCCACGCCCTTAGCCTTTTCCCATGCCTGCCTTGCCACTGCGCCAAGCGTGCGCTTGTGTTGGTATGATGGGATCAGCGCGCTATATGTTAAAACCTGCAAAAAATGGAAAATATGAAAAACAAAATGCCAAAAGCAGGGATCGAACCCACGATTCTTGTACCAATGCCTTATCACGCGTGCGCTTGCCACTGGGCCATGCTTCTCATCTGGTGCCTAAGTGAAAACAAATACAAATATAATAAACTCAAATAACTGGACCGGAGAAGTGTCAGAGCCATAGCTTTGGTCGTCTTCTCCAGCGAGCCTCTTCTTCAACCTACAAAAACAAGGAGTGTTAGTGATTCCCAGGGATCCTACCCTCCTAATTTGGGCCTTGTGATTCCAATGGAACCCTTATTTTTGGTCAAATTACGCTGTAGAAAGAGATACGACGAAAATAATGTCATACGGTGCAAACATGGCCAAACACGATTCAACCGTTATGGAGGCCATGCGATGGGTCTAATCTGCACATTGATATCTTAGAAGCAAGTTAGTACTGTTAGTATGCATTGAAACACAACGAAAACAAAAATATAATTTCATGCAAGAATGATAAAATGATGATGCATGGTTGTGTGTTTCAGGCCCTTTGGATCCTCAAGATTGATCCATTCTTACCCTACAATACTTCAGAGATCGTTTGGAAGGGTTGGCTTGCTTGGAAAGAGGTTGTAACTAGGGTTTTTGATTTGCCCTAGTTTTGATTTTTTTGAAGTTTTTGGAAATATTTCTTGAGCAAGGGTTTTGTATCCTTGTTATGTCTGAACAATGAGAATATATAGAGAGGAAATTAGGTCAAACAAATGGGCTTGGACCTTTGTATGAAAAGCCTTGATTTTATTTAATTTAATTTTGAATTTAAATAAATAAAATCCAAAAATAAATAGAATTAAAAACAAAGGGGTGTATAAATTGGTTTGGAGGTTCATAATGAGGCCTATAACACGCATTGACCTTGAAAGATCAGCGCACTAGCCCAAATTCCAAGTTTTCTCTATTTAGGTTTCATGCATTTTCTCAAAATTTCCCAACTTGCGCCTATCATAACTCTCTCAATTTTTATCATACAAAGGTGATCTTAGATTTTTTGGAAAGCTCAATATGTCTTCTATAATCTATATATTGATCATTTTTGCATTTGAATACTTTATCTTGATATAAATTACTTTGACAAAAAGTGTCTTTTTATTGACTTTTTGAAATGACCTATTATGTTTTGGCCCATATCTCTCAAATGAAGCATTTTTTGGACTTGAGCTTAGAGAGACAAATTTATACAGAATTGAATTTTATTAAAAATAAGCTTTGGTTGAGAAAAATATGATTAAGCATGTGAAAGTTGTGCTAGGTCAAAGTTCAGTGGACTTCCTCTTAAGAAAACCCTAATTTAGTAACTTTTGACTTTTGATGAATCTTGAGTTTTCTTGATAAATCATGATCAACCCTTGATCAAATGATGAATGTGACTTAAAAATATTGATGTTGACCAAAAATATTGAGGTTTGAATGTATGTTGACCACAATTGACTTTTTGTCCAATGCAGTTGATTATTAGTCATCTGAGCAATTGATTGAGAAAACTTGTGATGCAAGGTTTAAAACTTGGCATGAGAATTCCTTGAGACATATGAGAAACCATGAACTTAACTTGAGGCATTATAAGCTCAAGTTTCTTTAAGAAAAGCAAAACCCTAGTTGTAGGTCAACTGCTTAGGAGAAGAATTTGTCTGATCAAACATTGAGTAGCCTTGAGCAATTGAAAATCCTAGGAGCATGAGGAGGTGTCTTGAAGAAAATGGGAGGGAAAATTTTGGGGTACAACACACATAAATCCTAACACAATACAATGTAAGTTCAACACTTGCACTAGGGTTGAAGACCTCTATTTATAATCTTCAATGAACTGAATTTTGGTTTTACATATGCAGCTATATATGACAGAGGCGCTGCAGAATTATCTCCTCAAAGATAGGACATCAATCATTAGTTTACTCAATTATATCCATAATTAGAAACTAACAAATATCCTTCAAATCTGCTCGACTCTTTTTAAATCTACAAACCGTGCACCATATAGAATAGATAATATTTTACAAAATATTTTGCACTTGTAACAAACTAAATATTCAATAGTCCAGTTGTATAAAACCACGATGTCGAAAGAACCAGCACAGGACATCACATTCATATGTTGCTCCAGTTTATAGAACATCTTTACTCAACATGTCTAAGCTAAGTTAGTTTTACCAAACATAATGCCAATCACAGTAAACCGAGAAATAACAATCTCCCCCTTTGGCTTATTTTGGCTAAAACAACTTAGCACAACTTCACATCTTCCACACAAACAACAATAGCTCAGGTTTGAGAAGCACCTCAAACACACACATGATCAGAGTAGCAACAACATAAGTTAGTACAACAAATATCAGAGCAATAGCTAGTGGAAGCTACACAACAAGAGAATACTAAATTCTTAACATATCAGAACATTATTTCTGACAAGTCTTCATAGCAGTCCAATCTAGAACTCAAAACCTGCTAAGTACCACTATAGAGAATATCACTTTCATTATTGCACAATACACCCAAGATAAAGACATTTGGTGTACACGAGGAAGAAAATAAACTACATATTCAACTAACTTACTCCCCCTCAACCTCAGAACAAATTCCTGTCACAAAGCCCCGAGAGAATTTCTCTGTAGCCTCAAGACACCAAAAAGAATTCTAACTTGAATGACCCAAGTTAGAAGACCATATGACAGAAGCATCATGAATTAGAAGATCATATGACAGAAGCAAAAAGACACACCAGACCAGACAAGATGTTAGAACATCTAGAACGACATCTTGTATATACCCAAAACATAAGACTCATCAAATGAAGGAATAAAAAACCCTTATCCCAGAAAGTCATACTCCCCCTTAATTATTGCAAGCCAGAAGAAACAACCAACAACAAATCAAGACTTAATCTATCCCCCTTTTTAGCCAAAATTTTTGACAAATTTGAGCTTGAGTATGAAAGGACATAAAGATGAACAAAACCGAGAGGAACCAAGACACTACACAACCTGAAAAACTAATAAGGGATATTTCAACACCAATAAGTTACTATATATTGTAATGATGCCTTGATGTAAAGTAACAACCGGTCAGTGCAAGCAATTTCCAAGAAATATAGGATAATTCTTGTCATCGGTGAGAGATAGAATTGATCCACCTCTTTATTTGACCATTGAAAGTTTTAACATTGTTATCTCACATGTCCCTAGATGAAGGAACAATGTGGTCACGCTATACACAACAGTCTGCACACCTCCCCTTTACATCCCTAGTTAAACAATGCACTCTTAAGGATAAAGACACTAAACATAAATACATACCCATGTATAATAGTTATTCAACCCCTCTGACTTCATCAGACTAGGCCAAGAGTGTTACTTTTAGTATTTCACCAAAGAAATAACCACCGAAGTAATAACTATTTTAAAATAAACAAGAGAACTAGAGAAATTTTTAGATATAGATACTCCTGATTCCTAGAGACATAATATGCTGAGATGATGTCCCAACACCAGCTTGAACAATGATATGATCATATCACTAGACTTACTTCAGAGAGTTCCATCTTTGAACCACCCGATACTAATGGGTGACCAAGGCGATTCGTGATGAATCCACATATAGCAGATCTCTTATTTACACCAGTGATCCACCATTATCCTTTATTCTTTTATATGATAATTTATCCCCCTCAAGAGAAAATCCAAAAGAAATACACCAATAGGAACCTTTCATGCTCACACATCAGGATGAATGTCGTAAAAAATTTGTAGGAAATCATTCACATGTACCACATTAAACAATAGTAGTAAGTGCATACTATAAATAAGGGAATGATACATTCTTTATCATCTTCAGGTGATCATTCACCTCTTGCCTCTATCAAAAAGCCCCATGCACTCCTTAACTTTATCACCAGTTTTAGGAGTGTTACCACTAACCTTACCTGCCATTAAATTCTTCTTCAAGTCAACCATTTGCAAAGAGTTTATGTCCCACCCTTTGACATTTGTAACCATAACAACATGGAGGAAGGGTAGAGAATTGGTGGCATTCTTTCCAATCAGTAATTGCTATAGTTCCTCAACACTTTTTTTTGTTTTCCTTTGATAATGTTCATCTAGGCAGGTTTTGAAATTTCATCAGCATATTTCTCTCTACCAAGACTGTCAACCTGCTTAGGTTCCATTTAGTGTTATATGAAAAATTCCTGACCTCTTTGAAGTAACTTAATGATGTAACTTTGCGAGTGACATCTTGGTTTTCTTCTTTGTTTCATATTCACCACAAATTTATCTTTTCTCCATGTACAACTTAGTAGTACCTATGGATGCTTCCTCTGGTTGAACTTTCTTCGTTCCTTTTAGGAATAACTGGTCAAGTTTCTTCTGAAGTAACTTCATCTCAACCTCTTTTGGCATCAAACATGTGGAGGAGCAGTTTATTTCTTGAGGAATCCACAAGTAAAAATTGTCTTTTGATCTGACTCCCTTCATGATAATTCCATTCTTCTCATTAGTTACCAGACATTCCGACGCAGTAAAGTTGACTTTGAAACCTTGATCACACAGTTGACTAATACTTATCAAATTTGAAGTTAACCCCTTAACAAATAATACCCTTTCCAAATCTGGCAGACCAGTACAAGTCATTCTTCCAGCACCTTTAATTTCACCTTTTGATTCATATCCAAAGGTGACATAACTAGAGGAAAATGGTTAAATATCCACTAGAAATTTATTGAAATTAGTCATGTTGTTGTACCCTAAAATTCCCCCCCCCCCTTTCTCAAGACATTTCCCACGAGATCTCCAAATGCTCAAGCTTGCACAAGTGTTGACTAGGTCAAACCATCTCCTAAACACTGATGACTCAAATTAGGGTTTTGATTTTCACAAGGATAATTGGATTTCTAATTCCTAAAATGACTTTCATGCATCATTATAGACCTCCAAGAATACTCATGTCAAGTTTTAAGTCTTGAATCATAAATTTGCTCAGTCAATTGACTAGATGACTGAAAATCAACTGTATTGAGTAAAAAGTCAATTATGGTCAAACTACTGTCAAACTTCAAGATTTTTGCTCCACATCAAAATTTTGAAGTCGTATTTATCAATTTATCAAATTTGAATCACAATTCCTCAAGAAAATTTTTCAAATTACCAAAAGGGAAAAATGGTCAAAATTAGGGTTTTGACTGTAATTGACTGATCATTGACTTTTGACCTAAAACATGATCCAATGGCTTGAAGCACAATCTAAAGGGTTATAATACAACATTTTGACCTAATCTCATGGCTCAAATCATCTTTCAAAATCAATGGATTGATAGTTGAATTTTAGGTCAATTGATGAAAAGTCAACTGATGCAAAAAAAGTCAAACTTTGACTTTTTGATCAAGGTTTGATTTCAAAGATCACAATTCATCAAGACATTAAAAAATATGAAGCTTGATCATCAAGAAATCAAGAAATTCAAAAGTCAATTTGAAAAGTCAAACTTTTCAAGACTTAGAAATATTTTCTAAGTCTTTTTGTATATGATAATTTCACTACTTCATGCCAATTTTTCACTAAGATGCAAGATGATTCAAAAGAAACTTTCAACATGAAAGTTGTAGATCTTGATGAGATCTACAACTTTGTATTAGAGGACTCATATCCAAAAATGCTTAGATTTTGAGTTATAAGCCCATAAAGTCATGTACTTTTTCTAAAACACTCAGTAACAATTTGACCTAGTTTAGGCAGATTTTTTACCTAACTTCTTGGCCAATTTTCACCAAGCTCCAAGAGGATTTTGTCAAAATGGTCAACATAAAGGTTGTAGAGGACGTTTCAGTCTTTCCAAAATGTCCAAGAACTTGAAGAGATCATGCTTGAGCTGAAATGTTCGAAGATAAGAAGTTGGACATTCATTCTTGAATTATAGGTCATTTCTATGATGAACAAGAATTCAAATATCTTAGCCATGCTGCATAATATTTATTTGTATGCTTATAACTTGTATTTCACTCCATAATTAATTGATTACGCAACTGATAGAGCCATTATCCAAGTGATTAATCTATTTTTAGCACAAAGGTAACATTGCCATTTTGGAAAAGCCAACTTTAATCACAATGTCAACTCCTTGAGCTTTGCACTTGTTCCTTCTGAACACACATAATCTCAAATCCATAAGAAACTTGTCTAAAGCCTCTAGCCATTTCAGATCATGCTTGTACTATGCATTGGAACAAGGTTATCTCAATGTTGCTTCAAAACTAAGTCATCTAGCCATAACTTTGTAACTTACAAACCTGATGATCTCCTTCCCTCCAACCTTTCCCTATAAATAGAGACACACATTGCAATATAACACACGAATGAACAACCCATGAAACTCTCCCAAGATCCCTCTAGCTAGAAATTGCACACAAACTCCATTTTTGTGTAGATTCTGACCTTGAACTTATATCTTCCATTTCCATCGTGTGTTTTCCCTCAAAATCATTTTCAAACCTTCCTTACATAAAATACAACTCATCCCTATCCTTGTTTCCCAACTGTAACACCATCTTCCTCATCTTCCATAACCAAAAACTTAGGTCTACAACTTGACTTCTCTGGGCCATTTCATCCATTCTCAACTCAAGCTAAGCATTGCATTAGCTTCCTAGAAGTCCAAGGAAGCTAACCTGATCATTGTAGCATCTTGAAACAAGCTCATTTTCAAAACACGAATTCCATTTTTAAGGTAAGTTTTCTGACTTTTGAACTCTTCATATAGGCATTGTTAGTCTTTCATTTTCAAAGATAAAATGTAGACATAATAACCCTGAAACTGACCATGTTCTTAGAATTCATTTATGTTGCCTGAGTATTGAGAATTTTAGAGTTGAACTTTCTGGAAAAATTAGGTTAGATTTGGTACCAATAGAAATTCATTCTTATGTTTGATTGTTATCTTAAATTAATGGTATGTTTGGATTCGTGGTGAAAAGATGCACAAGTTTCATGTTTACATTTTTGAAAATAGTTGAGAAATGTTGAAGTTACAGTTTTCAAAATTTTTATTCATGGTTGGCGCGAGGAAGAAGATGAAGTTTGTATTCAGTAACTTGTTTCAAATATATATTTGTGGTTTTATTATACTAACGGATGAAACAGCCACCCAAGTGGCAAGTGCACGCGCGTACAAAGTCACTTCTTACCTAAAGGGCGAGGGTTCGAACCAATGTGAACCCCCCTTTGGTTATTTTTTTTCATATTTTCTTGCAGGATCCAATGCAAGCAAAGAAGGTGCGCCCATTATACACCTCTCCTTTCAACCTTCAGATCTTCATCAATACAGATCCAACACGCCACAAAACACCCTCATGGTGTGTCCCCTGAAGGCCTCTCCCACTGGATCTTCACAGCTCCTGGGCCAGCATGTTTGGGCCTAGGATCTTTGCTATCTCTTACCCTCCCTTTTCCTCTCACACACACACACGGGCCCATTTTATTTTATTTTATTGTGTTTTCAAACAAAAAATAGGTTTGGGTCTGAGTTTTTACTAACCTTACACCCCATTTCCTTTTCATACCCAGGCCCAACATTTTTCTGTTTATTATTTTTATTTAATTTTTTTAATTTTATATTTTATTTTATATCAAAAAATCATAAAATCATAAAAACACTAGATTTAAGTTTTTGTTTAATTAATTTATTTTTTTGACATAAAAATTATTTCAATTTAATCATACTTTATTTATTTTACTAATTAGTTTGTAAAATTAATCAGAACTAGGGTTTTCATTATCATTTTTACAAATTTAAATATTTTCCTAAATAAAACCCCAAAAAAATACTTAGGATACCTTAGGTTTAAATTAATTAATTTATTTTCATAATAAAATCAATTAATTTTATCATACTTTTATTTTACTTTGTAAATAAAATAAGAATTAGGTTTAACTTCTAATTTCTTTCAAATTTCAAAACTCTTTTCTCATACAAAAAAAAAATTTCTTAAATACTTAGAACTTTTTAGGGTTTCTAAACATGCCATTTTCCATCTTTTGCACTTCTATTTACCTTTACATTATTTTTTGATTATATAATTGTTGTCAAAAATTGTAATAGTAATTAGGGTTTATTGCTTTCATCCTCCATTCAGAAATCTGTACACCCATCCCCCAAAGCATTGTAATAGCGTAGGACATTTAAATTTCCAAAATTTATCGCTTTTAATATTATTGCTATTAATTAGGGTTTGTATGGCAAGACATAAAATCAACAACTAGACAACCTTAATTCAAAGACAAAATGCATACAATCAATACACTTTGCACACTTGCACCTCTAGGATATACCTCACTTGTTGCTTTCAAGTAAACAATCATGTCCCTCGAACGCAGGATAATTTAGCAGAGACCCTCGAATACAAGATTGTAGTCCCTCGATGATCCTTCGACGTTGCCTTCGGTAAACGATCTTAGACCCTTATGACAAATTGCTAAAGTATCATACAATATTGTCTTCTATGACTGTACGATGACCCACGCCTGTCCCTCACATCCAATGATAGAGCTTGTTACCAATCAATGGTAAAATAGCAATATCTAAAAAAGGAATAAATGAACAAAGTCTTTTTGAGTAGGTAGAACGTTCATAGTTGCTTGCTCATAACATTTGAAAACATCTTTCAAAAACACCAATACTTTCATGAAATATTTTCAAAAGCCAACACTTTGTATACATTCTTATAGAGACGAGAATCATTACAAAGTTCGCCTAAACGAAGGCACTTTTCAAAAATACTTTCAAAACAAATCACAAACATATTTACAAAGCATTTCAAAGTGAGCTAGCAACTAAGAGCCCGTAGATAACTACGGATGAAAATGGTGCTAACACCTTCCCTTTTCATAACCTACCCCCCGAACTCAAGAAAATTATCAAAAGGTCTTTCCTGTTCTTTCCACCCTTTCCTTTATTGGATAAAAGAAAATTCGGTGGAGACTCTTGCTATCCGCAACAATTGCAATCAAACGTAAAACACCAAGCCAGTTCTCCCACCGTATTACAGAACTGACGACTCTGCTGGGGAAGAGGAATTTAAAAGTGAGGTTCCCTTAGAGATTAGATCACCTTTAAATGCTTTCACTGTTTGACTAGCTTGCTTTAAATTTTGGGTCCATGTTTGGGCTTTGAATAGATCCTCTACTCGGATATGGGAACACCATTAGGTAAACAATCACCCCAATGGCAAGCGCGCGCATACAAAGTCACTTCTTATCTAAAGGGCGAGGGTTTGAACCAATATGAACCCCCATTTTGTTATATTTTTCATATTTTCTTGCAGGATCCAATGCAAGCAAAGAAGGCGCGCCCATGATGCACCTCTCCTCTCAACCTTCAGATCTTCATCAATACAGACCCAACGCACAACAAAACACCCTCATGGTGTGTCCCCTGAAGACCTCTCCCACTGGATCTTCACAGCGCCTGGGCCAACATGTTTGAGCCTGGAATCTTTGCTATCTTTTACCCTCCCTTTTCCTCTCACACACACAAGCCAATTTTTTATATATTTTAATTTATGTTTTCAAACAAAAAATAGGTTTGGCCCTGAGTTTTTACTAACGTTACACCCCATTTCCTTTTCATACCCAGGTCCAACATTTTTCTTTTTATTATTTTTATTTAATTGTTTTTTTTTCTTTTATATTTTATTTTATATGAAAAAATCATAAAATCATAATATTATATTTAGCTTTTTTTTTAATTAATTTATTTTTTGACATAAAAATTATTTCAATCTAATCATACTTTATTTGTTTTACTAATTAGTTTGTAAAATTAATTAGAACTAGGGTTTTCAGTATCATTTTTACACATTAAAATATTTTCCTAAATAAAACCCCAAAAAAATACTTAGGATACCTTAGGTTTAAATTAATTAATTGATTTTCATAATAAAATTAATTAATTTTTTCATGCTTTTATTTTACTTTGTAAATAAAATAAGAATTAGGTTTAACTTCTAATTTCTTTCAAATTTCAAAACTCTTTTCTCATACAAAAAAAACAAACAAAAACATTTTTTTAAATACTTAGAACTTTTTAGGATTTCTAAACACGCCCTTTTCCATCTTTTACACTTCTATTTACCTTTACATTATTTTGTGATTATACAATTGTTGTCAAAAATTTTAATAGTAATTAAGATTTATTGCTTTCATCCCTCATTCATAAATTTGTACTCCTATCCCCCAAAGTGTTGTTATAGCGTATGACATTTAAATTTATGCAATTTATCGCTTTCAATACTATTGCTAGTAATTAGGGTTTGTATGGCAAGACATAAAATCAACAACTAGACAACCTTAATTCAAAGAAAAAATGCTTGCAATCAATACACTTTGCACACTTGCACCTCTAGGGTATTACCCACTTGTTGCTTTCAAGTAAACAGTCATGTCCCTCGAACGTGGGATACTTTAGCAGAGACCCTCGAATACAAGATCGTAGTTCCTCTATGACCCTTCGACGTTGCCTTTGGTAAACGATCTTAGACCCTTATGAAAAATTGCTAAAGTATCCTGCAATGTTGTCTTCTATGACTGTACGATGACCCAAAAGCCTGTCCCTCACATCCAATGATAGGGCTTGTTACCAATCAATGGTAAAATAGCAATATCTAAAGGAGGAAGAAATGAATAAAGACTTTTTTAGTAGGTAGAACTTTAATAGTTGCTTGCTCATAATATTTCAAAACATCTTTCAAAAACACCAACACTTTCATGAAATATTTTCAAAAGTCAACACTTTGTATACATTTTTATAGAGACGGGAATCATTACAAAGTTCGCCTAAACGAAGACACTTTTCTAAAATACTTTAAAAAAAATCACAAATATATTTATAAAGAATTTCAAAGTGAGCTAGAAAATAAGAGCCCACTGTTAACTACAGATGAAAATTGTGCTAACACCTTCCCTTTTCATAACCTACCCCCCGAACTCAAGAAAATTCTCAAAAGGTCTTTCCTGTTCTTTTCACCCTTTCCTTTATTGGATAAAAGAAAAGTCGGTGGCGACTCTTGCTATCCGCAACAATTGCGATCAAATGCAAAATACCAAGTCAGTTCTCCCACTGTATTACACATGTGTCTGGAACACCCACTATCAAAAAATCAATCCTATCTTGGAGTGCAGTGTGAACTATAAGTCCACAAGTGTAGTTCTTGGGAAGCCTTTTAGACTTGGCTTTGACATTATCCTGTATTCTACTATGCTGTGTAATAGAATTGGGATACCCATACAATTTTTTGCAAAAGGATTTTAAGTGTCCAAACCTTCCAGAATAATCACATCTATATTGTTGATTCCTGCCTACATTATACTTATTCTAATGTCTCTGCTGATATTGAGACATGTGGTTCAATATCTTCTGTTTTTTATTCTTCTTTGGAGGTGCATTTTTCACATCTGACATTTCTCCCATGTTCTTTACAGATTGACTATCATAACCAAGATCCTTAATCTTGACAACATTCTTCCCAATTAGGATAAATGTTTTATCCAGAGCGGTGGAGCCATTATTTCCTGAGAGATTCCTTTGTTGCCCATGCTGACGTTGAGACATTTTATTTGACATCTTCTGTTCCATTTCTTCCTTTGAACGAACAAACTTCACTTCACCCCTTTCGCTTTTGTTTTTCCTAGATTGGTTGACACAGTCAATCCCTTGAACATTTCCAGCATTCTTTCCAGATTTAATAATACTATTAAATATGTCAGAACTGTTGTTGAACATTCTCACAGACTTGATCATATTATCGAGTTTCGACATGAGCAAAAGAGTTTCACCATTCAATTCCACTATGGCAGATAGGTGCTCTACTTTTTGAGCTTCCAGACCAAAGATAATAGAAAATTCACTGCAAGAAAATCGACAGAGTGCAATGATTATTTTGGTAGATTGCGACGGTTATAACGGCCATAACTTGCTATCCGCGAAGATTGCAATATTATTGCGACGGTTTAGGAAACCGCCACTACAACTGTCATTACTATTTACAATGGTTAATAAATTGCCTTGGACTTTATTTGATGTTTCATTTTTAATGCAGATTGCGACGGTTTAAAACGACGGGAACTTTATTTGATGTTTCATTTTCAATGCAGATTGCGACAATTTAAAACGTCGGGAACTTTATGTGATGTTTCATTTTCAATGCAGATTGCGATGGTTCAATACCATCTACAGAGGTTTTTAACCCCTGCTAAATTAATTAAAAAAAATCTAAATATCAACAAAACTTCTCATATTTACCAGAATATCAATAACCTTCATTGTCATTCTTGAGTACAAACATTAATTTTAGACAGAGAACTGAATGAAAAAAAAAAGAATATCACCATAAACAATCTAGTAACAAGTGCTTTTTGCTTCAAAGACGAACGACAACATATAACATACATGCATCAAATCGCAAGTTCAAGAAGCGTGTACTTTACATCATCTTCTACCGCATGAGCAAGAGACTTTTCGACAATGATCAAAGCTAATGTCTCAGTTATCGTCTGATGACGAATGCCTTTGTCTCTGTTATTTGACGAACAACACTTGTTGTAGACAGTTTGCCGATGCCTTAGGCCAATCATCCTGATACCTATTACAGAGGCAACACTAATCTAAATTATCAAATGCACTAAAAAATACTACCAAAAGCATCATGTCCTGGATAATTATATAGTCAAACATGCTTGACTTTGAACATAAAAAATGACAGCAAGTGCACATACCCTACAAGGTCATTCATAGCCTGAGATCTCTCGCTTTTATCTCCATTCATTTGAGTCTTAGCTTGAGATTTGAGGACCAATACGGACTGGCCTGCAAGCAAGTGCACATACCATACAAGGTCATGGCCATTTAGATTCACTTACATTGAATAAATTTAAGTCATAGCCTGAGATCTCTCGCTTTCATCTCCATTCATTTGAGTCTTAGTCTGAGATCTGAGGACCAATACGGACTGGCCTATAAGAACATTAAACACCATTCATTTGAGTCATAGTCTAAGATCTCTCGCTTTCATCTCCAAACCTGACGAACAAAAAATAACTGATCAAGCGATATACATTCAAAGTTTGACATAATAAAATTGGTTTTGACTTCTTTTAAAACAAAGACAACTTTTGCATTTAGTTCAAAACTACTCTGTTAAAAACCAAATCAATTCTAAAGGAGTAAATCTGGATAATCAGACTGTCAAAAACCAAACCAGTTTTGAAATTCAATCAATAAATCTGGATTTAATAAGTACACCTCTTAATGTGTTCACACATTCCTTGAAAATACCAAGAACCCAAGTTGACTAAACATGCTAAATGACTACTTGAAGAAGGACAAACCTGTAAATGATTTAGCAAAGGTTTGGGGAAGATTCAAGTTTAAAATTAACTATTAAGTATTAAAAAAGTTAAGAAATATGTGACTTATATTGTGTTGCAAATCAATACCTAAAGCATGAATTGTATATCTCACTTATCACTCGAAAACAAAACAGCCACAAACAAATGAGATCCTGTCAAAACACTCGTATACCATTAAAGTATCATCACTACCACTCTTTTCAATATAACATTCAATATTATTTCAATGGCACTCATACTTACAAGACTTCCAAATTACTCATTAAGTATAAAATAGTTATGATTTATCTTTAGCTTGGTATCTAAACCTGTGTGAATCACAAACTGTCTCGAGCCTTAGCATCAATAAGTTAAATGTTGGAGATTTTTCTATGAGTGAAATGAAGATCATAGTCAAACATATTGATAAAAGGCTACTAAACCTCGTGGCAAACATGATAAATTTAAAATCATGACCAATCATAAGCACATGTTAATAAAACCTTTATCAATCAAATAAGTAAACCAATCATAGGTTCAATTCAACAAGGAGTGTGGTCCATGAGAAACCATGCAAATGCACTACCAATACTATCTAAAGTTGTAAGGCAAGAGACTTATATTTACTCACTCTTTTCTCCTACAATCCCACACCTAGAATACACTACTACTACTATCTAAAGTTGTAAAGCAAGAGACTTATATTTACTCACTCTTTTCTCCTACTGACTCTCACCTAGAATAGTTATAAAACAGCTTGCAGTAGCAGCTCTACTATCAACATATCCTGATTTAAATCATTAGTTTAAAGCAACCACTTCCAAATGAAAGTAACTGAAACAATATGAGTGCATATTCAATTCTAAAACATGACATGTGATATTAATTTGTAACTTACCAAATTAATGATCTTAGACTTTATGTAAGCTTACTTTTGCAAAATTTATGACAACACTATGACATTAAATTGTGTAGAAAAACAATATCAATTTGATCAGATTCCATTGTTATGCAGCACTATAGTGCCGATGTGTGTCGTAACTAAAATTTGTCCTACCCCAATGATCTTGTCTTTCAAGATTAGAATAATAAAGAAGCGTTTAACCAAGGATGGTACAACAATATCTGATGGCCCGTCTTAAAATTTAAGTCAACTGGAAATGCATTTTAATTTAGGAAGGTGAGACTTTTTTCAGAAAGACCCATAAACTTATTCGCGAAGCATGTTGGCCTATGCCCATGAGATTTGAAAATAGAAATTCGTTTCAAAATTAATAATAACTAAGTTATAAAATTATTAAGGCGACTTAAGTTTAAGTTGCTATTAATAATTAAATTTATTAAAGATATTTAAGTGTTATTTATTTTGGTAGAAGAAGGGGGGTGTAATTTCGGAATCACATTAAATAACCCATTTGTCGTTCTGTTGTTTTAATAAATTATTAATACAAACTGTTATTTTTATTAAAAAGGGGATAACGTTATTGTTACTGTTAAGTTTTATTATCATTAAATAACAGTATGTTAGATTTCATTTTGATACTCATAAGAAAGAAGTTTTGTTTAAAATAATCAAGATCGAGCTACGAAAAGGACAATTGGACCTGACTGTATTAAAAACATAATAATAAACTTTTTACAACAATATTTTCATTAATCCTTAATTGAAGCTTGCTTATTTATTAAAGTTTTTTAGTTAAGTGAAACAACATTAGGTCTGATTAAAAAAAATGGTTGCTGAATAAAAAATTATTGCTGAAAAGTTGCTGGTGGTCCACTTTGTATTTTTGAAACAAGATTATTGTTGATTAATGTTGTCATCTATTATTAATATTAATAAATTATGTTTTCTTAATAGTAAAAGGTTTTTTGTTTAGAAATAGGTAGTTGGATTTAGTTGTATCTAAAAAAGGAGAAACAACAACTGTGCCGATTTCCCAAAACTAACGCACATTTATCCAACGAACGCTTAATGCAGTACTCAAATCTTGCCAACGTGTGTTTTTGCAAGTAACAATCATTGCAGAAATTTACGGAAATCAAATCTCCAGATTACCCAAGATCAGACTATTACAACAAGAACCAATCTTCACCAAATCCAATCTTTAATACCTATTACAACAATTGAATATTACAGATACAATCTAAAAGATCTAAAACAAAATCATACAGAAAACTAAATCTAATTCTTTATTACACATAATCTATTGCAATCGAAGTCTAAGCAAAATCTGAAAATTTAATACATTACAGAATGATCAATCAATAATCGTCTAAGCCTTAAATCCATGCTAATCAAATTGTAACAACAACTTGATTGAAACCCTAAAAAATGAACTATATAAACAGAGACAAAAACAAGAACCAGGGGATCGACACAGAACAAGTAGAAGGGGGTTTGACAGAAAACAAAGGAGGCTGAGACGATTTTGGAACGAACCCTTTGTCGTTGGAGATCCAGAAGAACAAGTGATTAGAGTTTTCAGATCAGAAATCCTAATCACCCGTGAACGGTCGCCGCTGTCTACGCTCAGCCACCGTTGCTGTCGCATCACCACCACTATCGTAACCTATAATAGAGAGAGGATGGATTAAAGACCAAATCGGAACTCAGGAAGCTAGAAAACATGAAAGGGATAAAAAACAACTTAGCCTATTTTTGTTGATTTTGTTTGGGGGTTGTACTGAGGTTGGTTGGCGGTGGAGATAGGGTTGGTGTTCAACGCTGCTGGTTAAAACGAGTTAGGGTTGTGGAGAGTTGGGGAAGAAGGTAAAAAAGGCTTTGAGAGAGCGAGGAAGATGAAAGAATGAGTTATGTAAAATGAAACGAAAAATGATAAAAACAAAACTCTTATCAGTGTGTATCCCGTGCCGCGCGCCCACCATAGCGATTGTGTTCTTTCGTTGTTGGCCATTTGATTTTGATCAGGCGACCATGAGGCCAAGCCGCACCATAGGGTCCATGCACCGCGTAACATGCAATCACCCTGTCCTCTTCAAAAATGTGTTGGGCCAGGCCCACAGCTCTTCACACCTCCTTTCAACTTTCTACTAAATACAACAACGACTTACACTCCCCTTGTCTGAACCATTAATGGGCTTGGCCAGCTCACTTTTAGCACCACCAATATTTACTTCTTAACAAAGGAATACACTCCCCCCCTCCTCCAGGTTTACCTAAATTGTTAATTTTTTTTTAATTATTTCTTTTTATATTATTTTTTTATATTATTTTTTCATATTATATTTTATTAATTATTTATTCTTTTTATTAATAATTATTATTCTTATTATTAATTCTTATTATTATCATATTTTAAATATTAATTATTATTTATTATATGTAAGTATTACTATATGATAAAATAAATTATTTTCATGTAAAAATTGCATATATTATTTTCTATACTATTTGCATTAAATCATTTTAATCATGCATTAACCAAAATTTTCGCAATTAATACAAATAAAAAATACAAACTAATTCTCAAACTATTTTCGCGAATAAATTAAGCTAATCAACAGTCTTTTTTGCAAATGGGTTTCAAACTAATTTTGACTTACTGCGCACTCAGTCAAAATCTCCGCAATCACTACTCCTGATCGAGTGCGAAGTGATTCAAAATATGTTTGTAAATCCATAAAAGACACCAATCCATACGGAATGCGAATTTGGACTCTGACTCCTCATAAGAGGATATGTAGACACGCGATTTAAAATCGTGACGAGTCTTGCTAATTAAAATTTAAAATCCTATTTTATCCGAACCTAAGCCTAAAATCTAGTATCCTTGTGAACAAGGTAGATGAAAGGTGCCTAACACCTTCCTTTCGTCTAATGAAGTCCGAAACCTAGAATCTCTGTCTGCGAATTAGGATTTCCTATTAGAAGCCCTTCTCTAGGATAAAAATTGATAGTGACGACTCTTGATTTAAAAACCAATCGCAACAATGTGTAAGAACACTCGAACTAACTCGAGCTAACTCATCCCAATATGCTTGAATTGCAACAGGAGCAATATCACTTCGGCCAATCAATAAGAATGAGCAAAACATTAAATCAGATAGACTTTGCACCATAGACTCGGCCAATCAATAAAAATGAGCAAACCCATAAATCGATCAAACCTAAAGCATATAATTGGTAACTACAGTGTACAATATACATTGCTTCGGCAAAAAGAAAAGAGTAGGAGAAGCAACCCCAAACATACGATAGTGCATTTTTGATATTATGACTCAAACTTCCACATATAAAGGATGGTCATCCTCAGTTTGTAGGAAGCATTATGAACACTTAATGTCTGTCTGTCTGCTTTTCTATTGTGTTACACCGCATACATATTGTTTTGTGTAACATGCATTGTAATTTAATTTGCTTCTATCAATTTCATAATATCTATGCTACCCGAGCTTATGTAAATTTTAGTTTCAATATTCTAAGTTGCACGTTTATAAATTTCACTTTGAAAAAGAATTATTGTGTTGTAAAGGGGAAAATTTTTACATAAAAAGGTTTCATAAAAATTTGCAATTAGTTTTGAAATTACTTTTAGTTATTGTGCAAACTTAAGTTTGGAAAATAATTTGTTGTTAGGAAGAAATTTGTAAAAGAAATGTTCGGAAGTGCAAAGAGGTTGTGTGATGAGTTGTGCTTACTTAGGCCGTGGGGGCTAAAAATTGAAAATGAAATTAGAAATTATAATCCGTCTAAAAAATCTCAATTTTATTACCTTGAGTTTCTTCAGATTAACATTAACAAACTGTGAAACTTTACTTGAGACATGACCACTACCAATGCTTCTAGTGATACATCAGATACTAGAGGCTGTTCTTGGTGTATAGTGACAGAGTCTGCCGGCATTGGAGTATTCTCACGATCTGACCCGCTACTTCCTTTAAGAATGTCCTCAAGATCAACTGGAAGTTTTGAGCCAAGTTGGTTTATCTGTTGAGTGAGGCATATTAGAAATTTGCAAAATCTAAAAATGATTAAGTACATCTCAGATCTGATATTTCTGTGTAACTGTGAACCAATGGTCTAAATTATATATAGATAATTATGCAACTTTTACATTAGATCTAAAAATCTATGGAAGCTTCTCTCGGTTGTCAACAAGACCTGAATCAGCTCTAGCCAGCCAACCGTCTAGATCTAATATTACAAGTCTCAGATAGAGATCTATGTCTAATGTGAGCATGAGCTTAGAAAAGAGGTCACTTAAGTTTATTCAAAACAGGAATTTCAGACATAGTCCTATTTCAAATTAGACACATGTTATAACTTAAAAACCTTTTCGGAGGGTCCACCAGAATCTTCTGCAGCTGGAGTTGATGGACCTACCAAACACACACAAAATGATTCATTGGAACTAACAACATCTAATAGAGAAAGAAAACCATTAAAGGGGATAAGGAGCAACTTATCCCCTCTGATATTGTTGGTCTCATGCCTGTGCAAACAAAAACACAACAACGCGATTAAAAAGTCTTCTTTCATGCTTCTTGATAACTCACAACGAAAGATACATAGAAAAAGGGAAAGTAGAATCGCAATCATGATTAAGGAAAAAATAAATATATGAAAGAAGTAGACAAAGAAAATAAGAAGTTAGGGTTTTGATTTTACCCGTGCACAACAAACATTTGATGGAACCTTCGTTATGAAATTAGGGATATTCTCCTTCAAGTTATTCAATAAAATCACGGTAGATTTAGTAATTTCGAACAGGGAGTCAGCGGAACAGTTCCATTTTCACTATTATCAACCCTATATTGTTTAGGGGTTCTAAACATTGTTATAGTAAACCCTAAGTGATTTTTTATTCAAGAACTACACGTTACCATTATCAAAACAAATCAACAAAGTTCATAGTAAACCCTAATTGATAAAATCATCAATAGAAAATAGTAACTTACGGATTAATCGATAGAAGCAGAATTTGATACGAGTTGAGAGGTGAACTTAATGCTTCTTTGATTGAGAATCCAACTGTCTGTGTGAAGAAAGATGGTGAGAAATATATGAATATGAGAAAAGAATAGAAAGAAGACCAACTAAAATGTGAAATAACGTAACCATTGTGTGGTTTTCCAAGTAACACAATAGCATTAGACAACCCTTCTTCAGTATCCAAGTCACATTCATCTTCTGGATCATAAGTGTGAGAGATAAAGGCTATGATCTTCTTCTTTTCAGCCTTTTCATTTATCTCTAACTCAAAGCTTTGAAGGGATCCCATAAGCCCATCAACTTTCATGTTGTTTATGTATTGAGCTCCTTCAATAGCAGTCACCTTTATTCCAAACCTCTTTGGAAGAGATATGAGAATCTTTCTTACCAGCTTGACTTTTGACATTTTCTTCCCTAGTGCACCTGAAGCATTAGCTATCTCAATGATATTCATGTGAAAATCATGAATTCTCTCATCCTCCTTCATTCTAAAATTCTCAAACTGAGTGGTAAGAAATTTGAGTCTTAACATCTTCACCTTGGAGGTACCTTCATGAGCAGTCTTCAGGATCTCCCAAGCTTCTTTAGCAATAGTAAAAATTCTTATTAGTCTGAAGATATTATTGTCCACTCCATTGAATATGGCATTCAATGCTTTGAAGTTTCCCTCTGACGCATTTTCATCTTTATCATCCTAGTATTCTTCAGCCTTGAACATATCAGTAGCTTTCACGTCAGAACCTACAGTCTTTGGTGGATCCCATCCTTTGACCATATCTTTCCAAGCCTTGTTGTCCACATATTTGATAAAGGCCACCATACGAAATTTCTAATAGTCATAGTTGGTTCCATCGATAATGGGTGGTTTGTTCATAAATCCTCCTTCCCTATCTATTGTACCAGAAAGTATCTCCCCTGAACCTTACCCAGAGTCAGAGCAGGATGCCTGCTCTGATACCAATTGAAATTTTGGTATTCATATCTCTAATATCCTAAAAGATATCGAGACACCATTCTCTAAACAAACACACAATGACAAGGTATATGATAAAAAAAGTGCAGAAAAGTAAAGAATACACAGGATTGTTAATCCAATTCAATATACACCAACACCTACTCTAAGGGATACCAAGCCATGGATCAAGTTAACTAAAATAGTATAAATTCGAAGCTAAACTCCCTCGTTTATAACTTCTCACTTAATCACTACCCTTGCTTAACTTCTACCTAAGACTCACCTATGTATGAGACCCTTCTCAAATCCCTTACAATCACAACCCAGTGACTGACCAATTCTAAACACTTAGAAAAACATAGAAGTCACACTTCAAAGACATACAATCATTCACTGCTTAAAAACTTTTGAATGACTGACAAAACTTATAACTCAAAACAAAGTCCTACTCGTTCATCAATATGATAACCGAGAGGCTCACAATAAACACATAAACCCTAACACAATACATGTAAGTTCCACACTTGCATTAGGATTGAAGCCCTCTATTTATAATCTTCAATAAACTATATTTCGGCTTTACATACGCAACTGGATATGACATAGGCGCTGCACAATTATGTCCTCAAAGATAGGAAATCAATAATTAGTTTCCTCGATTATCTCCATAATTAGAAACCAACAAATTTCCTTGAAATCAGCTTGAATCTTTTTAAATCTTCAAACCATGTGCCACATAAGATAGATAATATTTTACAAAATATTCTGCACCTGTAACAAACTAAATATCCAACAGTCCAGTTGTACAAAACCACAATGTTGAAAGAACCAGCATAGGACATTGCATTCGACATGTTTCTCTAGTTGTTAGAATATCTTCATTCAACATGTCTAAGCTAAGTTAGTTTTACCAAACATAATGCCAATCACAGTAAATAGAGAAATAATAGATAGTGCCATATCCATTCATCCTTGCTAGCTGTAGTCGCAAGGCACTTGTGCTCCATCACATTTAGTTCGATCTTTGTCATACCCAAAATTTTCCCCATCAAATAATCATATTATGTTACTATCTTTAACCATATTATTTGAATTGTTTATTTTGTATTATTTTATGGGGGTTTAAATTCATGGGAAATAGGTGTATTATTCCAAAATGGACCATCAAAATCTGATGGCCCGTTAAGTTATAAAGCCCATTTCAAAAGTAAAAAATAGGGGTGCATTTCTATAAGGGGGTGTGATGTTTCAAGTGGGCCATCTAAATCTGATGGCCCATTAAGGTTGTTACTTTTTTAATAGCATAGAAGGGGGTGTGTTTTAGTGGGGCTAGAAAATTGGTTACTATGTCTAAAGGCCCGTATTGGGTCTTTTTTGATGGCCCGTTACGTTTTTTTGTTGAGTCTGTGCCAAGTGTGAGTTTGTTGAATTCATCTGGCCCATTAAAGAAAATTTTGCAGGCCCATATGAATTTATTGTCGAAGCCCATCATGTTAGGTTTTTTGTTGACTGAAGTCAACATTCATTTAAATTATAATTTTTTATTTTAATTATTATTATAATTTTCATTGTTATTACTATTAAACATAGTAATTATTATTATTACATTAACTATAATTGTTATCATTATTTAAATGTTAATATTATTATTATTTTGTTTATCATTGACTAAGTCAACTAAGAATCAAGGGCTTCGAAACCCTAATCTGCAACACTCATTCGCAGCGTTATTTTTGTTCTTCATCCCAAGCCCAGAAAAATGCAAATTGCTAATCAAACAAAATCGAATCCAGAATAAATAAAATAATATATCAAATCAAATAACATAACAAATCAATAGTAAATCAAATCTTTCATATATTACAATACAAGAATCGTCCAGTTTTACAAATCAAATCAATTATACAGAATCAAAATCAATTACAATCAAAATCTCCAATCAAATTAATTCTAACCCTAATCTAACACAATCTTTTATCAAGCTCTAATTCCTCATTCTATCAACCTAAAATGTAACGAAAATCAAATGAAATTTACTAATTCATCCTAATCTAATATTATAAATAACCCTAAAAATCATAAGAGTGGAGGACAAGAAAATTGGCGAGATTGAAAGAACAAAAGAAGAAGTAAAAGAAGAAAGATCTGGGTTTCAATTTCTGAAACCCAAGATCTATGGTGCCGACATCATTTCCTTCAAGCTCTTCACACCTGCTGATGTCTCCATCATCATCATCGTCTTTGTTTGTCACCACCCTGTGAAACAAGAAGGAAAGGGAAGATTAGCGATCGGGTAGCACATAGGTTCAAAGAAAATCACGTCAGTAGAGGTACCAAACATATAGCTTATCGCGATTTTGATTTTGTTTTGTTGAATTGCTGAAGGATTTGGGGATTATGGTTTTGATTTTGGTATTAGGGTTGGTCTTGGGA